>JAJGRW010000575.1:34265-103269 GCA_025461045.1 Carex parvula
GAATTATATTCATCATTTCTCCATTTCTCTAAATTCAACATATATATATGAGGAGGGTTCCAATATCTCATGACTTTCATATCTCATTATACCTCATATTTTATATCTTTATTTTCAAAGTCCAATCTGTCAATCCAAATCGCTCAATATGATATCCATACTAAAATATGCTTGGGATCAAATTTTATAATTTTGGAAATTTTTTACTATTGTTTTAGATAGGCAAAAAAATCACTATTTTTTAATATATATATATATAGATTGAGTGGGAAAAACGTGCCGTGCCGTGACTAACACGCCGTGACTTTGGTCTCGTGCCGTGCTGTGCTGTGACTAAGTTAATTTTTCACGTGCCGTGCCGTGCCGTGACCAAAATGTCAATGGGTGGTCACGGCACGCGAATGGTCACGCCGTGCCTAAACGTGCCGTGACTCGCGTGACTCACGTGACCTAATTACACGTGACTCGCGTGACTCGCGTGACTACCGACTCCTAATTACACGTGACTCGCGTGACTACGTGCCGTACCGTGCCGTGACTAAATATTTCACGTGCCGTGCCGTACCGTGCCGTGTCAAAGTTTCAAAAGATGGGCACGGCACGCGAATGGTCACTGCACGGGACACACGAGTCACGGCACGTAACTGACACGCGTACCGTGCCGTTCCGTGACGGAACCAGCTCCAGCGTGCCATTTTTCCCACTCTATATATAGAGTAAGGCTACGGTGCTTTGCAAAGTAAACCCCCCATTTACTTCGGGCCACTTTTTGGATTTTGAAAATCCAAACAACCGATCCAAACCATTCAACATGTTCTAAATATTGAAATGTGCTTGGAGACCAAATTTTACATTTTTTTGAATTTTTTTACTATTTATTAAGCCACTTTGAAAGTTTCTGATCCGGTGGTCTAGAAAATTTTACTGTTTTTTACTGTTCACCGTCGGATCAGTGATTTTCAAAGTGGCTTAATAAATAGTAAACAAATTCCAAAAAATGTAAAATTTGGTCTCCAAGCACATTTCCATATTTATAACATGTTGAACAGTTCGGATCGGTTGTTTGGATTTTCAAAATCCAAAAAGTGGCCCGAAGTAAACGGGGAGTTTACTTTGCAAAGCACCGTAGCCTTACTCTATATATATATATATATATATATATATATATAGAGGTTGGCTAATGTCACAACGTTATAACTTCGGCCGAAGTTATAACGAGTTGTTTTTGCAATTTCAAAATCTAAACAACCGATCCGAACCGTTCAACATGTTCTAAATATTGAAATGTGCTTGGAGACTAAATTTTACATTTTTTGAATTTTTTTACTATTTATTAAGCCACTTTGAAAATACTGACCCGGTGGTCCAGAAAATTTTACTGTTTTTTACTGTTCACAGTAGATCTGCGATTTTCAAAGTGGCTTAATAAATAGTAAAAAAATTCCAAAAAATGTAAAATTTAGTGTCCAAGCACATTTCAATATTTTGAAAAGGTTGAACGGTTCGGATCGGTTGTTTGGATTTTAAAAACTAATAAATGACTCGTTATAACTTCGGCCGAAGTTATAACGTTATGACATTATCCGGTCTCTCTCTCTCTCTATATATATTTGTTTGTTCCTAGGCCATGGAACAATCAACAAACGCTACGGTTTATACATTTCAAAGTCCAAACAGTCGATCCAAACAGTTCAACATTCATCTTTATTAAAATATGCTTGGAGATCAAATTTTACATTTTTTTTACTATTTATTAAATCAGTTTTAAAATTTATGCTTTCAATAATTCAGAAATTTTTCACTGTTTCTTAAAATCAGCAATTCTAAATAGTAAAAAAATTCAAAAAAATGTAAAATTTGATCTGGAAGCACATTTTATTGTGGAGATCATGTTGAACGGTTTGGATCGATGATTTGGACTTTGAAAATGTAGAAAATGGTTGTGGTAACTTTGTTGTAACTCAAAATTGTGGTAATTACATCCCTCCTCATATATATATATATAGTAGAACTAGGGTGCTCCTAAGCTCACCAAGTCCTTCGTGAGCGCGACTCTAAAACCTATCGAATTGACTTCAAACGACATTTCCAAACCGTTAGATGTTCAATCTATATTAAAATGTGCTTGGAGACCAAATTTTACATTTTTTGGAATTTTTTACTATTTATTAAGATGGTTTGAAAATCGCTGTTTTCCAATGGTGCAGAATTTTAATAAAAACAGCGATTTTCAAACCATCTTAATAAATAGTAAAAAAATTCCAAAAAATGTAAAATTTGGTCTCCAAGCACATTTTAATATAGATTGAATATCTAACGGTTTGGAAATGTCGTTTGAAGTCAATTCGATAGGTTTTAGAGTCGCGCTCGGAAGGGCTTGGTGAGCTTAGGAGCACCCTAGTTCTACTCTATATATATATATATATATATATATATATGAGGAGGGATCAAGTTACAACAAAGTTACAAACAATCATTTTTTTCATTTTCAAAGTCCAAATCGTCGATCCAAACCGTTCAACATGATTATCTAAATAAAATGTCCTTTGTAGATCAAATTTTACATTTTTTTGAATTTTTTTACTATTTATTAAGATGGGTACAAAATTCAATGGTCTGAATTTGACTAGTTTTTGTAAAATACTTAATAAATAGAAAAAATTCAAAAAAAATGTAAAATTTGATCTGCAAGCACATTTTATTGTGGAGATCATGTTGAACGGTTTCGATCGACGATTTAGACTTTGAAAATGAAAAAAATGGTTGTGGTAACTTTGTAGTAACTCAAAAGTGTTGTAATCGAATCCTTCCTATATATATATGAGTGAGGCTATGGTGCTATGCATAGCACGGATTGAGTGATCACTCAAAAGAGAGCAATGTTTCTCTTAATATTTATAAACTCGTAAATGCTATCGGTTCGGACTGCAAGCGCACAATCATTATCGAGTAGTATATGCGAGGTCGATCCACAGGGAATATTGGTTCAATGCTTTGAGCGATCGAATCACAACCTTTCGAAAGGCTAGACGAAATCTGAAATTTGAGAGATATTTGTTGATCAATGTAAATTAGGAAACAATTAAAAGTAATTAAAGTAAAGATAGAGATGAGAATTCCTAGGGTTTTGGCACAACATTGCTACTCAATCCGCCTTGACAATATATTCCTGTTGCGTCTGATTTCCTGTTGTTGTTTTATGAAAGATAACTACAAAGGTCACTGCGATTTATGTTACGCCAGAATGACAGATCTTTTATCGAGACTCTACTCAGGATAATGCGATTTACCTTACGCAACTATCGGGTCTCTTATCTCCCAAATTACTACACAGATCACTGCGATTTACCTTACGCAAATGATGGAATTTGGTCATGCATTTTGTTGTTCTGGTTTATGGTTTCCCCGCAAAGGTTTTCTTCACATAAACCTAATAGATCTCAACGAGGCTAACTCATCCAAATAGTTTAAAGAGTTATTAAAGCACTGTCACTACCCTAATGAACTCAAACTAGATCATTGAAATTAGATGAAGAGATAATAAATCACAAAAGCATATTCGATACAACAGCAAGAAACCATAATCAACAGAAATATATATATCAAAACATCAAGAGTAACAAGGTTTACTGCCTAACCCTAAGAAAAGGAACTTAGCCGCGGAACGGCATGGTTACAATCACTCCTCTCTTCTCTCTTTAATCAAATCTAACCCTAAGTACAAAGATGTCAATTCTATCTGCCCAGGGGCCTTATATAGGAGTGTAGGGACATGTAGAGGTTGATTGGAGGCTAAGAAATCAATCTGAAAACAGCTGTCGACAGTTATTTCCCAAGAGACGCCTTCGGATACGGACCGTATCAGGTAATACGGTCCGTAATGAGACCTTGGCGGTTATGGTTGTAACTTCCTGCGCCATCTTCTGAGTCTGTGCTATGTCTGGTCCGTATTAACCAATACGGACCGTAACCAAGACTTGGTTGAAGGCATCGCTGATCCGATTGACCTGATTCTAGCTCCTTTTGATGTGAAATTGTCCCAAAACCTGTTTTCTGCAATAAAACATAAAGAAGGGTGACAGTAGCCTTTTTCTCTAAATAATTAAACATAAGTGTGAGAAAATATGCAAAACCTAAGCCAAAACCCTACGTAAATCATCATCATTTTGACTCTGATCATTGAGCCGTGCTACGGCTCAATATTTGAGTTTTCAAAATTCTAACGGTCGATCCGAACGTTCAACATGGTTATAAAATGAATATGTACTTGCAAACCAAATTTTACATTTTTTCGAATTTTTTTACTATTTTTTAGATAGGTACAAAATCACTGTTTTTGGATGGTCCAGAATTTTCAGATCAAGTGATTTTCTACCTATCTAAAAAAATAGTAAAAAAATTTGAAAAAATGTAAAATTTGATTCGCAAGTACATATTCATTTTATAATCATGTTGAACGGTTCGGATCGACTGTTAGAATTTTGAAAACTCAAATATTGAGCCATAGCACGGACCAAACCGTGCTATGCATAGTACCGTAGCCTCACTCATATATATATTTATTCATTTATTGCTTCAGTTGAAATAGAATGTTTTGCACCAGTGGGAGTGGGGTATATTGTTTCCTGATGCCTACCGACAGTGTTTTGGAGGAATTTTCAGAATTATTTGTAGTCCCTGCAACGACCTCAAGGGATGAATAGTTGTCTTCACCAAAGTTTCGAACAGTACTTCCTTTTGTACTTAATTTGCAATATATGTAGAATCAAAATAAACAGAGTCCACTAGTAATTTTAGAGCTGGTGATGAGAAAAAACATTGCAAAGAACTATACAAGACATAGACACTATCTCTCAAATTATATAGCATGATAGATTTGAATCCAAAGTCTAAACTACAAGATTTTTCAATGGAAAAAACTAAGGCCTTCTTTCACAATAAATTGTTGGCAGGCTAGCAGTTGCATGTGTGCAAACTGCTGATAAATATTGCTTCGTAACGGTTCTGATCGTTACGGAAAGAAAATGCATTAGCAAGTGAAGCTAAGAAAACACACGTCACACGATGACACGAGTAGAGAAAATGACTCGCTTCGCGTTTATACTATTTTACAATGCATCAAATTTGATGCGGAAAGAAAATGCATGAGCATTTACCTAGGTGGGGCCCCCACCGCCTCTTCCAGCCAATTGCTCAGGCACACGTAACGGAGCTGCCCCGTTATTGGGTGCCGAAAGTTTCTGTGAAATAAATTGTGCGGTTTATGTATTGAAGTTCAAAATTTAAGTAACAGATGATCGTTACACGAAATGTTATATTACCATGCTCTTAGCCGTTTTAACGACAGTTATTTATGCTGCAATTTTACTCGTCAGCCCATGAGAATATGTAATTGTGAAAATTATTAAACAAAGAATGAATATAATTATTTAGATTTGTATATATCCTCCCCTAGTCCCCTGTAATATAGGAGCAATTTTATTAATAAAAATATTGTGTTCATCTATACGCGAGTTACGAGTCTAATATTGAATATATTTTGAACATATTTGACATTTGTTTTAATTTTTTGTGCTCTTTCATTGTTTAACTCAGTTGTATTCATTATATTTGTTATACAAATATTTCTACATTCTTTGGTTCTGTTTTTTGTCAAAACCACATACATATTTTTTGTTGAAAATCTTTATTTCTACATTAAAATTATTATATTTCAGAAAGAAAAAAGAAAAATTATTAACTCAACTGTACAACACTCGTAATCATTTAAACATATCAATGTAATTAAAAAAATAAACACATTAAGCCAAAACAACACATAGATTTTTTTTTAAAGTAAAGGTTAGAGATCAAGTCACCCAACTATTTAATATTTATAATATTACAACAAAAAATTTCTTTAATTTGAATTTTGAACTCATGATATCCTACATCAAATATTACGTACCTTTGTTACTAGACTAAATACTAATTCTTAAATTGTATAGTTCTGAAGATATTATTTCCGGTAACTCAAAACCTACATGTTATAAAAGCTTTCTTAATTGAAAAGATTTGTATTAAAACAGAATGTGATGTTTGACGAGTAGTCAACATCAGCAAATGGCGCTACTGGCCTACATTTTAGAACAAGTGGGATCATGAAACATGGCCTTCAACAAGATTGAACCTAACCCGCTTCTAACGCTAAAGATGCTGTGAAGTGGCTGTCTGAATATGAACATAGTCAGGATTTTTATGGATGGTAGATATTTGTTTTTACTGATACAACTAGCGAGTTAACTGTCATGAATTAGCCAATTCATACTATTGACAATTCACATGTGGAAAATTGTTCTTCAAAAATAAACAACTCAATTATACATAGACCTATATCCGGTTTTCAAAATGCAGGAGTAGGCATATTCCTGGTTCAATGTGGCTCTCTCACTTCTGATGGACACTGGATTGAATTCGATCCAATACTCGATTGAAGTCATCCAATCAACAATCAAAATCGTGCAAATTTTATTAGCACAAATTTTATTTGAAATTGTCTCTGTGAATCTTGATGAGTATCAGACGGCTCCAACCGGACATCGGACTGCTCCCGATTCCATTATTAGCTCGGCAAAGTACATAAACTTCTCTGTTTCTGTTTTCGGAAAACAACCTAGTTAGGCATTTTTAACTTGTAAGTTTGTCATTAATGCATGTATTTAAATTCGGTGCATTCATATGTCCACCACACCTAAAATAGTAAACACAAAAAAAGAAGAAAGATAAGGATGATACACATAGAGCGATACTGTTAATTATTTGAATTATATATGAATAATTATATATAACAAATAGGGGTGCCAACCCTTTTACCCGTTTTGACCCGTATCGTATCCGAAAAGACGGATAAGGGTAAGAATTTTTTCGTTAGTTTATTGGATACGGGTAAATATAATGATTTTTTTTTTGTGTTATCTTACCCGTTATCTAACAAGATAATTTTTAAAAATAAAATTATATATACATATATATATTTGTATGAAAATAATACATGATACAATAAAGTTTTGTATTTTACTAAATTTTTATAATACAAATTAGTTGTATTCATTATTATTATTTTCTTTTTTTTCTTGTTTTGAAATTTTTTTATAAAAAGCATAAATCGAGATGTCAATGGTACTTTTTTATTCTTTTATTCGATCCGTACCGTATTCAAAAAAACAGATAAAGGTAAATATTTTTTTGGTTATCATAACGAATACGGGTATGAAAATGCAGGCACTCGACCCGTATCGTATCCGTTAACAACCCTAATAACAAATGCATGTCTGTACGACACACGCATGGCAATGATCGAGATTCCCATGATGTAACGTTTGAACGTGAGGTCATATATATGTCGAGGTGTCCAACATTTCAACATAATCGTGCATGCCTCTATGTCAAGTCTACACATCAAAGGCTCCACAATGTCTGGTTTCATTGGCTTGTACAATTGCAAGCATTCATTCATCTGACATTCTGACCTAAAAGAAAGAAACACTGATCCGGTATTTCCGTTAAACTCCTACCTGGGCTTCTTATATATATATATATAGAGTTGGGCTATGGTGAGTTGTGAAGTAAGATGTCATTTTTACTTCATGCTCATATTTTCATTTTGAAAATTCAAACAATCGATCCGAACCGCTCAACATGTTCTCTATATTGAAATGTGCTTGGAGACTAAATTTTACATTTTTTGGAATTTTTTTACTATTTATTAAGCCACTTTGAAAATCGCTGATCCGGTGGTCCAGAAAATTTTACTGTTTTTTACTGTTCACAGTGGATCAGCGATTTCAAAGTGGCTTAATAAATAGTAAAAAAATTCCAAAAAATGTAAAATTTAGTCTCCAAGCACATTTCAATATTTAGAAAAAGTTGAACGGTTCGGATCGGTTGTTTGAATTTTCAAAATGAAAATATGGCGTGAAGTAAAACGACGTTTTACTTCACAACTCACCATAGCCTATCTATCTATATATATATATATGTGTGTGTGTGTGTGTGTGTGTGTGTGTGTGTGTGTGTGTGTGTGTGTGTGTGTGTGTGTGTTCTTAATTTCTTATGGTTGGTTCATTAACAACGTAATCAAATTAATAATTAATTAATTGGTTTGTTTGTTTGTTTGTTTGTCGTTGCATGCAAGTTGGGGTAACAAGAATTGCATGCAACTCATTTTCCATGGGTACACTTACATAAAGGCAAAGCATCTGAGACTAAGGCCTCTGAACGTGCTTCTAATAGGTGGAGAGTGGAGACCATCATCTCTGTTAACTATTTCCCTTTCTATTTTCTTTTCATTGCCTTTTATGGCCTCTTTTTTCTTAATAGCTAGGCCTCTTTTCATTGGCTTTTATTGTCATCTCCATTTTTACCAACCTCCCACAACTCTCTGTTGGAGCGGAACTAGAAAATTTAAATTGAAGGGAGACTGACATGTAAAATGCATAATATGTAATTACTAAAATTTGAATTTAGATCTTCACAATTACAAATTAGTCGGGAAAATCCGTGACAGTTTGGTCACTGCTAACGACTAATCAGCCCATTAATTGATCTAAATGGATGGTTTTTTACAACACTGCTCTGTTCTATGACAGATTCTATAGTACTTGTTAGTGTGCAAATGTCAGAATGCCTCAATGTATACTCAGGGGCGGATTCAGGATTTTCGTCAGGGGGGGCAAAAAAATATCGAATCGGATTTAAATCCATTAACTAATTGGGTACTCGACAAAAAACAATGCTTTAACTTATACTTTTCAATACTTTGACTTGTAATTTTCTGATGCTCTGACTTATAATTCTAATTACCAATCAAAGTTCAACAGATTTGTTTCAGTTTTAACCAAAAATTTAACTTGAATTACAAATTAAACGTCGGCAAAAGAAATTCTGGGAAGGGCAAAGTCGATCAAAACCGATAAATTTTCACTAAAACTCAAAATCCATGAGGGGCAGCTGCCCCCCTCTGGAATACACTGGGTCCGCCCCTGCGTATACTAGGAGCACATAAGATGGTTATTGCAATTTTGGTTGATGTGGTGTCATGAAGAAATATTTTGGTTTCACGAAATTATCGGTGGGTTATATGCTCAACAACCGACTGTTTTGGGACCATCCTATAGTAGGTTTTCCTCATAAATCAATATTTTTTTGTGTATTAGGGAGGTGGAAGGCATTGTCTATGTATTGATATTAGTTATATTACACAAAAGATTATCTCAATTGTTCAACACATGCATTTAAAATTGAGTAGTGCTATGGTAATATACACATTATAGATCAACTTGTACTATTGATTCATTTATATTATTAAAGTTCAAAGAGTCAATCCGAACCATTAAACATGATCTCTATATATAAAATGTGTACGGACACCAAATTTTATAATTTTTAGGTTTATTTTTACTATCCTTTTATATAGATAAAATTAAATTTTTTTAGATGGTCCAGAATTTTTAGATTAAGCATTTTTCTGCCTATCTAAGAAAATAGTAAAAAATTGTAAAATTTTATCAACAAGTACATTTTCATATGCATATCATATTGAATAGTTCAAATTGACTGTTTGGACTTCTAAGAAGCATATATAAGTCCATAGAACAAAACTGGTCTGTAATATATATTACTCTCACTGTTTAAAATTTATCAGTAATACATAATTTCCATAAAAATGAAAAAAAAAAAAATTCAAATCAGCAGCTATAACTAGGATGGTAAAGAAGACAAACCAACTACCTACATGTCAATTGAAGATGCAAACATAGGTTTGCAAAATTGTTCTTTTGACAAGTGATGATGATAATAAGCAAACAAAAAAAACTGAGTGGAGAGCAAGCCTTCACATGCTTACCATAAATTGGAAACAATGTGTGAATTATTTTGCATAGGAGAGGTGGCTCTCTAGGCTACTTATTCTAGGCCTCTAGGGCTAAGCAAATTCAAACTAGATCTCATGTAATTTAGATAAGGTGCTCTATCTCTATCCTCTCCAATAATTTACTGTGACGCATGAATAGTTGTTTTAGAACCAACCAGTTTGCAGCTGCTGCTTTTAAGAATTTGGATAGCCCAAATAACTCAAAATTTGAGTTTAATCCGGAACGTCCGATCAAAATTTGCATGAATATTAAAGGAGTCTTGTAAATTATACCTCGGACCGGATTAATCTGGATTCTGATTTAACGGTTCCGATCTAAACTAAAATTTTGAGATATTTTAGGACAGTGGTGGAGGCAGATTTTCAAATTATGAGGTCAAATTTCGGAAGTTTCATATGGGGGTCAAATGGTCAATTATATAAAATATTCACACAAAATATGAGGATCAATCTTATAAAATTCATACCATTGATTCTAAATTCTATAGCAAAATTGTATCGAAGTACAAAATTTTTAAAAATAAAAGGGGTTCAATTGACTTTATACAATGTGAATGAATCCGCCACTGCCTTAGGAGATCCGGGTGATCCCTTTTCTAATCAGTAATTCCTTATGAATGTATAATGAATGAAAATAACCAAGCTAACCAAATATATATGAGTAGAACTAGGGTGAGCTGTGCTCACCAAGTCTTTTGGTGAGCACACCTCCAAAAACCGTATTTATAAAGTTCAAATAGTCGATTCGACTCTTCCAACGTGTTCTTCATATTAAATGTGCTTGGAGACCAAATTTTACATTTTTGGAAATTTTTTACTATTTTTTCCGAGCCCTTGAAAATCACAGCTTTTAATTAAATAAAAAAAAATTCAAAAAACACTGATTTTTCAAGGGCTCGGAAAAAATAGTAAAAAATTTCCAAAAAATGTAAAATTTGGTCTCCAAGCACATTTTAATATGAAGAACACGTTGGAAGAGTCGAATCGACTATTTGAACTTTGTAAATACGGTTTTTAGAGGTGTGCTCACCAAAAGACTTGGTGAGCACAGCTCACCCTAGTTCTACTCAATATATATATATATATATATATATATATATATATATATATATATATATATAGAGCGAGAGAGAGAGAGTAGAACTAGGGTGTTCTTAAGTTCACCAAAATCTTTGTGAACTCAACTCTAAAATCTATCAGATTGGCTTCAAATGAAGAATCCAAACCGTTAAAACCCTTCTACCTTACGAGTGATGCATCTACATGTAAAAAATTTAAACTTTGAAATTAATTTTGTATGAAGCCAAGTGGTCAAAAAACGTTCAAATGAATGCATCAAAATTAATATATAAATCTTTTAGTTTTGACCGCTTGACTTTATACTAATAATTCGAAAGTTTAAAATTTTCACATGTAGACACAACACTCGTAAGGTAGAAGAGTTTCAACGTTCAGATTTTTCGTTTGAACCAATCCGATAGATTTTAGAGTTGAGTTCACAAAGGAACTTGGTGAATTTAAGAACACCCTAGTTCTACTCTATATATATATATATATATATGTATGTATATATTTCGTACATGCAGAATAAGAAGAGATGGAATGCCTAATTAGTAGAACAAATGTGAGTTAGTATTATACAGAATGAGATAGATGCGCCTGACATGTAAGAATTGCTCAAATCATTAATTTCGGTTAATATGTACCGAGACGAAAATATATATATATTTTAAGTAGAATTGACTTCACTAAAAAGGTTCTTGCGTAGCTCTTAGAAACGACAAAAACTACAAATATGCAGCTTACTGTTGCGATCTCAAAAGTCAACCAAAATCACAACATTTTCTAAAATAATATATCTTGGCATCTTGCCTTGTGCTTGAAGATTTCACCTTAATTCGTTTGATTGTGCGGTTACAGCAACTCCCATTAAAGTACTGACAGACTATATATATATATATATATAGAGAGCTGGGCTATGGTGAGTTGTGAAGTAAGAGGTCATTTTTACTTTACGCTCATATTTTCATTTTGAAAATTCAAACAACCGATCCGAACCGCTCAACATGTTCTAAATATTGAAATGTGCTTGGAGACTAAATTTTACATTTTTTAGAATTTTTTTACTATTTATTAAGCCACTTTGAAAATCGCTGATCCAGTGGTCCAGAAAATTTTACTTTTTTTACTGTTTACAGTGGATCAGCGATTTCAAAGTGGCTTAATAAATAGTAAAATAATTTCAAAAAATGTAAAATTTAGTTTCCAAGCACATTTCAATATTTAGAAAATGTTGAGCGGTTAGGATCGGTTGTTTGGATTTTCAAAATAAAATATGACATGAAGTAAAACGCACAACTCACCATAGCCTATCTCTCTCTCTCTCTCTCTCTCTATATATATATATATTATTTATTTAACTTCATTTTAGTAAATCTCATGCGTTAAACTATCTAACTATTTAATATTTATAAGAGATTTTATCATTCAATTTTCAAATCCGCGACCTTCTAATATTATTTATCTCAGTGAGACTATAATAATATGCATATATTAAGAATGATTCGTGCTATAGAAGATTATATCTACATTTTTAAAGTTCAAACAATTAATTTTGATCATTGATTTTTATATTATAAATGTGTATACATATCAAATTTTACGATTTTTATATTCTGAATCAAGATTGATGTGCACTTAATCTTCATGAATCTTAAAGATATTCGCTAAAACTTTGAGGTGGATCAGATAGCTCTGACCTTCTTGGTCTGATGCTCATCGGACAGCCTACAATTCTCATGATATCAAGTTATCATATCTCAAAAAAGAAATGGTGAAGGGGACAGAAAGGAGAAGATAATGTGGGCCAAGGGCTATAAACAATTATATGGACCTCTTGCACTTGCTTGGATCTGATTCTGCTTATTTATACTTGCATTTTTGTAAATTTTGGAACTTAGCTTGTTGCTGACTTGTCTGTGATAATTATGAAGAAACTACTGAGTGAATGAATGTTGGCAGTTCAGAATAGGGTTTGATGTTTGAGATAATTATTAATAGAATTTTAGTAGAATTTTCAGGGGAGAAAATTCAATTTATGAAATTATCATACATCCTTAAAATTGCAATTGAAATAAAATTATCAACATAAATATAAATGCTCTAAAAATGTGGGACAATTGGCAGACCTCTTTAGAATATGGCGTCCACACCGTGCTAATGAGTATCCTCAAATACAAATTTGGAGCATGACATTAATGACTGAAAGAGAAGTATATGATTTAAGAGTACAACCAAGGTCCCAGACCCCAAAATAACAATGACATGAATACAAGATGTAAAAGGGGAGGAGAGATGAGTTGTCTAATATCTGTCTTGTCGACCTCCCTTTCCTTTTCTCTCAGAGGCATAGTAATTATTATGTCTGAAGAAACTGACAAATTCAGATTCCATGAGACAGTAAGTAAGAACGTGCTTAATTAATTGTCTGGCAGAACTGTAAATAGATCATGTTAATTATTGTCCATGATGGGTAATTATATTCTCAAAATATTTTGTCATAACATAATTATGAAATAGATATAATCAATCGAAGTATTTTTTTTAACGAAAGATTTGGAGGTCAAGCCACCTAGAATTTAAATCTGCTGAAATTCGAGATCCATGAACAGTACTTCTGAAAATTCCTGAAATTCCGAATCCAGCCGTCTAATTTTTCTATGCACGCATCACAAAATAGCTGGTTTTCGGTGCACGCATCTCGAAACAGTTTGATGGCTAGATTCTGGATTTCAGGAATTTCAGGATTACTGTTCACGATCTCGAATTTCAACATATTTGGATCCAGCCACCTAATATCCTTTACAAATTTTTATTATTAAAACAAAAGATTTTCTCTCTGTATTTTTAACCCACGACTACCTACATTAGAGACATGTGTCTTTTTTACTAGACAAAAAACTGATTCTTTAATCAATCGAAGTATTAATTTACATAGTCATGATACACTTTAATTAAGTCACCGTATGAATAGACAACCAACAAGAGTAGGGCTACGGAGTCACGAAGTAAGGGTCCAATTTTAATTCACTTCCATATTTTCTACATTTGAAATGCAAACATTCGATCGGAACCTTTTAACATAATCTCCACATGAAATTGTCCTTAGATATTACATTTAACAATTTTAGAATTTTTACTATTTTTTTGATAGATAGAAAAATCGTTGTTTTTATGGTCCATAATCTATCATAAAACAACAATTTTTCTATCTATCTAAAATAATATTAAAAATTTCTAAGAAATATAAAAATTGCACATTTAATATGGAGATCATGCATGTTAATTGAATAATTCGAATCGAATATTTGAATTTTGAAAATGAAGATATAGCAGTTCTTTGTTCTCAACTCAGTCTGGCCCAACTCCAACTAGTAATATAAGTTTTAACTAGAATATTTTTACACTTGTATATAGAAAAGGTACATATATATCTAATTCAAAATAATTTTTTTTCATAGGACATATATAGCAATGTAACATTGTTGGTTCTGATACTTTTTGACAGTTTTTTCCTGTGATGGGAAATTTTGATTCGTAAAGAAATCATTTTCTTTTGTCCATTTCCTACAGTGACCTTATTTGCTTCAATTTCAATACAAGTGTGAGCGGTTACAAGTTTTCGTAAAGTTAAAGTGAAATTTGTCGCCTATATATCGGGAATTTTTTATCAATAGAAATTATTAAATATAGATGTTCGAAAACAGAAAGAGTACCTCATTTCCAACAAATATAGAAAGATCTGACTCAATGGTCCAGATCCATCAATAATCTGATTTTCTGTGGCTTGATTTTCTATACTGAGAGAATTCAACTATTGAGAGGGCTGCTAATGTATCTGATTTTCTGTGGCCCTCTCTAGCAAAACACTAATGTAACCTGATTTTCTATAGCATCTGGACCATTGAGACTATTGAGAAAATCAAGTTATTGATGTCACAGAAAATTAGATTATTGATGGATGTCACAGAAAATCAGGTTATTGATGGATCTGGACCATTGAGACCAATCCATAAACTTGGATCGGACTAATTGAGTCAGATCTTTCTATATTTGTTAGAAATGAGGTACTCTTTCTATTTCCGTACATCTGTTTTTAATAATTTCTATAGATAAAAAATTTCCTATATATCTATAACTAGATGTCATATATATCACTTTCTCCTTAAAAAACAGAGGCTATCACATCGTTCGTAACTACTGTGCTTCTTCAAGTGTACCATCTTTGTACCTTGTGTTTGTCAAAATATAAACGTGCATTTCGTTCCAAGGATGTGTCCAACACGCCATGTTTAGTCTCCATGATATATCGGCACAAACACCGATATCCGTTACCTCACTTGTCGTGTTTAAATGGGATCCGACTCTGCTGTTTTTCTCTAAGAAAAGCAGGGTTCTGTTTTTTCAATTCCAACTATTCAAATTCGTTGAAATTTGTGCATGAAAAAGTTTCTTTATCGAGATACACGAATGAAAAATTTTGAATGGTTGAGATCTGAAAAGTAGGACCTTACTTTTCTTAGAGAAAAGTAGCAGAGTCTTATCTGTTTAAATGTGCCGACTTTTTACATGAGAGTATGACATGTTTAATGGCATAACTCGTTATGATTGATTTGTTAACGTTCTATGTTTCGTACATAAACTTTTTAATATTTTTTCATGGATAAATTGCTAAAAAAAGGTAATTGAGAATTAGCAACAAATATGGAGAACATTAGAGAAAAAAATGATAGAATTTTCTGAATTTTGTATTTTTCTTCTTCTATTTTTTTTTTCTTTTTCTCAGAAAATTAGAAGTGTCATATTATTCGGTCTATATATAATTATTTTTTCATAAATAAAAATTTTCAAAATGTCAATACACAATTTATAATTATTCGGTCTATATATATAAATTTTCCACTTCTGTTTATAATTTTCAAAATTGATTTGTTTTACTAATACGCACAGTTTGTATGAATTTTTTTCAAACTTCATTGATTTTACAAATGCTCCCATCGAGCTGTTATACCGAAATTTTTATTTATACCATTTTACGAAAATCAATTAATCAAATAACCATCGTTTCTGGTCAATTCTAAATCTAACACGGCCGCAGAATGCCGGAGCGGACCCTCATATGGGTCCGCAGAATGCCGGAGCGGTCCCTGGGCCGCGGAATGCCGGAGCGGACCCCTACAGGAGCCTATATAAGGGGCCGCTGGTTTCGGATTTCATATCATTTCAAAGAAGTTTCAATCCCTTCGACCTCGGGTAAGTTTTCTTCTTCTTCTCTAGTTTTAATTTTTAGTGTAGAGTAGTAATTAGGTTTAGGTTTAGGGTTTAGGATTAGGATTTAGGGTTTAGGGTTTAGGGTTAGATATTAATTTAGGATTTAGAATTAGAATTGCATCCAAATTTAATTAGAATTGTACCCAAATTTAATTAGAATTGCACCCAAATTTAATTAGAATTGCACCCAAATTTAATTAGAATTGCACCCAAATTTAATTAGAATTGCACCCAAATTTAATTAGAATTGCACCCAAATTTAATTAGAATTGTACCCAAATTTAATTAGAAATGCACCCAAATTTAATTAGAATTGTACCCAAATTTAATTAGATTGTACCCAAATTTAATTAGAATTGCACCCAAATTTATTAGAATTGCACCCAAATTTAATTAGAATTGCACCCAAATTTAATTAGAATTGCACCCAAATTTAATTAGATTGTACCCAAATTTAATTAGAATTGTACTCAAATTTAAACCGAACTTTTACCAAACTCTCATATTTGACCAAAAATTATCCAATACAGCATGACATCCAGTAGAGATAGACCATCCTCCAGTAGAGATTTTGATTTGTTGTACTGTTAGATGTTTTGTTAGATTCTTATTTATAGTATTGGTAGATGTTTTGTGAGATACTTATTTATTTCGTTGATTAGTTTCTTTTTTGTTTGATTTTGTTGTTATTTATTTATTTTGTTGATTTCATTATCTCAGAGTACACAAAAGAATTTTAAAGAAACCACATATCCAAAATATCTAAAATATTTCAAACGAATGACATATCTAAATTACGCTGCGACCAAAATTCAATTTAAACCACGTTCGAAACTAAATAAATAACCCTTATCAAATTACAATTTCGTATTTTTAAAATAAAAAATAAAGGGTCCGCTCCGGCATTCCGCGGTCCCGGGGACCGCTCCGGCATTCTGCGGACCCATATGAGGGTCCGCTCCGGCATTCTGGGGAGTAAAGGGTCCGCTCCGGCATTCTGCGGCCGTGTTAAATTTAGAATTGACCAGAAACGATGGTTATTTGGTTAATTGATTTTCTTAAAATGGTATAATAAAAATTTCGGCTTGTTATATATGTTCCGAAAAATAGTACGATGGATTTCTGTTATTTCATATGTACGCATTAAATTAGAACGCATGCATGATATTCATTGCGAAAGCTGTATCAACAGTGATACACAAACTATGCATTTATAAATGATGAATGAATGAATGTACGCGGACAAAGAGGAAGGAGCGTACCGTGTCGGGCGCAAGACAATGATTACATTAATATTATGGTGCGATTGAATTTAAGATGGGGGGGGACACTAATGCGTGGCATCCGAATGGAAAAACAGTTGAGACATATCATTTATAATATTTATTAATATATTTTTATTATGAGGAGGGTTCAAATGCACCATAATTTTTGTGCTCCAATATGCTCCACATTCTTTATCTCTATTTTTAAAGTCCGAACCGTTCAACATGATCTTCATAATAAAATATGTTTGGAGACCAAATTTTATATTTTTTTAGATAGGTACAATATCACTTTATCGGATGGTCCAGAATCTCCTTAAAAAGGTGATTTTATACCTATCTCAAAAAATAGTAAAAAAATTCTAAAAAATATAAAATTTGGTATCCAAGCATATTTTATTATGAAGATCATGTTGAGCGGTTCAGATCGACTGTTCGGACTTTAAAAATAGAGATAAAGGATGTGGAGCATATTGGAGCACAAAAATAATGGTGCATTTGAACCCTCTTTTATTATACAGTTCAGTCCTTAATTTTGTGTGTTCTTTTTTATGTAACAGAAAAAATAATATATAGCTCAATTAACGCATTGAATCATCATAAGTAAATAAATATTGATTGATAGATTTCAGAACGTATTCAATTTTTAGTGTATAGTTCAGTCCCTTTATTTGTTATTTTATATGTAACAAAGAAAATAATTAATATATAGTTGAATCCGTCATATATATAATAGCTCATTGACACATTGAATCATCACAACTAAATAAAATTAATTAATAGATTTTCAAAATGAATTTTATTTTTGGTTTCCCTTTATTTGTTCTTCCCTTTGTAATAGAGGATCTAATATATAGCTGAATTTTTCACAACTCATAATGCATTGAATCCGTTGCAAAGATGAAACCATTGCAACTTTTTTAAATGAAACTATATTTCTTTGCCATAGATTAAAGATTTTTTTTTCAGATATATCTTAAATTTTATATTATTTCGTAATTGAAGATAGATTCTAAAAAATGAAAGCATATTCCTGTAATTCGGTTCATGATTTCTTTGATTACTCGAATGTTTTTTTTTTCATGAAATATTTGCAACGGATTACTGTATTTTAATAAAAGTGGAATTGATTACAATTAGAGATAATTTTTAGATGATTCTACATTTTTGACCAGATTCAAAAAATGAGCACATATCCTTTTTCATTGAATAGGAATCAATATCTACTGTAAACAACTATTAAATAACTTAATAATTTATTTGCTTAACCTTTTCTTTTTCTTTTCTCTTCTCCTCCTCTGTTTCTTTGTTCTATTTAACCTTTTCCTTCAATGTTTAACATGACATATGAAGCAATTAGTTGTCATAGGAATAAACAAAAATCAAACAATAAAATAAGAAATACTAAAACATAAATAAAAGAAGCAAGGAGAGAGACATATGCTAGGCATTAGGGGTGTCAATCAGGGACGGAGCCAGACTTTTAAACTATGGGAGTCAAACGTGAATGGGGGTGAAGCATGTAAAATTTATATGCTGCGAATGAGAGTCAATCTGAGTTTTATAGCATTTTCTACTAAATTATATATAAATTTACCAATAAACACAAAAAATTTGAAAATAAATGGGGGTCAATTGACCTCCATTTATTATAAGTGGCTCCGCCTCTGGTGTCATTGGTAGTTTTTATTCATTTATCAGACCTGTATCGTATTCGATAAGGTGGGCATGAGTAAGGTTTATTTTTCGATAGCTTATGGGGTATGGATAGGGTAAAAAATATTTTTCATTAGTCAAATAAGTAAGAGTACAGGTAATAGCTATTCCGTACCTGTTATCCTACAAGGTAATTATATATATATATATATATATTCGCATCTAGATTTACTCTTCCATTTATGTACTTCTTAATTGTGCCTTCCTATTCCAGCAGACCAAGTATTGTGTAACTGTGTCTTTCTATTCCAGCACCTGGATTTACTCTTCTCATATATTTTTCTTTCATTCAATCACAAGGATGAAAAGTAAAATCGGTGAGATTCTGATTCTCATTTCCAATTCAATTTCTTCTAAGCTGTACAAAAGTTTTCTTTTATATTGATTTTTGGAAAAAAAAAAAAAAAGTTTACAGTATGATATATCAAAGTTCTTGATATGACGTTAGCTTTGTAAATTTCATGTTTGTTTTGTCTTTTCCTCTTAGAATGAGAATTCTTCTTTCCTCTTGATGATTGATATATCATTAAGGTTGTGTTGTTTGTTAATTGTGTTCATAAGTATTTATTTCAGATATATAACAAGGCAATTATTTTTAATGGAAGTATTATGTCCAGCTGGACTATGCTTGAATAAATTATTTTATTAATATTGTTTTCTCTTTTATTAGAGTTCAGTGGCTTTGTTTGCTTCTTTTTTATTCAATGTTTTTTTGAGCAATAATTAATTAGTGATGTAGTTTTGTTATTTAGTAGTGTATGTCTTTTGTTATTAAAACAATGTTAAACATATTACTTTTATTTGTATGTCTTATTATTTAGTTAAATATTGAATTTGTTTGAAAAGATATTCGTGTTTGTAAATTTTCTTGCTTTATGAAAAACAATTTAGTTGGAATTGATTGCACATTATTTTTTTTATTAGTAATGCAATTACAATGTGTGAAATAAATGAGTTTTTAATGTTCTATTTGTATAATATAATAAAACTAATTATTAAATTAGTATTATTCGTTATTCACCCGCTACTGTTGTGTTACCTGATAATATTAACGGGTAAGAGTATAATAGAGTAAAGTCAATTTTTAATGGAAAGAGTAGGATATAAATAAGATCAATTTTAATGGATATGGATATGAAAATGCCTCCACCCGACTTGTACCGTACCCGTTGACACCCCCTACTAGGCATTGCTTTTCGTTGACTAAGCGTATATCATTCTTTGTTTGAAAAACGAATATTAAACATTTATTGAACTTCAATTAAGGATTTGATTATTATATACGTCTAAAAATAAGTCTTGTAAAGGAGAAAATAAAGAAATGACCGAACAAGCAAATCTACAGAATTTTTTTATTTTTATACATAATTAGAAAGATAAACTTGAATAAATGATTTGGTTCTTTCTATAATATCTAAAAAGATCTATGTTGTTAGGGAATGAGAACTGGAATACAACTCTAAGAATTCCAATGGAATCATTAATTCAATTCCTTCAAAAAAGTTTTGGAAAATAAGTGTTGAAAAAAAATGTGTAAATGAACTAAATCAAGTGATTCGGAACTTTCTATGACATCAAAAAAGTTTTCATCTTTCTTCTTTCGGACAAAATATTTTATATATTCTAAATATAAAAAAATTCTCAGTAATCTTTATGCCATGTCACTGTTGAAAAAGCTACTGTCATTGAAGCAGTTATATCTCCATTAGAAAATGGAATTTCACAATACTCGTAATTACTTTCTCAAGAATTATTACCTTTCCAAGGAAAGACTATCTCTCACCTAGTCACCTCTTTGAGTGCGAATTACGCATCGGGCTTTTAATTTATTTTAATTCGTGGGTTAAGAATTAAGGAGTCATGGACCGACATTTTTATTAATATCCAAATTAATTACAAAATATTAAAAATATTCAAACCGGTCATTTTTTGCCCGGTTGGATTAAAAATTCGGACCGGCCATTTTTGACCGGTCAAGAGGTTTTTTTTTTTAATATTTGTTAAATTACTTCTTTTGATGTATAATTAGCGTAATTCAGTTAAATTAAGCTGAATTACTTGAAATTATGTTAAATTACGCTAAATTACGGAAAATTATGCTAAATTAAGCTAATTTACGCTTAATTTATGCTAAATTACACTAAATTACTCTAAATTATGATAAACTACACTAAAGTACGCTAAATTACTCTAATTACACTAATTATACTAAATACGCTGAATTACGCTAAATTACGCTAAATTACACTAAATTACATTAAATTACGCTAATTACGGTAATTATACTGAAATACACTGAATTACGCTCAATTACACTAAATTACGCTAAATTAGGCCGATTTTGTGCCATCTTTCATAAATCATAAAAAATAAAAGAAATTCCAAAAATAGTAAAATTGGTATTCTACAAGTTCATTATATAACCAATTTACTGAGCTACTTAGATCAAAAAATAGAAATAAAAATCTTAATCGAAAACTTCAACTCAAGTTTTGAGGCTCTTCCCTTTGATTTTTGGCAATTCTGAATTTCGAAAAATAGCAAAGAAATCACCGACGCATGCATATTTTTCGCAAGTTTTCCGAAAAGTGGTCATTTGCTGAAATCGGACACTCGAGCGCCATTTTATGGCCGTTTGAAGTTTCGTCGTTGTTTTTCGCCTTCTCAGTGAAGATATGGTCTATTTTAGAATAATTTAGCGTAATTTATAGTAATTTATCGTATTTTAGTATAATTATGCTAATTATACATCAAAAGAAGTAATCTAACAAATATTTCAATAAAAAATATGCATTAATATTTAATCAAGAAATGTTTAATATTCATTTTTAATCCAACCGACTAATTAATTGAGTCAGGTTTTGTTTACTAGGATGTTTAAAAATAGCCATTCAATAAATGTTTACTAGGATTAAAAATGACTCAATTAATTAACCTGATTATCATTTTTAATCCTAGTAAACACCCCTGACCGGTTTGAAAGGTATTCATTTTTAATCCTAGTAAACAGCCATTTATTGAAAGGTATTCATTTTTAATCCTAGTAAACACCCCTGACCGGTTGAATTTTTAATCCAACCGACTAAAAAATAGCCGGTTTGAACATTTTTAAAAATACAATTAATATTTTGTAATTAATTTTTTATATTAATAAAAATATCGGAGTCATCCATCACAAGTAGGTCCGAACTCGAATATAGAAAAAGTATAATGATTCGTAAGCCTTAATTTCTGTCTTTTGATATCTTTGAGGCCTGTATTTGTTATAGGATTGCTACCTTTTAACCTAAAAGAAAAGCCCATTTCTTACCAGCCGACAAAGGCCTGGTAAAATATTAAACTAGGTCTTTTAATTCCGAACTTCTTTGTCTTGAAATGGGGGCAGTTTGATATCCGGTCAGAGTTGTTCGATTCTCATTAAGATTCATACGCACATTGATATCTGAGAATCGTTAAGTTATTCATAAAGTTATTCATGTGTATTTTAATTTGTATCGAACGGTTCTGATCTGGCATCAGACTGCTCCTGATTCTCTGTCTTTAGGTCGGGTCCTGGGAGCGTCATTATGGGTTATAAATGTATTTTACGGTAGAAATTAAACTAGAGTTTTAGTTTCCAAAAGTTATGTATAATATTGTTCATAAAGTACATTTGTTCCGTGGACCAGTTGATTATGTAATTATTACATGAATGACTTTGCAGTTATGTTACTCCGATATTCTACTCAGGGTTCCGTATTCGTATCTGGTGCAGAAATACACCTGAGATGCCCAGGGATATGTCTGGACCACCGTGCACCACCGTGCACCGTGCGAATAAACCAGACACTGCGCTGCGTGGTCCACCGTGCACAATAAAAGAGTAGTTCCACATGAATAAAGACATAGGAAAAAATAGTTCCACAAATAATTCAATTCAAAAAAACTTAATACCCTAATTTTTGAAGTGGCTGATATTAACCCACACGGTTGATTTGATTATGACTTTTAAATGGCTAATTAATTGAGTCAGGTTTTGTTTATTTAATCAAGAAAGACTCATCTAAACCTCCCATTCTCCAACACAATTAATTTCTTTCATTCCAGAAAATAATAAATAATTTTTTTAAACATATAGAACTTCAATTTAACTAGTTAATATATTTTTACTACTCGGTACCAGTTCAGTATCAATTTAATGCTAGTATATTGGTACATGATTTGGGGTTTATATTCTTGACTGGTACACTTATTCAACCAAACCAGCTTTAAAAGTAGAAACTTATAAATAGCATGATTCCATCATAAACAAGAAAACGAAAAAGTGTAAGAAGCCTAAAGAAATAAGCTTAGGTATACCCCCTAAGCATCTGCATTTCAATTGAAATAAGAATTAAAAAATTTCAAGTATGAAGACTATTTGGTCTTAGATATACCCCCCAAGCATAATATATGTGTTCAGAAATAAGCTTTTAAAATCCAGATATGAATATCATATCATGGAGATAGATTCAAGAATACAACAATTTGTTAGAATCTTATTTTCTGGTTTTGTCAAAACAGTAGCTTTAAGAATACCTGAGTTTTGAAAGACAGTACCGGTTAACCGAAGGAATATAAACTTTGCTTTTAGTCTCTTATTTTCTACTACTGCATCTGCATTAAAAAAAAAGAGAATATAATTAATTGACATATGACATGCAATAATGTTGTTAGTTTTGTGTTCTAAAAATTATCTTTTTATTTATTACTTTTACATGTTAAGTTTATGAATTGGATGTTATATACATTTTATTCTTTGAGTTTGATGTTTGACTTCAGAAATATTCAAGAACATGCTCTTAGTCTTGAACCATAAACTCTAAATCATAATAAACATACAACTCTAAAATATCCACAATCTTGATAATTAGCATGGAACACTGATATATTGCAAAATGATTGTCGTTTTAATTAAAGTACATTGTAGTTTTATAAACATTGATAAAAAATTATCATTTGATAACACGAATGTATGGAAGATTTTATACATTGAACAAGACCTAACAAATAAAATATTATATGGATTGTGTTTATGTCATTAATGTTTTCATTGTGTCTACGAATTTTAAGATATGAGAATGTATTTTTTTCACATGAGAAATGTGTAATGTAATTACTATTAAAAGTTGTTTATTGCAAGTGATAATAAAAATAGTAGTTTTTTGTACATAGCTTGTGCGGGATAAAGTTATTTGTCAATAATATCATTGCCCCTCATTTATAATGAGTGATGATATTGCTGGGCCCCCTGATAGAGTAGAATTATGAATGCATGCAATATAATTGAAACACTGTCAACTATATATTTATAATTTACTCAAGAGATTATGAAAAGAATATATTACAAAGACGACACTACCCTACTTCGTATATTATTCATAATATCATAAGGCAAAGAATAGATACAAGTAATGTTATTCATAAGATTGCTATAAGATTGTGTTTTATAAACCGGTTACATTAGGTGACTATAATATGTAGCTAGAATACCACTTATAGTTTATGGTAATAAAATAATTTATACTATTACCAATTTAACATAGACCTCGATAAAGGTCACACCAACTGAACAATAAACAAAAAAATTATTTTATATTTTATATGGTGTGTGATATTTCATATACTATGAGATAAAACACATGTGAAAAAAAGTTGAAATAACATGTTACATGCCGTAACAACTTAGTGAAAATTAAATTAGATATGTGAAATTATATTATTTGGTGAAATGTAATGTATATTATATAGCGTAATATTGTGTCACATAAATATAATAATGTACATAACATTATTATTGTAATCCGAACATTAATTAATTTAGAATTAAATATGCAATTGAGAAACACACCATGAGGTATGATTGGTCATGGTGTGGTTGGCCACACAAAGATGACATATGATTGCATGTAACAAAAGGAGGGTAATTTGGTCTTATTCACTCCAAAGTTGCCCTAGCTTTTCTCCTATATAAAGAGCACTTCCACATGTGACTCTCATCCATCTTCTCTCTCTCCTCACTTTGTGATGGCTACATACAAAAGAGCAAAAGAGCTCTCCCTCCTCTTTTGCATTAATTCTTGATTTATTAATTATATTAGTCATTTAATTAAGAAATTAATTTTGGAGGCTAACAACGGGTTACTAACTTTACACTAGACATATATTAGTGGATCTCTAACAAGATCTAGAACTAATCCTTGTTTAATTCAAGGTGAACACTTAGAGGCGACAGTGTGAAGGTTTCCAAGAGACCTAAAGAAAATCGACTTTCTCTAACTGTCAAATTGATATTTGACGAAAGGTATGAAATCTACATCTTAATTTTGATTTAGATGTATTTGCATAAATATAGATTAATGTAGTTAGTTTTGTATGCAAAAATGTTTGATTAAATGCTCGAGTAGAGTTAGCATAAAAAAGAAGATCCATTTTAGACGATTAAAAGAGATACAAAATTTTTGTTTTCACCCCTCTAAGCGTCATGAAATCCCTACAAATGCAACTATGAAGGAATATGAATTTAACAAGCAATTAGAAGGAGCAGCTTTATACAGCCACTAATTAAGATTCATTTACTACTATAAGACAGATTTATATAACTTGGGGTTAGAAGGTAACATATGCTTCATCTATATATATAATCAAAATTCATATAATTAGAATAATCGTACAAGACTGAATTAACTTCTAAAAATTTGAAGCAAGCTGATGTTCAGATTTATTTCCTAAGCATGTCAATTACTTGTACCATATTTAACATTTTAACATATCTTAAAGCATAATCTGCTTCAGAGCAAGAGAATTGCTTCTTACAAACATCAGGATATTAGGTCAATATCAAAAACATAGAAGGAAAAATCGGAATCGGAATCGGGATCGGCCCCGTCCGATCCCGATCAGGATCGGAATCGGCCCCGTCCGATCCCGATCAGGATCGGAAAAATCGGTCGGAATCGGCCGAATCGGATCGGAAAATCGGACTTTTTTGCCAGAAGCTAGTTTTATACTAAAAAAATTGATAAAAAGAATTTAGAAAAATTATTACAATCAAATAATCCACTAATACAAGCATTAACAACTAAAAACATACTCTTTCAATCAAATTTGCTACAAATTTGTGAATTAGAATTAATATATATATAAATTAGTTGTCATATTTAACAATAAAATTTGAATGTTGTAGTGGTAACTATCCAAGACCCATAGTTAAAGGTCACGGGATCGAATCCCACTTGATCCAAAAAATTTTATGTTTCTTTATTAATATGCGTTTCGGCCGAAATTTGACTGGAACGGACCGGAACGGGCCGAAATTTGACTGGAATGGGCCGAAATATGGCCGAAACGGCCGAAATTGGCCGAAATCTGCACTACCCGCGTAAATCGGCCTGGAATCGGATCGGCACCGTCCGATCCCGCTCCGGAACGGCCGATTTTGCCTTCTATGATAAAAAATGAGAAAGAGAGACAAAAGTATAAATCAAGCATGTAATACTCTAAATTTACCCCAATTAACAACTCAGTATCACATTAAATCCTTTAAACGCTAACAAGAGCAAACACTATCCACAACACTAATGTCTCATTGTCTTTTTTTTTTGCCATTTTTTCTTATCAGATCAAGTTATTGGAACAATTACTGATCTTTAGGTCTAACTGGAACATTTACTGATCTAAACAAGACATGAACCTAGTTTTATCATATTAAAGTTTAAAGTTTTCAGATTAAAGTTTTGTATTTTAAAGCATAGACGAATAGGGTTCAAATTAAAATTTCAGATTTTAAAGTACAAAAGAACTGAGTTATATGTTTCATGAATTGTGTCTAACCATCAACAATAAGAGAGAGAGACATGTCACTTGCTTGGCAATTTGTGAGAACTTATTGGAATTGAAATAAGGGAAAACTGTTGCTCTTCTGGGTATCCTGAAAAAGAAAATTAAAAGGAAAGGAAGATTTAACCATCAAGTCTAAATCAAAGGTACATGCTTTGCCTATAATTAATCACGAAATTCCTTCAATTTTTTTTTTTTGTCGAATGCATATAAATCTCTATGCTGTACGTGGCAAATTCTATCAGCTAATTGTAATTTCCTGTTAGAAATTACTGATGCCAGTATATAGTTCCCGACATAATCAAGCATTAAACTGAGTTTATTTTCTTTTCTTTCTGATTTTGACTCTTGGAGAGAGAGAGAGAGAGAGAGACCTGGATTTTCTCTAGAATGATAGAGCTGCCTGATTCAAATTCAGCAGCTAAAGCTGAGAGAGGTTCCTATACATTTAACCAAATAAAATAAGACAAATACACATAATATGAAATATCAAATAAAGCAAATAGTCAGTTTCTTAAATATAACAAAACAAATTAGATTCTAAGGGGTTTATTATTAAGATCATAGTATACGGTCATACCAGACGTTACAAGTAGAATACACAGAATTATCAAGTTGGATTTTCCATGACTCAAACAAAGAGTCTAAAATGGGCCTCTGTAGAGGCTCTAGGATAAAAAATTGGCAAGGATTTTCATACCTGGTACCATTAATTGCCATACATTTCAGTATTAACCAGCTAGTACAGTAATCGTAAATCACCAAACTTGTATTGTAGCCTTATTTGTAACTAAATTGACTAAATGAACCCGGGTTGACACTTCAAACATGTAGTCTAAATAATATCCTAAATTGAAATTATAGTTGTCTTCGGAAAAAAGAATTCAAAGCCAGATAGCTATCAAAGATTTATATTAAAAATTAAATCCACATAGAAGGATGTATCAACAACCAGTAAAATGCAACTACGTATACTTGAGCTAACATATTTCTCCAAAGAAGCATAGAAAAAAAAACTACATGGCTCAGTACCTGCGAAATTTGCTGATTCTCTCTTTTCTCATCTCTTCCCTCCCGAATTCAACTGCTCAGACAACAACATGAGACAGTATCGTGCTTCAATTCCGAAATCGAAGCAGTGAGCAAAAACGCAATCGATCCAATTAAGCACAAAAATAAAAACCCCTAAATCATGGAATCCATAGAGAGAGACCGGAGAGTACCGCCGGAGTGGAGAAGAGGGAATAGTTCCGAAGTCGCGCCGCCTCCGCCGCTACCTATAGAGAGAAAATTGTTTTGTATCTACAACGAGGTATCGTTGATCTAGCGAATTTGGGGGTGACCGTTGGAATGTTTGAAAAGGAAGAAGAAGAAAGACGGAGTGAGCTGTTGACGGAGTTAAAGGGAGTAGAGGCTGAAACTGGGCCCCTGAAGATGAAACTGTGATAACCATACTGGACGAATAACTGGAGAGGGCGCGATTCATCTCCTCCGCGTGACCTCTTCGTGAGTTAGTTAGTTTGTTATTTCATATCACCATGTGCTCGCTGACATGTCAGTCCGAGGTTAATTAGGACAATTTACTTTACCGAATTACATTTTCTTTTCAGTAAAAAACGATCGCCTATATAAAGGGATCTAATCTGTCGAACCATTTTTTATGCTTTGTTATTATGAAAATTGTGATTTCTCGGTTGGAGAATCCATATCGTTGTCCTTGCTCGTTTTACTTTTTTTTCCTCAAATCACTTGTTCTTATTACTAGAAATCGATTCAAATCGATTTCTCCTGCATCTGAGATTCTAGCTCGTTGCAGTTGTGGTATCAGAGCCAGGTTTACATATCTGAGAAGCTTAGTTCGATCTTGGTAAAAATGCCGCCAAAACGAATTACCGAAGTACCTGATGAGATTTCAGCAGATCTCACATCGATCCATGAGAGGATAGATCAGATGACGAGAGAATCTCATTCAACCTTGCAAGCTCAGGGTGAACAACTTCAATCTCAGTTCCAGTCCCAACTTCAGTTGTTCGATATTCAGAACCAAGCTCAGTTCAGAGATCATTCAGATCGAATCAGTGAGTTGAAGGTCTCTGTGGATGGTCTCACAAACATGATCAAAGCGTTCATATCTAACCAGAGATTAAGGGATGATCCAAGCAGTAGCACAGGCCCAACATCTGACCGAGCATCAGGAGGTAAAGAAGAAGAAGATCGAAGGGATGTGCCACCTGAGTTTGATAAGCATAGAGACACAGATCACGGTAAGGGAAGCCGGTACCAAGATTATCACAATCAGAAAATACTCATGCCTAGAGTAGATTTTCCGATATTTGATTGGGACAATGCAACCAAATGGTTAGACCACTGCAATCTGTATTTTGAGGTGAATCAAACTGCTGAAATCTATAAAACTAGATTGGCAACAGTAAATTTCGTAGGAGATGCAGAGGAGTGGTACAGTTACTGTCGGGTTGAAAATCCGAATCCACTTTGGCATACCTTGGTAGAAGTAGTTTTTGAAAGATTTAAAAAGAGAAATTGTGTGAACCCAGTAGTACAATTCAAGAGAACGCAACAATTAGATTCTGTGAATGAGTACATAAGAGAATTTCAAAGAGCCAAGGCAAGGCTATTAGCTGAGACTGGTATTAAACATGAGTTCTTTTTCGTGTGGAGTTTTATCAGTGGGTTAAAAGGAGAAATTCAGAACTCCATTCACCTATTCAAACCTCAGACACTAAATGAGGCTTTCAATTTGGCCTTAGAACTGGAAGTAGTGGTGGGACCTGGTGACAAAAAGCCGGGTTTTGTAAAAGCATTCCCTACACCAAATTTCAGATCCTTAACTCCTCAGAACAAAACCTTCAATAAACCTCCAAACAAACCTCAAATGATTGAAAACTCACCCACCTATAAATCCTTTAACAAACCACAAAACAATCTGACTCTAGATCAGAAGAGGGCTCTAGGCCTATGCTTTAGGTGCAATGACAAATGGACCCAGGGGCATAAATGTCCAAGAAGGGTAAATCTGTTGGAAGGAGAGGGGGAAGAAGAAGAGGAGGGAGAATTTAATACTGAGGAAGTGCAGTATGAAGAGGAAAATGAGAGGGAAAGAGAAGAGAAAGGTGAAGAGCCTCAAATTGTGACTTTGAGTGCTTTTAGTGGAAATGAATTCAACAGAACCCTTATGTACCATGGTCAAATCAGCCAAGAACCTGTTTGTATCCTAGTAGACACTGGTGCTACTCACTCCTTTATAAGCCCAACCTTGGTGAAGAATTTAAAGATCCCAACAACTCCATCACCAAAACTTCCTGTCAGAGGAGCATGGGGTACTAAAGAGATGGCTAAAAATTTGTGTAAAGAGGTAAATTTCAAAATCCACAATTATCCTTTTGTAGCACACAACCTGATGGTGTTAGGAGTACAAGGGTATGACCTGGTTCTAGGTTATGATTGGATTGCCCAAATGGGAGATGTAGGGCTGAGATTGAGTAAAGGGGAGATGAGGGTAGATTGTGAAGGGAAACAAGTGGTGCTGGTTACTGATGATATGAGGGCTGAGGTGAAACTGCTTGAAGGGGAAATGAATTTGGAGAAAGAGTACAGCAAGGGAAGTCAAATTTTCTATGCTCAACTCTATAAAATTGAAGGGGTCAAGGGTACTCAGTGTCTCAAAACTGATCCAGAAATTGATGAGGTGTTGCAACAATTCTCAAACCTCTTTGAAGAGCCTAAAACCTTACCCCCATACAGATCTATAGACCACAAAATACCACTCAAACCTGATTCAAAACCATTTACCCTTAGACCCTACAGGTTTTCACATTTCCAAAAAACTGAGGTTGAGAAAATTGTTCAAGATTTGATGAATCAAGGATTTATAAGACCCAGTACTAGTTCCTATTCTTCTCCAGTGCTCTTGGTAAAGAAGAAGGATAATAGTTGGAGGATGTGTATAGATTATAGAAGGTTGAATGTTGAAACTGTGAAAAATAAATTCCCTATCCCCATAATTGATGATCTTTTGGATGAACTACATGGTGCACACTACTTTTCAAAGCTTGATTTGAGATCTGGTTATCATCAGATCAGGATGGATGAAGGAGATATCCATAAGACTGCTTTTCAAACCCATGAAGGCCTGTATGAATTCTTGGTGATGCCATTTGGGTTGACCAATGCACCTGCCACCTTTCAAGCTCTCATGAACACTGTTTTCAAACCCTATTTGAGAAAATTTGTTTTAGTGTTTTTTGATGACATATTGGTGTATAGTCAGGATTTAGAATCACACTTAAAACACCTCAAGGCAGTACTTGAAATTTTGAGAGAAAATCAGTTGTATGTGAAAAGATCTAAGTGTTCATTTGGGGTGAATGAGATAGAGTATCTAGGTCATGTCATTTCTAAGGAAGGGGTAGCCACAGATTCCACAAAAATAGAGGATATGCTCAATTGGCCAGTTCCAAAAAATGTAAAGGGATTAAGGGAATTTTTAGGGCTGACAGGATATTACAGAAAATTTATCAGAGGGTATAGCCTTATCTCTAAACCCTTGACTGATTTGCTAAAGAAAAATGCTTTTAGTTGGTCTTTGACAGCACAGCAAGCTTTTGAAGAATTGAAGCAAGCCATGGTGAAGGCACCAGTACTCAAGCTACCTGATTTCAAGCTGCCTTTTGTGATTGAGACAGATGCAAGTCAAACGGGTATTGGAGCCGTGTTGATGCAATGCAAAAGACCTATTGCCTTTTTGAGTAAGAAGTTGGGGATGAAGAACCAAGGCCTTTCTACCTATGAGAAGGAGTTACTAGCACTCTATACTGCTGTAACCAAGTGGAGGCATTATCGTTTAGGTGGAGAATTCATCATCAAAACTGATCAGGTTAGCTTGAAATATTTGTTGGAACAGAAAATTAATACACCTATGCAGCATAAGGGTTTGAGCAAACTTTTGGGGCTGAACTACAAGATTGAGTATAAGAAAGGGGTGGAAAATAAAGTGGCTGATGCCTTATCAAGAAGGGATGAGAGTACTGTTGAGGTTGAAGCAAAAAATGGAGTGATTTGTGCTATAAGTGAATTACAATCCCAATGGATGATGGAGGTGAAATCTAGTTATGAAGGGGATGAATGGGTAGAAGGTATGAAAGAGAAATTGAAGGCAGGTAGTGACAAAGAGTTGGGTCACCATTTATCAGAATACCAAGGAGTAATCAGATATAAAGGGAGAGTCTGTGTTGGAGGAAGGGGAGAATGGAGGCAAAGAATTTTGAGTGAATTACACAGTTCTAGTTTGGGGGGTCACTCAGGTATTACTGCAACCTATCAGAGGGTAAAGCAAAACTTCTATTGGCCAAGATTAAAGGAGGAAGTGCATTTGTTTGTTCAAAGCTGTGAAAACTGTCAACTTAACAAGTTTGAACACACAGCCAGCCCTGGGTTATTGCAGCCCTTGCCAGTACCAGAGGAGGCATGGTCAAGTGTGGGAATGGATTTTATTACTGGTCTACCTAAGTCAAAAGGCTATGAAGTGATTATGGTTGTAGTTGACAGATTGACCAAATATGCCCATTTTACCCCTCTCACTCATCCCTATAGTGCTACTACAGTGGCCCAAGCTTTCATGGACACTGTATACAAACTACATGGCTTACCTTTGAGCATAGTGTCTGATAGAGATCCAGTGTTCACTAGTCGATTTTGGCAGGAGTTAATGAAGAAGTTAGAGGTTAAGCTTAACATGAGTACCTCTTACCATCCACAATCAGATGGTCAGACAGAAAAGGTAAATCAGTGCTTGGAGCAGTATTTGAGAGGTATGGTGTTTGAAAAACAAAGTTGCTGGATGAATTATCTGACCTTAGCTGAATGGTGGTACAACTCTACTTGGCACAGTGCCATTAAAGTGACTCCTTTTGAAGCATTGTATGGTTATGCTCCTCCTCAGCTGGCTTTAGCGAGTGCCCCTAAAAGCCAAGTTGAGTCAGTGAACTTGTTTTTAAGAGATCGACAATCTGCACTAACTCAACTGAAAGCCAATCTCAGAAAAGCTCAAGAGCGTATGAAGAAGAATGCTGATAAAAATAGAAGTGAAAGGAAGTTTGGGGTGGGAGATTGGGTGTACCTGAAATTGCAACCGTATAGACAGATATCCGTTGCGGGGAAGAGAAATCAGAAGCTAAGCTCTCGTTATTATGGGCCTTTTGAAGTGATTAAACGGGTTGGTAATGTCGCTTACAAGCTCAATTTGCCACCTGACTCACTTATCCACCCTGTTTTCCATGTTTCACAACTCAAGAAGAAATTAGGAGATGCTCAAATCCCTTCTCCAACATTGCCAGTGATAGGGCCTGAGTCTAATTCGAAACCGATTCCACAATTAGTTCTGGCGAGAAGAATGATTAAAAGGCGAAATGCACCATTAACTCAAGTTTTGGTGCAGTGGAGAGGTCAGTCAGAGGAAGATGCCACCTGGGAAGATTATGAGACGATGAGTCGTCAATTCCCTGAGTTCATTCGTGAGGACACGAATTTTGTTATGGGGGGTGGTGTGCAACGAGGTATCGTTGATCTAGCGAATTTGGGGGTGACCGTTGGAATGTTTGAAAAGGAAGAAGAAGAAAGACGGAGTGAGCTGTTGACGGAGTTAAAGGGAGTAGAGGCTGAAACTGGGCCCCTGAAGATGAAACTGTGATAACCATACTGGACGAATAACTGGAGAGGGCGCGATTCATCTCCTCCGCGTGACCTCTTCGTGAGTTAGTTAGTTTGTTATTTCATATCACCATGTGCTCGCTGACATGTCAGTCCGAGGTTAATTAGGACAATTTACTTTACCGAATTACATTTTCTTTTCAGTAAAAAACGATCGCCTATATAAAGGGATCTAATCTGTCGAACCATTTTTATGCTTTGTTATTATGAAAATTGTGATTTCTCGGTTGGAGAATCCATATCGCTGTTCTTGCTCGTTTTACTTTTTTTCCTCAAATCACTTGTTCTTATTACTAGAAATCGATTCAAATCGATTTCTCCTGCATCTGAGATTCTAGCTCGTTGCAGTATCTAGCGAGAGATGAAGGAGCTTGAGGTTTTGGGTCTGATCGAGAGGAGAAAGGCGGGAGGATGGATCGGGCCAGGCACGTGATAAATTTTTTTTTTGGGGGAATTTCATGTATATCCCTCAAAAATTTCAATATTACGTCTTTATCCCTCCAAAATCAATAATTACATATTTATTCTTAAAAATTGTACAAACTCACATATTTGTCCAATCTAACTCTATAACATATTGATACCTCGCATATTTAGTCTATTTTAGGCCTGTTTTAGTACTAGATTCGTGCCCTAATTCACCAGAATCATGTGCATTTCATCGATATATCTTTAGAATTTGGTACTGCTGAGTGTTTGTTTGTTTTCTGCAGGTTTGGAGCAAAACACACGAAGAAACGGCGATTTGGATGATGAGGTACGACCCTTACCAGGCTTGGTACGGGTCTCACCAGACTTGGCCGATTTCAGCTCATCACGCCTGGTACGGCCAGGCCGTACCACTTTGGTACGGGCCGTACCTAAAGGCGGCCTGACAAATTCAAATCTTGGCAGAGGCTATTTAAGGCCGGGAGCTCTCCAATTTCAAAAGTTTTTCATTCCAGATCTATTTGAGAGCACAGTAAGAGAGAGAAAGAGAGCTGAGGAGCTAGGAGCAAGAAGGAAGGAAGAGGAAGAGGCGAAACTCGACGGATCAAGCTTCCTCCACTCGATCCCTTCGATCCATGGCTTTCTTTATCCCTTTTATTGTATTATTAGATCAGATCATGTGCTGTGAGTAGTTACTTTAGTTTCTAGGGTTTAGAGATGGATTCTTGATTTGCTTTGACTTTCTTTGACTTGTATCTTGTATGAACTCTTTTGATTGATTGATTGTGATTTCTTTGCTATCTCTTGCTTTGATTGCTGTGATTGTGTATGGTGAACCTCTAGGTCTAGATCAAACCTATCAAGGTCATGTGATCATCTCAATCTCTCAACCAAATCAATTGTTTAGGGTAGACTTGTTCGAATTGAAGCCGAGAGGTTGAATTCCCCTCTAATTGACAGATTAGAGGGTACCTTAGGTCTCCAATCAACCAGCTAGGGTAGATCTGTACCAACACATGAAAATTGAGGTGTAGAAATCCCTAAAAGGCAATCAATTGCATTCCAACCTAGATCTTGATCCAACACACGAGAGTTGAGGCTTAGGAACCTTAGGTATGGTCAATTGAACCTTTCTAAAGAGTTTAGCACAAGGTACCAGCAAGAAATGCATCAACTCGAACTGGTAAGCTCTGTTCTGGCAAGCCAGTACGGGTCTTACCAGAGTGGTGCGGCCTTGCCTTACCAAGTGGAGTACGGTCTAGCCGTACCAACTTGGTATGGGCCGTACCACTAGAGGCAGATCACGGATGAAGTCTGAAACCCTGGAAACGCCTTTTATCCATAATCAAAACACAGTTTACATTTCTTCTAGCACTTTATTACATCTGTTTGCATTGTTCAATTTGTTTGAATTGATCTTTTAGGAACTTAAATACCAAACCCAATCTTTCTCACTTCTAGTTTTTAATTGAGTTCGGTGGATTCTAACCTAACAATTGCCCGTCCCTGTGGATCGATACCCGATTATATTACTCGATAGGGGTTGTGCACTTGCAACCCTTACTCGTGAAGTGTAAGCGCGGTTTTAAAAGGTACGCCCTCAAGCATACCGAAACTTGCGTTGCGCTTTCGCGCGAACACATATAAAATATCTCTAAAAATAATTAAATAATATTTTATGTAACATTGAAATTTATTTTACAATATTAATTAAGAATATGTTGAGCATTATACCCTTCGTTTTGTCACTTTAGTTGGCCTGAGTTCTCTTCTCTTTAAGGCGCTGAACCTTCCGCTTCTCCCCGCCTTCTCTTGTCGCCTCCCCTCTCACAAATTTTTGCCACCCCTCGTTGCTTTAATTTTTCCATTTCGTTTGGAGAGAGAGGCGGGAGTTTTGGCGTCTTAGAGAGAAGAGAACTCAGGCGGACTAAAAAGACAGAAACGAAGGGCATAATGGTCAATATTGTATTAATTAATATTGTAAAATTAATTTTAAAGTTTTCAAAAATATTATTTGATTATTTTTGGAGGTATTTGATATGTTATAGAGTTAGATTGGACAAATATGTGAGTTTCTACAATTTTCAAGGATAAATATGTAATTACTGATTTTAGAGGGATAAATATGTAATATTAAAACTTTTGAGGGATATACATGAAATTCCCCTTCTTCATTTTTACCAAAACTTTCTATGACCGGTGTGGTCACTGAACCGGTCAATAATATTGTTGGTCACCAAAATAGTATCAGCGACCAGTGACAGCCCTGGTCACTGATACTGGTCGTAAATAATTTTTTTTGCTGTAGTGAACAAAGAATTTGAGATATATTTCAATATACACAATTATTTTGTTCATTGACAGGATTCAAGATCCATGCCATTTTTTAAATACATTTTGTTTTAGTAAAGGTTGAAAGTCGAGCCATCCAATTATTCAATATTCATAAGTATTAATTTGTTCCTTCTGAATTTTAAATTTGTGATCTCCCACACAAAAAGTATTGCCTTTACCACTAAACTATAAGTTATTCTCACCAAATACATTTAGTAAATGCCAACAAAATACACCTTGATGTTTGATGGTAAGGTAGCTACTATGGTTCTTATCCTTGAAGAATAACATTAATTAGTACATACTGTGAGATCCTCAAGCCTAATACTGATGGTGATAGATATTGTCTTTCAACGGTAAAACACAAATTCAGTTTTCACTAGAAAAATAGAAGTCAGGTTTTTATTATAAAAGAAGTCTTGTTGTTTGAAATTGGGAAGGTATATGGACAGTGGCGGACCCAAGAAGGGTCAGGGGTAGGCAAGTGCTTACTCTTGGATTCGAAATTTTTTAGACTCAGTGGTATTTCATACTTGTGCCTATCCCTGGATGAATATAATGTCTATCCCTGGATTTAATTCACGGTCCAGTAAAAGAAAATTATGTGAAAAAGAAAGTCAGTCCAGACTGATTCATGTAAAAGAAAGACTAGAAAAAAAAGACGTAGTCCGATTCGTTACTCTACTTAGAAGAATAGTTGATTTGTTAGAAGAAAAAAGAGGTCCGCTACTAAGGATATAAATATGTACCGTACCGTTACTAGTCACGTCGTAACTTGGATTACGTGTCGTGTCGTGATCAAATTTGGAAGGATAGTCATGGCATGTGAATGGTCACAACACGTTAATCACGCCGTGATCACACGTGACGTGTTCAAACGTGACTGGTCACATTTGTCACGTTTAACTATTTTTTTTCATAATTTAGGTTAGTTTATTTAAGATTCAACATTCGATCAAGATCTAACGGTCCTAATTACACATAACCATGTGTCGTGCCGTGACCAAATCTTTTGTGTGACGTGCCTTGTCGTGCCAACTTTTCGAAAGATGGTCACGGCACATAACCAATACACGTTGCCATGACGGAACCATATCGTGCCGTGACGCATTAAGTCGTGCTGTGACTTTTAGATCCCTATCCACTACTCAATCCGATTCGTCAGGAGAAAAAAAAATTATACTCTTGTCAATATTTTGTGCCTACTCCTGACCAAAATCCTGGATACGCCCGTGTATATGAATGAAGATGAAACGTGTTGGAATATACTCTATGGCTTGAATTCCTCTCTAGTAATGCGATCGCATATTGAATGACAACCATTTCATAAAAATGAATTCATATATCAAGTTTCTCTATGGCTTGAATTCCCAATGCATACAGTCAACACTACCTAACATACCTGGAAAACCTCGATGTTCTCCTATGCGAAGTAATCGTTCAAGATCTTCTGCATTTGGCCTTCGCAAATACTCCTCACCAAATACATATATAACAGCCCGTACAAATCTCTTCACACATTTTATTGTGGTGCTTTCTCCAATTCGAAGATATTCATCCACATAGTCTGCAGGAACACCATATGCCAACATTCGTATTGTTGTTGTACACTTCTGTAAGGGTGAAAGGCCCTGTCTTCCTGTCGCATCTCGCTTTATCTGAAAATAAAGAATCATGTGAAGTAACACCCTCAACTATACGTAGAAACAAAGTTTGTGTCATTCTAAACCTACGACGAAAGAACTCCTCATTGTATTTGGGGTTTTCCGAGAAATAATCGTTATATAAATCTTGGTGTGCTGCTTCACTCCCCTTCTCAATATACAATTGTGTTTTTTTATTGCTGCGAGGATGATGAGTCTTCTACATCTAACATTTCAATGTATTCTCGACTTAATTTGGCACCCTTATCGTAAAGAGTTGTTCTGCAATATACTGCGAGGTATTTAGAATTCCGTCAATATCGATTGGAAAATCATCATCCGGATCATAGTTCATCCCTGCTTGCAAGTTAATTATTAACAAAGAGTTTATTTTGACTAAGGAATTACAATTTAGAGTTTATAGTAAAAAGAAAAGTACTTGAGGAAGAAGACGAAGATTTAATGATCAATTGATGAATGATCTGTTAATAAGATATTAAGAGTGGCACACCAAAAATCAAATAAAAAAATATCTCATTTTAGCACCCTCTAGATAATCAGTGTCTTAGCACAGGCATTGATGACCAATAATAGATTATTTTCACAAATATACAATCGTTGAAATAGAAGAATCCAAAAAATAAACATTCGTCATCCGGATCAGCACCATTCTCAACAATTGTCAATTTCTTTCAAAAATATCCTATTCTCAACAATAATCTATTCGGAGGAAAAAAAATTTAGTGGAAAATAGAATACCAGTAATAAAACCACTATAATGCAAAGAATAAAAACATCTACATAGTTGAATATCGTATTTTTAGTCAAGTTAATATTAACAAATTTCCTAAATTAGTGGTTAAATTCCATTATAAATACATTTACATAGTTGAATATTTTGTACATATCCTTTTTCGAGTACCAGTAATTTTTCAAATCCTAACCCTTTTGTCAACTCCTTCCCCTTTAAGTTTTAATTTAATGGATTCCAGTCGTCCTATTTACAATCCCTACTATTATCCTCAGCTCGTTAATAATCAAGTCCCAATCCCAGACCTGTCAAACATGGGATATCATTATGATAGTCCATATCCAAATTTCAATGATCCACAAGTTCAATTATCCCAATCTCAAACCACTCAAAATATAATACCAGAAAATAGTGAGCAACCAATGGATAATACTCAAGAGGTGCCTACGCCAGTGGAAACACAACAAATAAGCAATCAAAGGCACCGTTAGAATCCTATGGATGAACGTTATAATGATACTTGTAAGCCACCACTGAAAAAAAGAAATGTGCCAGTGACTGGATCTTTGCTAACAGTTAGCCATGCGCTACATAAATGCAAATCATCCATAGGATTCCAACGGTGTCTTTGATTGCTTATTTGTTGTGTTTCCAATGTCGTAGGCATCTCTTGAGTATTATCCATTGGTTGCTCACTATTTGCTGGTATTATATTTGGAGTGGTTTGAGATTGGGATAATTGAACTTTGTGGATCATTAAAATTTGGATACGGACTATTATAATGATATCCCATGTTTGACAGGTCTGGGATTGAGACTTGATTATTAACGAGCTCAGGATAATAGTAGGAATTGTAAATAGGGCGATTGGGATCCATTAAATTAATACTTAATGGGGAAGGAGTTGACAAAAGGGCTGGGATTTGAAAAATTGCTGGTACTCGAAAAAGAATGTGTACAAATTATTCAACTATGTAGATGTATTTATAATGGAATTTAACTACTAACTTAGAAAATTTGTTAATATTAACTTGACTAAAAATACAATATTCAACTATGTAGATATTTTTATTCTTTTTTTATTCTTTGCATTATAGTGGTTTTATTACTGGTTTTCTATTTTCCACTAAATTTTTTTCCCCTGAATAGATTATTGTTGAGAATAGGATATTTTTGAAAGAAATTGACAATTGTTGAGAATGGTGCTGGTCCGGATGACGATTTTTTATTTTTTGGATTCTTCTATTTCAACGATTGTATATTTGTTAAAATAATCTATTATTGGTCATCAATGTCTATGCTAAGATACTGATTATCTAGAGGGTGCTGAAATGAGATATTTTTTTATTTGATTTTTAGTGTGCCACTCTTAATATCTTATTAACAGACCATTCATCAATTGATCATTAAAACTTCGTCTTCTTCCTCAAGTACTTTCCTTTTTACTATAAACTCTAAATTGTAATTCCTTAGTCAAAATAAACTCTTTGTTAATAATTAACTTGCATGCAGGGATGAACTATGATCCGGATGATGATTTTCGAATCGATATTTACGGAATACTAAATACCTCGCAGTATATTGCAGAACAACTCTTTGACGATAAGGGTGCCAAATTAAGTCGAGAATACATTGAAATGTTGGATGCAGAAGACTCATCATCCTCGCAGCAAAAACACAATTGTATATTGAGAGGGGGCGTGAAGCAGCACACCAAGATTTATATAACGATTATTTCTCATAAAACTCCAAATACAATGAGGAGTTCTTTCTGTTGGAATTTCACGTGTATGCCTATATGGTGAGAATTTAAAATTTTCCTATCACCATTTGGCTCAATACACAAATGACATTATTTATATGACAATAGCAAACAAGATTATCTCTTAAGGGTTTCATCAAACACCTAATGTGCACTAAATAGAATAAATAAATCTCATCTAATTTATTGCTAGAGAGGATAGAGATCTTTTACCTAAAGAGATTGCCAAACCTCTTGATTGAGAGAAGCCGGTTTCCCTTCTTGATCTCTTGTTCTTCTTGAAGCACCTCTTGGTTCACCTTGAACCTAAACAACAAACTAACACACCTCTTAGATAGATGGATGTGAAGTTCAAAGCTTAGAGCCAACCACCTCTTGATCTTCAAATCAACAAACTATTTGATTTCTTGGTGGCTAACCTAATAAGATGAGATGAGAGATGAGGGTTTTCGGCCTAGGGTGAAATTTCACAATTTTCGACCTAGAACAAAAAGGAGGCTGTTGCTGGAAATTTCGACCAAGGAAGAGGAGCAAAAAAATTAGATCTAATTTTCCTTAATTACACCCCTTTAAATAGGCAAGGGTTAGGGCAACCATTTGTGTAATGTTTAAATTAATTACACAAATGCCACTAGCCTTATTTAGTTATTTTATGATCTCTTTAATCTCATCTTGTGATTAGTTTAATAAATTAATTTATGAATAAATAATATTAATTATATTATTATATTATGCAATATTGTTATTTATTCTTATAATGCATTCAAACATTATACCAAATAATATTTACATAACTTTACAAATTTATTTATGGTCTAAGCATATCATATTATGACATTTTATTTTAGTATTACATTTCATGTATTTTATATAATACATCATTATGAAATATAAAATACTTGTTTCTCTTCAGTTGGTGTGACCGTGTAGATGATCTATGTCATCTTGGCAATAATATAAAACTTTATATTATTGACTATAAGAGGTTCTATCATTACATTATAGTTATCCAAACGACATAGTAATCATTTACTCAATGCACTAATTTTGTGTCTATCCTTGTCACATGATATTATGAATAATATGCAAAATATGATCGTGTCATTTTTGCATTATATTCGTTTTTTTGGTCTCTCAAGTGAATTATAATTATAACTACATCAGTTATATTGCATGCAATATAATTCCACTTTACCAAGGGACCCAGTAATATCATAACTCAAATTGAGGGACAATGATAATAGTAACATATAGATTTCTCCCGCCCAAGTTGTACACAACGAACTACTATTTCATTCCTATCATAAGATAGTATTTAAATAACAATCACGTTATATACTTCTCCTGTGAAAAACCTACACATCTCATATCTAAGATTCTAAAGACACAACGAAAACATTAATGACACAAAACCAATGTTTTAAATAGCGTTTATAGCGTCATAGAGGGAAGGCTACAAAAAAAGCTATAGCGAATAGCGTAGCTATAGCGGAAGCTATTCCAAATAGCGTTTTTTTTTTACAAAAATTATATTATATATTTGTAATATATATTAACATTATCTAAAGTTTCATAGAATAATAAATAACACCAAACTAATTAAGAAATTATAATATTCATATTGAACTAGTACAAAAGTCCATGGTTCAAAATATCCATAATAATATCATAAACTATCGATCTTTTTCTATACAAAATATCTTAAGAATATGATTCATTCTATTTTTTTTTCTATACAAAATAAATTTTATGGATCTTTATTTAAGCCCATATAAATTGTCTAAAAAAGCCCAATATGCATAGCGTGCTACACGCTATGCGCTATAGCGGACCGCTATTACCGCTATAGCGGCCGTAGCGCAATTAGCGTATTTTCATGCCATAGCTTAGCGTTTAGGGTCCAAAAACGCTATAGCGCCGCTATAGCGCGCTATTTAGAACACTGCACAAAACACAATCCGTATAATGTTCCATTCATTTAGGTCATGTTCAATATATAAAATACACATTGAGTGAGGCTATGGTGCTATGCATAGCACGGATGGGGTCCGTGCTACGGCTCAAAATTTGACTTTTTAAATTCTAAGGGTTGATCCAACCGTTCAATGTGATAACCATATGAATATGTACTTGCAAACTAAATTTATATTTTTTCGAATTTTTTTACTATTTTTTTAGATAGGTAGAATTTTGATGGTCCAGAATTTTCAGAAAACACTGATTTTTCTACCTATCTAAAAAAATAGTAAAAAAATTCAAAAAATATAAAATTTAGTTTGCAAGTACATATTCATATGGTTATCACATTGAACGGTTGGATCGACCATTAGGATTTTAAAAAGTCAAATTTTGAACGGTAGCACGGACCCCATCTGTGCTATGCATAGCACCATAGGCTCACTCATACACATTTATGTATTCATATTATTAAACAATAATGCTTTATTAACATTTATAGAATTTCAATGTACTTTAATCGACATGACAATCTTTCTCAGTAATTAATGTTCCTCCTTAATTACCATGATTGTGAGCATATTTAGTGATTAAATGTTTCTCATCTTAGGAGTCCTATGATTCAAGATCAAAAGAATCTTCTTGAATACTTCCAAAGATATAGCATGAATAATAACATTCGTAATAAAATTATGAACAACATATAAATTATTATTAAAAAATAACTTTCAAAACACACATCCTTCACTTTCGTTGTAGGTTTAGGATGACACAAACTTTATTTCTACGTATAGTTGAGGGTGTTACTTCACATGATTCTTATTTTCAGATAAAGTGAGATGCAACAGGAAGACAGAGCCTTTCACCCTTACAGAAGTGTACAGCAGCAATACGAATGTTGGCATATGGTGTTCCTGCAGACTATGTGGATGAATATCTTCGAATTGGCAAAAGCACCACAATAAAATGTGTGAAGAGATTTGTACAGGCTGTTATATATGTATTTGGTGAGGAGTATTTGCGAAGGCCAAATGCAGAAGAGATTTGTACATACTGTATGCATTGAGAATGGAAGAATTGTCCGGTTGCATGGCATGACCAATATGCCAGAGGAGATCACAAGACTCCAACTATTATGCTTGAGGTTGTTGCATCACATGATTTATGGATATGGCATGCCTTTTTTGGTCTTCCAGGCACATTGAATGACATCAATGTGTTAGATCGTTCTCCACTTTTTCATGAGGTCTTAGAAGGTATAGCCCCAAAGGTGAACTTCCAAGTGAATGGAAATGATTACAATTTGGGTTATTACCTCACAGATGGTATATATCCTAATTGGGCGACCTTTGTGAAGTCAATCCCTTTACCACAAGGAGACAAACATAAATTGTTCGCAAGACACCAAGAATCTGCTAGGAAAGATGTGGAGAGAGCCTTCGGGGTGCTTCAAGCACGTTTCGCGATCATTAGCGGTCCAGCACGGATGTGGTCTAAGAGAACCATAGGACAAATTATGAGAGCTTGTGTGATAATGCATAATATGATTGTGGAGGATGAAAGAGGCGGATACACTAGAAATTACGATTATACAATGATCAAGTTAATTTTACAGTATCAAGGTCGGAATTTTCTCGAGATCATCTTTGTGAATATCAAGAGTATTTACAAAATCATGCAAGAATTTGGAATAGTGCGAACAATCAGCAACTCAAAGCAGACTTGGTCGAGCATATATGGAACCGTTTCGAAGGGGAGGATATTGATTAATTTGTTGTACTTATAAAATATCTATACGTTGACCAAAAATAAGGGATTATATAGTTTTCTTTTTTGGCTAATGATTATAATTCTCATAGCTTTGCTCATCCATTACTTTCAGTTTACTCCATTCTGGAAGTCGGTCTCCCTTTCTCTTTTTTTTTTTGAAATGCTAGCAGTAGCTGCTAGACTATATATTGAATTTAAAAGGTAACATAATACATCAGTTTACTCTATTCTTGAGCAAAATTAAAAATAAGAAAATGGACTTCCTACCCCCTATGCGCAATACCAGTACTACTGCACAGCTGACAAACTTACAACCCGGCCCTTACAACATTGAAAATAAACTTAAGATCAAAATTTGGACATCTCAGTAAAACAACAATAAGCTTCAATTCTTAGTCTAATCTGGGGCCTGTATCAGGTTTGTCCTAGTAATTTGCATCCTCCCCCATTACAGAAAGTGAGCCACAACTTTGCATCAGAAATTGTCCTCTCTGCCAATTAATTAATTGCCTTTTTTCACACAAAAAATGCATAATGGTAAGTAGTCGGTAAATGTAAACCAGTTCTTTCAATATGATATAATAGCAACGGTAATGACAAAGGTAGGAGAAGTCCTACTCTCTCTCTCTCTCGTAATTCTGAGAAGTCACGTTCTCTCTCTCTCTTTTATCCCTTCTCTCTCTCAACGAAGGAGAAGAGAAAGGAAATGGGGGCAGGGAAGGGAAAAAAAACATAAAACACTTGAAGAAGAAACACGTTGAAAGGAAATGGGGGCGACAAATGGACCAACGAAGTCTGGAACGGAAAGATATATCTAGATTTTTAATTATTCGCTGATGTGGCAATTAAGAAACTCTAGTTTGGGTTTCAGGGATGTAGAGGTTTAGAAATTAAGAGAGACTTAATTTCTAAAAAAGTAGTTAACAGTTATTAAGCAACTCATTTGAATTTCAGGAATGTAGATGCTCTAAGAGATATATTATACATTTTATTTTATTATGTTTTTTTAGAGAAAAACGTAATATAGCAGGGGGCAAAAGATTACAGTTTTAGAATTCTAACTAGTGACCTTGTTGCGGCTCCGCCGCAACTAATTGTTTGGTGTTTATTAGTTTATATGGGTGGCATTTTTGTTTCCTTCTACAGCACATATTCTTTTCGGAAGTGCATTGATTAAGTAAATATGGACAAAAGGGACTTCTACATATGTACATAAATCTTATCGTATATTTTTGTTGTTGAGAACAATCAAATCAACAAACAATGAATATACTACATTGGATATATTAACAGTCAAAAGTAGTATTAAACAGTAAATAGGTTCAAATTTATACAATTCAGGTTTAAGACACTTTGATACTACAAGTAAAAACCAAATAAAAGGTGTCAACAAAAATATAAAAAAGGAGGAAAAATTCTAATGATTATTGATCACTCAAAAGAGAGCGATGTTTCTTTTAATATTTATAATACGAAATGCTATCGGTTCGGACTGCAAGCGCACAATCCTATCGAGTAGTATATTCGAGGTCGATCCACAGGGAATATTAGTTCAGAGTTTTGAGCGATCGAATCACAATCTTTCGAAAGGCTAGACGAAATCTGAAAATTGAGAGATGTTGTTGTGATCAATGTAGATTAGGAAGCAATTAAAAGTAATTAAAATAAAGATAGAGATGATAATTCCTAGGGTTTCGGCACACCATTGCTACTCAATTCGCTTTGACAATATATTCCTGTTGCGTCTGATTTTCTGTTGTTGTTTTATGAAAGACACCACATAGGTCACTGCGATTTATGTTACGCAAGAATGACAGATCTTTCATCGAGATTCTACATAGGACACTGCGAGTTTCCTTACGCAAATGACTAATCTCTTAAATACACAAGTTACTACACAGATCACTGCGATTTTCCTTACGCAAGTGATGGAACTTGGTTCGCGTTTTGTTGGTCTGGTTTATGGTTTCCCCTCTAATGTTTTCTTCACATAAACCTAATAGATCTCAACGAGGCTAATTCATACAAATAGTTTCTCTTACCATTAAAGTACTGTCACTACCAAAACGGACTAAACTAGATCATTGAAGTTAGATGAAGAGATAGTAAATCACAAAAGCACTTCGATTCAACAACAAGAAATCATAATCAACAGCAAATATATATATCAAAACATCAAGAGTAACAAGGTTTACTGCCTAGCCCTAAGAAAAGAAACTTAGCCGCGAAACGTCATTGTTACAAGCACTTCTCTCTCATCTCTTTAATCAAATCTAACCATAATTACAAAGATAAGTTATTCTTCTGCCCAAGAGCCTTATATAGGAGTGGAGGGACGTCTGGAGATAGAGTAGGGGCTAAGAAACTGATCTGGATATAGCTGTCGGCAGTTATTCCCCAAGAGGCACCTTCGGTTACGGTCCGTATCAAGTGATACGGTCCGTAATGAGACCTTGTCGCTGAGAGTTTTAGTGCTTCTCACGCTATCTCCTGGTCTGTGTTAGGCTTGGTCCGTATTAGACAATACGGACCGTAACAGAGACTTCGTCGATAAGCGTCGCTGATCCGATTGACCCGATTCTTGCTCCTTTTGATGTAAAATAGTCCAAAACCTGTTTTCTGCAATAAAACATAAAGAAGGGTGACAGTAACCTTTTTCTCTAATTAATTAAACATAAGTGTGAGAAAATATGCAAAACCTAAGCCAAAACCCTACGTAAATCATCATTATTTTGACTCTGATCAATTATTCCATACATAAGATATTAATTATCATCAATTGGGATACTATCCTGGCAAGAATTATATTCGAATTATCTAATATAAATATCTGTTAAAAGAAGAGAAAAGAAAAGATGATAAAGCTTGAACATTGTTCTAAAACTTGCATGAGATTTATTGAGGCATGCTAAGACAACTATTGATCGAACAATATCAAAATGTCAGTGTATTTGCTTCCTAAAAATGTCATACGAAATTCAAAACACAGAACATAGAGCAGTCTGATACATACACCCACTAATCCTGTACTGCTAGTAATAGTACATAGATCAGACATGATCTCATAAAGCATACTCTGAAAACATACAAAAGAAATACAATAAGTCAACATGCTTTTATATTTCATTTACATATAGCTTATGTCAATTGATATAACAATAAACCCATAAAGGAAAAGACAAATTTTGGCATTATAGTTTCCTTTTGTTAAATGTTGTCATATTTCATATTCTTTCTGAATTTTCATTTAAAAATATTACAGTGCATAATCAATCACCTCATTTTTACTACCAGTGCCAACCTTGAAGCCTCCCAAATCATAGTACTACAATTTGGTTGAATCCAGTACACCAGGAATAAGTGGGGGCCACAGTACATTGTACAAGAAGATTGAAACATAATCATAGTAGTATTGTGGTCCCCATCAAATTTATTATATTCTTATCTCCCTGGAAAAGTATCAAGTTATTTTCTGATACAATAATAATAGTATATATTGGAAAAAATACCCAGTTCTCTATAGTAGCACAAATAACACCTGATATTTGACAAATTGTGCACCTAATGCCTGAAAGAGTGAAGATTTTTTAAACCTGTATACAAACAAAAGTACAATTTGGAGGCAAGTTTAGAGTTGCCTCACCCTAGTGAAGACGTATTCATATTCCATAAAATAAATGATATGCTGATATTACCTCACTTGGAATTAATGTTTGATTTTCTTATTATCCACACATATCCATCCTTTCAGCACACATCAATAGAAGGTAGCATGCATAGATTATTTGGCTTCCATATTATCCTCACCTCACCTACAAATAAGCGAAAGAATTATATTGGCATTCACGCATAACAGGAAGTTTTTAAATAAGCAGTACATTTACAAAGATACATATGACTCACCAAGAAGCATACCAATTGTAGTTCAGCTGATGCAAGTGGAAGTCTAGGTGTCAGAAGTATAATTGCAGTTGCTTAATATGTTTTGTATTAGCTATGCATTTTGGAGTTGTTTTGCTTTATCTTTTTAGCTAGTGCTGATGATGTAGTATGGTTAGATAATAATTCAGGGGCTGTTTTGTATAAGTGCTAAATCAGGTCAGAGTTTGTAAAACTGAAGATAGTGGTTAGATAATAATTCACGATCCAGTAAACAATTTACTCGTATTAATTCTTATGTCTCATAGTATCATATCAGTTTCAAGGTAGGTATGTGTCATCCTTGCAAACTTAATCTTTTCTTGATCTTAAGTTAAATTATCAAATATGATTAACTCTTTAATCATACCGTGCACAGATAATCTTACTTTATCAAGGGGCCCAGTGATACTATTATTCGTATTAAATACGAGGGACAATAGTAGTCTTCGTGAACATCTCTCCTCTGCAAAAATCATGTATACTGAAATGTCATTATTATAGCTACTTTTTACGGATAGCGTTAAACAACACTCACAAATATACATTTCTTATGTAGAAAACGATGAACCACCTCATACTTTAGAACTTAACACTAAATGAAAACATTAATGAAACGAACACAATTCTGTATAATGTTTCATTGAGGGTCTGTCAAATACCATGTTTTCTAACATGTATCTATGTGATTAAATTGACAACTCCTTGTCTATGGTAAATAAAACTTAACCATCATTTAATCCACATACTAACATTTAATTGGTTAATTAGTGTTCTTTGCTAATTACCTCGGTCAGTGACTATTAAGAGTATTTATCATCTATATTATGAAGTTCTACTCATTTCAAATCCGAATGCCGAAATGATCCATAATTCGATAAAACTCAAAGAACAAAATGATAATTTTATTAATCATTCATTACATGAACAAAATACATATAGAATAAAATTATCCTTCGATTGACTTCTAGATTATTACACTAACATTAATATGCCTTTCAAAAATTTAGAACTTCAAAAATATTCATGACATCTCTCTTGAACAATTTATTCACCCTATGATTGACCTAATTATGCATCCCTTAGAATAATTATGTTTAAATAATTCATCTCACAATTATCCCTAAACCCGAGAGTGCTAATTTCTCCTTCGATTAGAAATTGAATCCTTCCAATTAATATGAATTCTAATGATATAAATTTTGAATTTCCTTCCCAATTGATTAGAGCAACGTATGGCAACTAAGTGTGTTGGTACATGTGATAATTTTTGGAAAAATAAATTATGTTCAAAAATTAAAATTTGGGCGGTTTTATCGACCCTATTGGGAACCAGTCTTATGTAGGCACCCGTACTCATTTTTTTATCCTCCATCTTTTTATTTTATTTTATTTTTCTGATTTTTCTATTTTTTGTCTTTTCTTGATTTTCTGATTTTTTTTTGTATTTTTTTATTTTTCTGAAAATTTAAAAATTTGCAAAAATAAATATTTTTGTGTCACAAGTACTATGATTACACACAATTTCAAGTATTCATTCATATGAGAAATTATTGCATAGTTTCGCTAGGAGTCTATCTATAATAAATGGTTATTCTAAAACACTCTCAAACTTAGGGGACTTTGCAAAAATAAATTACTTAATAATAATTTTCTAAGGTAGCAATTTTTATTAACATTCATGGTTAGTAATTAATTATTCACTTTGAGGTCACTAATTATTTTAAAAATAAAGAATTTTTGGTACCATACTCAATTGTCTAAACCCTAGTCTAAATCAATTCAAGCAATTCCTATTTAATTACCTACATGCAAGCTACTCCTAAATTAATTTATATGCTCCTAAAATACAATATGTAATTCTACATGCATGCTAGATAAAAACCTTAACCATTCATCATATCCCTCAAAGTTAAGCTTTAAGGAATAATCGTGACTAAGTAAAACTGCTAGCAAAAATAAAAAATAAAGGTCATACATGCCATGATCATAGATATAATGCAATCCTAAACTAGGTTTCCTTACCCCTACCCCCATGCTTAAAATTTAGCATTGTCCTCAATGCTTCAAATTGATCAAAAAGAGGTAAAGATAAGAAAGATCTCACAGATTATTCATCGGGATGAGTGGGTGGTGGCGCGAATGGAATTGGTGCGACATATGGAATTCCCTTCGAGAGGCAGTATTTGTAGAAGTTTTCATGCGTCTTGCTCATTCTTTCCATGTAGTTCTCCAAGTATTGCGTGCGTTTCTTCAAATTTTTGATCATGTTTGTGGCAAGCGCGAGCTTGGGCCGGGTTGTCTTGGTTGATCAACTTCTTGATCCCAGCCGGTGGGCGTGATGGTGTGCATTGAGTGTGTGCTTGACCTGTTGTTGTTGCTATTTGGAGGGATTAGATGCCTCACAAAGGCGGTTGTGTAGGGCGTAGAAAGTTGCACAAGAGGAAAGGTGTGTGCATATGTGTGAAATGTCTCAGGGTTCAGTGCTCTCTGTTTTCAAGACATGAAGAGAACATCGAACTTGAAACATTTATTTCTTCCTGCTATTCTTTCTGGTTCACCCTCGATAGGCCTACTGTTCATGATCAGTCTATTAAGGGAGTTTAATGATTGTGAGGACGTTTAACTCCCAGCGAGCGCAAGCCCCCGCCGTTAATTACATCAGCAGACCCTTCCAAGTCAAACTGAATACCTCATTCATTCCAGGATTTGTGCCTACTTTTGTAAACTGAATAATGAGGCTAAAAGAGGGGCTCATGTACTGACTTTTGGATTTGGTTTGTTGGGTTCTCTTTGTTTGGACATGTGTGTGTGTGTGTGATGTATGTTAATGCCATTTATATTTCTTGAAGGGATGCTTTGATATTTTGAGAAATATGTGCATGTTTTATTTATATTTTGTTTATGACATATCTTATTTATATCTTAAAGGAAATCATTTAAATTTGAGGAAAATGACATTTTGGTCATTTCAGGATTTTGTTGATGTTTGAACATGTTCAATTTTGGTTTAAAGTCATGGAGAATTTAATTTGGGCTCATTTGGAGGTGGTTTGAGTCAATTTGGACTTAAAATGGAGAAGTTGTGACAAAAAATGACTGAAAAGGGCTTATTTGCAAAAGATCTTTGATTTAATGATTTTATTGATTATCTGGGCCTTGAGATTTGTATTGGGCTTTCAGGATTTATGCTGAGGGTTTTGAAATACGTGCTTTAGACTTTAGGATCTGCATAGATATCGGTTATGAACATTGGGCTTTGAGATTTGATCATTGGGCCTTGAGATTGGTGCCGAACTTTGGATCATAAGCATCATACTTTGAGATTCGTCACAGGAGATTTTGATTTCTTTTTAATATGACATGTAGACCTCATGCGTCAGTGGCCATTGATTATCATATTTAAACCTACACCATTGGATCATTCTTCGCTTTGAGATTTGGATTTTATTTAAACTTTCATTTTGGAGCTAGGATCGGATGGGTTATATTGCTTTAATCTCTGTGCGATCTGTGATATGAACTAGGGTTGGCACTTGAGGCTAGGTTTTCGAACTCCGATGATGTTCCGGTCACGGCCGAGGCGATAGAAGACATGGTTGTGATCGTCGAGGCGCCATGAGTCTATTGAGCTAGTTGTCGGCTGACGGCGATCGCCGGAAGTAACTATTCATGGTAGAGGTCAAATTTAGTTTCGGTTTGGACTCTTAAATTAAATTGCTTTCTTCACATTCAGTTATGATTTTCTTCAATTGATTGATTGGTTGTCGTCGTTTTATCATGCAGAAGCTAATGAAAGTGTTAATTTTGGGTTTGGTTTAACATTGGCTGTTTTTAAGATTCGAACTTCTCGGGTCAGTACCGATTTGGTACCGGCAACTAGTGTACAAGCTTGGAGGCATGACTGGAAGTCACCGGGACTCAATTTGAGTGTTTAATGATATATTTGAACTAACAAGACAAATTGATCAATTTTAGAATTTAGATTAAGGTCAAGCCTAATGTCTGGTTCATGGTTCACCTACTTTGATTTTGTAATTTTTCATTCATTTGATTAACAATTGTACATTATTTTATGATATATTTACAGAGGGATAAGTGAATTTTAATTATGCAAGATTTCATGATTTTTAGGATTTTATTTATATTTTAAGGCCTTTATTAAGACAGAAGGGCATTGGAAGTCATTTCACCATTTTAATTAACAGATTTTTATATTTCAAAAGCTGAACTTCAAAAATTCATAATAAATCGAAATAAAATCCAAATAATATGAAATTTGTGTCAATTTTATGTGTTTTGAAATCCTTCACATGACTGTGATGTTCATTTTTTATTTTAGTACTTGTGTCATTCTGATCTGTTCAAAAATTGTAACTTTAAAGAGTTTTTAACTCTCATTCTGTGCTCGCAAAATAGTGAGCAATTATCACTTTTTTTTTTAATCATAAGTTTAGAGTCAATCAATCAAGTCATCAAATACATTTTTAAACTCCTATTAATATTACAGAAGATTTCTTCACTTTGTGAGTTTTGATTTTCAAATTTATGACCTCCCACATGAGAACCATGTGCCTTTACCACTAAACCAAAAATAAGTTCTTCAGTTATCACTTTGTTAACCGAGATTTTTATTAATATCCAAAGTTTAATACAAATTATTATTTATGCCCAGAATCTGAGCCAATTTCGAAAAATGCCCAAGCCGGCCACAAAATGGCCGGCTTACCCTTTTTTTTAAACCCGAATTTCACCCTATATATACCCCATTTTTCTCTCTCCTCCTCACAACTCTCTCATCTCTCAACCGAATTTGCTCTCTTCTTTGAGTAATTTTATTTTTTATCTAATTTAAATTTAAATTTATTTATTTTAGGGTTTAGGGTTTAGGGGTTAGGGGTTAGGATTTAGAGTAATTTGTTGTAAGTTAGTGTAATTAGCATAGTTGACCAATATTTAGGGTATTTTGGCCCTTTTTACCATAATTAGGCTATTAAGCGTAATTTAGTGTAATTAGTACATTTGACCAATATTTAGGGTATTTTGGCCTTTTTTACCATAATTAGGCTAATTAAGCGTAATTTAGTGTAATTAGCACAGTTGACCAATATTTAGGGTATTTTGGCTTTTTTTACCATAATTAGGCTAATTAAGCGTAATTTAGTGTAATTAGCACAGTTGACCAATATTTAGGGTATTTTGGCCTTTTTTACCATAATTAGGCTAATTAAGCGTAAGTTAGTGTAATTAGCACAGTTGACCAATATTTAGGGTATTTTGGCCTTTTTTACCATAATGAGGCTAATTAAGCGTAATTTAGTGTAATTAGCACAGTTGACCATAATTAAGCTATTAATCAATTTCTAATACGAGGATTCTATTAGAATTTTTATATGTTTTGTATTGCAGATATACACGGGGCTACGTGATGGACCTTTTTGGTTCTGTCATGTTTCCTGATTCCAGCGGTGACCAGATGTCGATGATGTATCTCTAGCTGCTGACAGACCTTGAGCGACTGTCGCCGTACAACTGGGGTGGGACTGTCCTAGCGTATCTATACTCCCACCTGTGCCGTAGTAGTGAGGTAAGTCTCTAACTCTTTTCTTAGTAAATTATTTAATCAATCAATCCATCAAAATACACTGACGAGCCTCAGTATATGGACTTCTACCACGAGCCAGATGTATGGACTTCAGTATATGGACTTCTACCAGGACCCTCAGTATATGGACTTCTACCACGAGCCAGATGCGATTGTTCAGACCCAGGGGGATCCCCAGTTGAGGTACGATGTTTGGTACACGCAGATCTGCATAGCGAGTGTCTATCTGCAGGGCGATTATGGTGCCCATCTCCGTGACATGATCAAAACCGATGATGGTTACCATCCCAACGGCCGTTCATTCGCTCGCCAGGTAATGCACCTAAAACTACATAGTTTTTCTCTAACTTAGTAGTTCATCAAGGTTTGATCTGACATGCCAAATTTTTTTCAGCTTCTGGCCGCGATCAAGGAGTGCGGGCATGGGATCACCATGCTGGGAAAGAAGAACTGAAGACGGCTTGGATACCGTGTCCTCAAGAAGAATGCGAATGTGGTTGAGAATGCCGGACACGGTAGAAAGATCATCAGTATGCTGAGAGACGCCGGAGAGAACATCAACTGGCGTGAGGTAGATCCGACCGAGCCCGACGCGATCCCGATTTTGCTAGATGATATGCCACCTTCCCTCGATTCGCATCTAGAGTAGGACTACCATCGTTGGGTATTGTCCAACGTTGGGTGGCAGGCATGGTACGACGAGCATGGACGTCCAGTGCAGACTCAGGTATGTCATACTTCAGTATCTGTCAGGTTTTAATAAATTTCTTCATTCAGATCAAATTTACTTATTTTATGTGTATGATTCCAGGGTCCGGCAGAGATGCCGCCACAGCCACCACCTGTGGATACCGATACTTCTGAGTACGAGTCCCTCTCGTGCAGTCTCCAGGACTTTGGGGTATTCGATGAGGATTTCATTACGGCACCGGCAGTACCCCGATATGGCACAGAGATGCCGCATGATAGAGAGGCTAGTGGTAGCGGATCTCATACTCAGCCTGTCTTTGGGACTGAGTTTGCCGCATCTATCTTCAGTACACCTCCGCCAGTACAGCCAGTCTCCACGGGCGATGCCAGATGGGATACCGCTGTTTGACCCTAAAAAGTCAGAGCCATAGTTAGTTGGACAAAGATACCACATAACTACACAAATTGGTCAATTAAAGGTTTAACCATACTTTAATTCGACACAATGCCACAAAATAGGAGATGAAATTTGTTGAACAAAATACATGATTAAATTCCACTCAAATAATCATGAATTTTGATATAAGGCACATTTCCTAGTTCAAAATGGTTGGAAAGATATTAAAATTACAAAATAAAGGTTTCTGATTGGTGCCATATGGTATTGAGTACCCCTAGCATTTACCTGAGTGCTTCGGGTGCAAATTGGGTACACATAACTCAAACCTTACAGTCAGGGCCCACGAATCAGTGGCTTGGGGTGAATTTCGCTAGACCCTAAACTTGGGTGAACCCAGAACACAGAGAAACAATGGCATAGACCGAACTGGCAGCTTCACGGCTCACCACACACCGAGAGCACACGCCAGCGACCAGATGTCGCTAAATTTAAAACCGGGGACACTTTGACCCCTTCAACTCGCAAGCACTCGGTGCTCTATGCACCATGCAATGCTCCCTACACAGCTCACAAGGTCCAGGAGCAGCCAAAAAGAAAATACAAAGGAAAGATATAGTTGGTCTAGACGAGATGAGACTGACAGTGGGCCCCCTCTCATCAGCCCCTTCTCCCATCTCTACTCTCTTCTGATGGCCGAAAGAAAAGAAAAAAAATCGAAGAAGTTCGGACCCTATAAGCTAAGTCCCCAAGCATAAAATTGAGAAGATAAATGTGCTTCTCACCTCTCTGCGATGCCCTTTGCTAGTGCAATTAAGAGAAGGAAGAGAGAATGAAGTGGATTCGGGTTTGCTCACTATCGGGTATAACTTGAATTGGAGTAGACCGAGTACAATTACATTTCTCAAAAGGTTTAAATGGTGTCGTTGGGATCTCATATGACTACTGCAACCCCCAATTGAATGAGCATTAAAAGAGTTTGCTTGATTTGGGAAGTGATATCCGACGGGTACCAAAAGGAGAGACTCAAAAAATCAAAAATAGAAATTGGCAGCCAAAGAGGTAAAATAACATCTAGACCATGATAAGGATATACTGTGCTTGCATTGTGGCGATGCCTCATTAGTTGCAGGTGACTCAAACGGTATAAGCATGTTGAGTCGGTCTAAAAACTGCATGTGTATCGTATGCCTTCTGCAACTGGCGCACTGTGCTAAATTAACTCCATGTACAGCTGGCCTAGTGCTCAGATAAGATGCCAAAATGGAAGAATCTCCTCCCATGCATGAGGAGATGCATGATACAATAGCTCAAGATCTCGGCCATTAAAAGAAATCAAATCAAAGGCTAAAAAGGGATGAATGCATGGATTGCCAACTTGGCTGTTCACTATTGGACTATGCATAGCTGGATACCCTAAGATCAAATCTAGAACATCGAAAATGAAATGGAGAAAGTGGAAGGCAAGGATCAAGCCACCTCAGCCCCTCTGCCTAAACCCTAAACCCTTGCTCTAGGCTATATAAGAGCACCAAATCAAAGAAGAAAAGAACGAGAAAATACTCCCATACTACTCGAGTTCTCCAGCAGGAAATATACAAGAAAGAAGAGAGAAAAAAGGAAAGAAAGGTCCAATCTTAGCAAAAAAAAAAAATAGGTAGGGATTTGCAAACTTGATGCAATGTAGAAGCTCTAAGTAGCTTGATGTTCATGTAAATTAGTCATGAATAAATAAAGAAATGTTCTTGTTCAATAATTCTTGTTCATTTTCTTTTTATGCAATTGGAGCTTCTCTCATTTTTCTTTCTTTGATCTTTCTTCCTTTTCCCTTTTACTTTCGGGTTTAGTAGAGATTAAGTGATTTAGCTCATACAAATGAGTTTAAAAGCATGAAATCTTATAAATAAAACAAGCCCCTTTTGTATAATAATTAAATATTATATCAAAAGGTTTAAAATGAAGAATGAAATAGAGGAGGCAAATGGTAGCTTTTATAGCTAATTTTAAGCCTATGATTCTAAATAAAAAAAAATATATGCATATGTAAATATTTGAATTTCTAGCTCCTCTTTGTCTTCTCTGCCTTCTCTTCCATTTCTTTCTTCTTTTCTTTTCCTTTTTTCATCTTATGTTGCAAAGAAAAAGGGACAAAAACACACAATCACACAAAAATATATAAAAAAAATGATATATATTAAAAGTGACATTTTATATTATAAGAAATATAAAAGAAGAGGATATTGAAAGTTGATGTTTAACTACATCCTTTTAAAATCCAATTCTTGCATAATTCTTTTAATATAAAATCAACTAAAAAGTGTAAAAATATGTAAAAGGGATTGAAATAAAATTGAATAGCATAATGAGGATTGATGTTTAACTACATCTCCTTAGTTATGTTATTTTTGGACTTTGAAGGACCTTAATGCATAAGAGAGAAATAAGACAAATAATATATGAAAGATTGATGTTTCACTACATCTCTTTCTATATTATGAGTTTTATTAATCTTTAAAAAGGGCCTAGATGCATAGTTGTTGAAGGAGAGAGCAAATGAAAAGAGGGAAAAATTCTAATCCCCATGAAATGATGCTCAAGGACCTTCACATAATTATGCAAATGATCAAGGACCTATGAGCATATTTGAAATGGCATTGATAAGTGACATATGGTGATATCAATGCCCCTTTTGATTTTTTTTATAATCAAACTTTGATGCCATGACTCATGCATAGTCTAATTATATTAAAATCACATGGTACCAGTCAAAGAAAAGGGTCAAAATCGAATTAGACTAACACTGGTACAGCACTAAACCTGAAAAATGCTCCAAATGACCTGCTGGCACAAATCAGCCAGTGCAGGCTGATCTGAAAACCAAATTTAAATTCTGTCTGAATAGTTAGATAGAGGATGAAAAGACAATCAATTTAGACTCAAACTTTGCATTTTTCTGATTTTTCTACTATTTTCTAGCAATTTTCAAAGTTGGGGTTTCAAAAAAAAATAAATATAAAAATCTGCTGCTGCATATATACATGCATACCCCTCTGTCTACTTCCTCTTTTAAAAATAGAGATAAATAGCATAAAATCTTCAAACTTCATTCCTTCATTGTTGACATATCATACTACAGGAATAACAAAAAATCATACATGTTATTAGCAAAATTCACCAAAAATAATGAGGATTTTATGCTTCTTTCTCAAACCCGAAACCCAATACTAAGTTCATACCCAATATCGTAAATCATGCCCAATAATGATCCCTCTCAAGCTTGATGCTCTCTGACTCCCCCTCAAAGACCTTCAAGTTGCAAAGCTTTAATCCCAAACCCATTCCCCAAGTCAAACACCAAGTACCAGCAGCAAACCGGTACTAGCATGATGAGTTGAAACATGGGGATCACCTGAGTGTTGATGAAATTCGAAATTAAGTGCACCCGAAGCCTCTTTAGGTCCAAACGATGTTGAATGAGCAAATAATCAACAGAAGAAGCGAAGAAATTGATGGAATTGAGTGTGAGTTTCAATCGGTACCGAAATACCAAGACCAACTCCGTTCTATCATCTCCGGTGGTCAATGGCCACCGACAACACATCCAATAAATTCGTAAGTGCAAGGCGATCCCAAGGGTACTTCTCCTCAAAGTCGCCGTGACCAGAAGCCCCGTCGGAGTAACCACCGGTTTAAACCCTAAACCGGGTTCCAAACCCGCTCAGTGACTAGCTCGCACGACTTTTGGAGAGAGATGGTTCATTAGATCTAGGCGCCAAAGAAGGAGTTTAAATGAAGCTCAGATCTTAAAGCGCGGCCTAATCTTGAGACTAGCTAAAACCCCTGTCCTTTGGGACCCACCTGTCGGATTAAATGAAATCCCCTCTGAGCAAAATTTTAAAGCCTCTGCACATATCTCAAAAGCCTAGCACGCATCTTGAAGCATTAATTGCCAAATCTAAAACCCAATATCGAATTGGCACAGATCTCGAAGCATGATACAAATCTCAAAGCCTTTTAAAAAAAAAATCCTAAGCCCAGCACATATCTTGAAAGCCCGTTAGACCCAATCTCAAAGCTTGGGGAATAAATAAATGAGTCCTTTTGCGATCTAGTCCCTCTGACAGAACTTCTTCACAGCGCAGTCCCTGAATATTTGCAAATAAACCCTTGGCTGGGCAAAACTTCTTCAAATGAGCCCCTGGAAGCCCAATTTCCACTTCAGACCCTGCTAAAAAGCCCAAATCACAAATTCCAGTCCCCTCAGCTTTACAAATAAGTCCCTGAAAAACATAAAACTTCACAAACAAGCCCTTTCCAGCCCTTTTTGGTCATAACTTCTTCATTTCAAATCCAAATCACCTCAAACCAATTCCAAATGAACTCAAATCAAATTCTTCATGATTTTGAATTAAAATCAAACATAACCAAACATCATACAACCAGCCAAATGACCAAAATGCCCTTTTCTCCATTCTTCTCACATTTAAATCATTTTCCCTTAAAAATAAAATATAAATAAAGCACAAATATATTTTTAAATACAAATATGTTTCTAAAAATAAATAAAAGAGTATAGTATATTTAATTAAATATCCAAAACAAGGAAAGTCAAATGGAAATAGAAAGCCTAAATACATGAGTTCTCCTTTTTTTTAGCCCCTTTATTCAATTCACAATACATAGGCCCCAAATCCTGGAATGGACGAGGTGTTCAGTATGGCTTGAAAGGGTCATCTGATGTAATTAACAGCGGGAGCTTGCGCCCGCTGGGAGTTAAACGTCCCCAACAATCAATAAACTCTCTCGATAGACTAATTATGAACAGTAGGTCTGTCGAGGGTGAACCGAAGGAATTGTAGAAAGAAAGTAAATGTTTCAAATTCGATGTTCTCCCCCATGACTTAAAAAAGCGAGAGCATTGGACCCTGAGGCATTCAATACATGCACACACCTTCCACCGCTGTGCAACTTTCTGCGCCCTACAACCGCCGAGCAGATACTCAGGTCTGCCGATGCTAGTGTGGAGACCGAGAGAGACAGAGCCTGGCCGCGCTGGCACCGGGCGAACGCCGGAGTACCGCCTCAGCGATATACCCCCTCCCAGTTTTACCGTGATTTTTATTTTTACCCAAAAAAAAATATTTTAATATAAATAACCACGTTTTTAAAAGAACTTTATTTCTACCCAAATCGCATATATTATTTGCGGTTTGAATTAACAATTCAAACCGCACAGAATATATGCGGCTTGAATTGTAATTCAAACCGCACAGAATATATGCGGCTTGAATTAACAAGAATTTAATTAAGCAGGGAAACAAGCAACTGGAAACCTTGGTTATGAGGCCTATAAAAACCCAAGAAGAGCAAACCTCCAATGCAACAAATTACAACAACTCTAAAAGAAAACCACAGAGAAACAAAACACCATGGCACTCAAACAAGTAAGTTCCTCAACCGGTGACATGACCATTGAAGAATTCAAGGAGTGGCTAAAGCAACTCGACACAATAAAGACGGCCAGTTAAGCCGACAGGAGCTGTGGCAAGCACTACGCAAGAGAAGTGTTGGTAGGATCACTGCTTTTAGAGCATCCGTCGGGCCGACAAAAACCGAAACGGGGTTATTGATGAAACCGAAATAGAGAACCTTATTGCTCTTGCTCAAAAAAATCTTGGTATACGGGTTTGGTCTTGATTATTAGATTTATGTTTACCAGGTTACTTTAAGCTGCTGTATCTCGTACAGATGCTGTTTTTGTTTTCTTTTGGAAGATAATTGTGCTACTTTTCAAGTACATGTGTTGTTCCAAATCTATGAATACTTTTACGTACATCATGCTTCTTCATGTTGTTTTTCATCGTTTCCAACAATGACTTCAAGGGGAGGAGAAATAATAATTTGTGTAGCTATAGCAATTAAAATCAGATCTCAACAAAGATTTTATGAGAGGAAGAAAGACAAAGGGAGGAAACACTACTACCTTTGAAAATAATATTGCAAACTCTTTCAATTAACTAGTTCATATGAATGCTAATCAAATAGGCCTTTAATAAAGTGAATTATCAGTTTTACTACAGATCATGAGAACTTTGTCGGGTTCAAGCGTTCAAGTCAAGTGATATATATAGGTAATGCGCAAGGTAGAATAATATTGTAGTCGGGTTGAATATTAATTGACTGGTCAACATTTAAAGTCTAGCTTGTTCCAGCCAAACACATATCTCAAAGTTGAGATTTATGAAATCAAATGACATCAAAAGCTAATTAAGGTCAGGGTCAGGGAATGTGACTCTCTCTAGTTGAATAATCTAATATCATTAATTTATTCTACTCTAAATAATAATATCCCTACCTCCTACCTGACAAGTTGATAACATTAACACTTAACAGCTGCGGCAGCACAGGCTAGGGCTTGCCGCAGCTCTCTTGCGTAGTGCTTGCCGCAGCTCCTGTCGGCTTAACTGGCCGTCTTTATTTGTGTCGAGTTGCTTTAGCCACTCCTTGAATTCTGCAATGGTCATGTCACCGGTTGAGGAACTTACTTGTTTGAGTGCCATGGTGTTTTGTTTCTCTGTGGTTTTCTTTTAGAGTTGTTGTAATTTGTTGCATTGGAGGTTTGCTCTTCTTGGGTTTTTATAGGCCTCATAACCAAGGTTCCCAGTTGCTTATTTCCCTGCTTAATTAAATTCTTGTTAATTCAAGCCGCATATATTCTGTGTTGAATTACAATTCAAGCCGCATATATTCTGTGCGGTTTGAATTGTTAATTCAAACCGCAAATAATATATGCGGTTTGGGTAGAAATAAAATTCTTTTAAAAACGTGGTTATTTATATTAAAATATTTTTTTTGGGTAAAAATAAAAATCACGGCCAGTTTTAGTTGTATTTTTACTAGTTTTGTACTATTTATATTTGATATACTATTTATGTTTGGTATATTTGGATTATCATATATTTCGGTTCTTCTGTATGTGTGCTTTTATGGTACTATTTTTATATTTTACAGATAAAATAAATTATCATGATAATGCTAAACAGAAAATATTACAACATTAAAATAGTAGTACAACATAAAAAATAAACAGAAAAATATTTAAAACAATTGCAACAGTGCGTTAAACAACAAAAATAAGTTTTAAAGATTAAACCGACATTTTTATTAATATCCAAAGTTTAAATAGAAAATTATTTGTGTAAAAAAAAAAAAAGGGTAAGACGGCCACAAAATGGCCGTCTTAGGGGGGGAGTAAGCCGGCCATTTTGTGGCCGGCTTGGGCATTTTTCGAAATTGGCTCAGATTCTGGGCATAAATAATAATTTGTATTAAACTTTGGATATTAATAAAAATCTCGGCTTTGTTAAGCATAACCTATCATAATTAATGAATGCACTGTGAAATTAAAAATCTTGTGAAAGACAAAAAAATTATGTAAATTCAAATATAAGTTGTGTTCTCACTTTTATCAGTATATATATAACTATATATACTACTTGATCTATGTATTTATTTTGTTTTTCTTTTTTATTCGGTGATTCCGAAGAAATAAAGAATAAAATATATTATTACACATCTTATCTCCGAAGGAGCACTGTCAAATCACTTGAGAGTAGGTCCGATGGGTATCGGACCTACTCTGGTTTGATGGGTTTAATCACCGTCGATTTGCTTTAAAATTCGTGCAGAACGCTTTAAAATTCGTGCGTTGTTGTTACTATTTTCATGCGCACAACTCTGAAATTAGATCGGACGGTCATCATCTCGTTGAACCTAAAAGTAGGTCCGATGGGCATCGGACCTACTCCGTTCTCATGTCAAATAGAAAGGAATGGAGATTGGAGAGTAGAGGAGGGGAGGGGAGGTGAAAAATAGAAAGGAATGGAATAGAAAAGATCTTATTTTTCGTCTCTACCTCTGTTAGACCTTGCCATTCAAATGGGTGCTTTCAGCCCCGTTTCAGTTTTTCTTCTTTTGTGCTTCTGTTACTTGTGTACCTGTAGTGTTCAATCTACAAGAATTGTGAAGCATTTACCAGGGTACAATGGACCTCTACCGTTCTCCTTGGAGACTGGGTGCATGCTCTCTCCTCTCCTCTTCCTTCCAATATTTCCTTTAAAATATCCAAAATCCCTTTTCTTTGCTTCTCAATTTTGCTTTCAGAATAACCCTGGAACCCAAATATATTTGTAGGTATGTGATGGTAGATGAGGTGAATGGGGGTGAGTTGTTCTACTATTTCATAGAGTCAGAAGGGAATCCATCCAAAGATCCTCTTCTTCTATGGCTAACTGGAGGCGGCCGGTGCTCTGCTCTCAGTGGCCTCATATTTGAAATAGGTATCAATATCATTTCAAGCATTTTGGATTTATGAGCAGTGATGTCTTATGCATTTCTAACTTCTCAGGGATGTTTGTGCAAAGCCGTGTTTGCAATTTCTTTTTCCCCTTGGGAGATTGTTTCCAGTGTTATACACCAATTTATGGGGATTGAGTTGCGCAACTGCAGGGAGAAAGTTCTAGTGCGATCCAATATGTGGAACTTATCCTTGATAAGGATAAATTAAATTAACAAGTTTTTTTTACTCACAATTTTACGTATAGGTCCTTTGAAAATTGTAAAAGCGCCATACAACGGGAGCATACCGGAACTAGAATACCATCCATATGCCTGGACACAGGTGGAGTTATTATTTTTTTTACTGTGATTTATATATGTTGGTGTTTTGCTAAAAAGTATTATTACCATATTAACCTTAAATTATCTCTATATTCAGAATGCAAGTATAATTTTTCTAGATTCTCCACTGGGAGCTGGGTTCTCATACTCTTCAAATCCAAAAGGATATGAGGTTGGTGACACGGTAGCATCGTCACAAATCCACAAGTTCCTCATGCAGGTCTGTTTAAGAAATCACCCATTTTTGTGTGAATTTTTAATTGAATTGGAAGGAGTATTAATCTGTCACTTCCATTACAATTGCTTTAATTTATCCGCTCATGCTACCCTTGAATTGTAAGACCTGCTGATTAATTAATTAATTTGTGAAAACCTTGACAGTGGGTTGTGGATCATCCTCATTACCTAGCACATCCTTTTTATGTTGCTGGGGATTCTTACGCCGGAAAAATTGTTCCTTTTGTTGCGCAATTAATTTCTGAAGGTAAATTTTTTTGCACTTTGACTATAGATTTACAGCCAAAGACAATTCTTCAGTGGCTAAATATTAATAGTCAATACTCAAGTCTTCACTCCATTAAATTTGGATTCCATGGGTTCTCATCCAAAATTTGAGTTTTGTGGCTGTAAATAAGCACAAGAAATGAACACTAAAGTGTTTCAAAAGAAATTGAAACAAAAATGAGGAATTACGAACACGTGCATGATTCGTGGTATCCAGTCATATCTTGCCAAAAGTTATCACTTCGCTAATGCACAATTTTTTTTTATTGTACCAATATTATTATAGGTGTTGAAGCAAGACAGCAACAGCTACTCAACCTCAAGGTAAAAATTATACTTCAACTCGAATTAAAAGTTATCACAAGGAAATAAGGACAAATAAGAGTTCTAAAAAGAGTGTCTCCGTCTGTCTATAGACTTGACTATGATGCATTGTGAAGCATAAACCACTTGTAATTTTATCTCAAAAATCTCATTTTTGAAGATTTGAATGAATAATTCAAGCTGTTGGATGTCACACCTATTATGTTCACAGAATCAAGTTCTATATTAATTGAACTTTTCTCAATTTTTTTGGATGTCAGAAAAGAAGAGTGAAACTACGGCACTTGGCAAAGCGCGGATCGGTCCATGCTATGGAAAATTCAAACAGTCGATCTGAGCCACTCAACATGATCTACATATAAAAATGTATTTGGAGACCAAATTTACATTTTTTTAGAATTTTTTTTAATTTTTTTAGATAGGTAGAACATCATTACTTTCGGATGGTAGATCAGGTGATTTTCTTATCTAGAAATGTAGTAAAAAAATTTCTTAGTAATGTAAAATTTGGTCTCCAAAAACAGTTTTATATGGAGATTGCATTGAGCAGTTCAGATTTATTGTTTGAACTTTAGAAACGGTGATATTGATCCATGGCACAGACTGTTCCGCACTTTGCAAAGTACCGTAGCCTCACTCCAGAAAAGAAAACACTGCTAATCACTGGTATTAATTGATAATTACTTTGCAGATTATAAGGTGATGCCTACATCATTTCAAAAATCTTCTGTATTCTATGATAATCTTGTTAAATTAACTGGATCATCACTCGTATAAAAGTTGTATGTTGTATTTTGCAATATTATTTAATCATAATCATTGTTTTTATTGCTTTTTTTTATAACTCGATGTAGATGATAACCATTTTAAAATTTAGAGAACTATTATCTCTTTTATGTTTATGAAGCTTATATTACATTGATTGGCTTGTCTCATTTATTCGCATTTGCAGATCATCTCTTGAATTGAGATGTGGAGTCTTAAGCACCATACTGAACTCTATATTTTTGTTTCGAGAATACATGCATATATATGAATGTACATGTTCATCTATTTATTTTATTCTATTTCTTTATTTTAGGGTTACATAGTTGGAAATCCATCCACAGGTGAAAAGAATGATATAAACTCACGAGTTCCCTATGCACATGGCCATGGAATAATATCTGACCAACTATTTGAGGTGAGTCCTATTTTGTTAAATGTTATTCTTCTATTTTTTTGTACATCAATTTGGTATTTTGATATGATTCTCAAAATTAAAAAATTTAAGTTGCAAGTGTTTTTTGTATCATTTAAATAGGCATATTGATCAATTTTGATCACATCTAGAAGTGTTAACCAATAATGAAATGATTTGAATTTTTTTGCTGTTTAGTTTTAATTATGATTTCATTAATGACTATTGCAAATTTACAATTTGAACCAAAATCACGTACATCATATGGAAATGGTGGATGATACGACTATTAATTTGGTTTTTTAATTGAGAAAAGCTTGTATGAGCTTAGCTTACCTAAGATGTTTGTGAGCTGAATCTTGAAAGCTGCTGGATTGATTTCGAATGATGAATTTGAACTATCCATCTTTACTTGTTGACGAGTCATGTGCTAAATACTAAATTTTATACCTTTTTTAGTTTGTTTTGTACATGATCAAGGGATTGAAAAATGAATGACTTTTGTGCATTCATTTTTCAACATTTGTGACCTATCTATCGATCATGAAAAAGATTTTGAAATCATTGGAAACCTTGCTCAGCTGCACGAGTGGAAGCAGATGTACTAGAAAAATTACAATTTTCAAACATAAATGTATGGGTCATAAAAGTAGATAATGATCATTTTTTTCAAGCCGACCAGATGGATTCCAAGATTAAGCTTACAGAACTCCTTGGCGAGCTTAAACCTGTACTAGCATCACTCATTTTAATTAATACAAATATTCTAGGATGTTGACAAACAATCAAGATGTACACACTAGCATGACATTTAGTAATACATGCAAAAACATTACGTAATGGATATTGGTATCGTTGTACCTTCTTTTATTTGCCCATCTTCTGCTTTTGTTTCTCCAGCTTACACAGAAAAGCTGTGTAGGAGAAGATTATACAAATCCAAGCACTGTTCTTTGTGCGGAAGTTCTGGATGTTGTTAAAGATGTAAGAATAAATAATTAGAATTTCCTTTTAGTGTGCATATTCTATATTTTTGGATGGAAAAATATGACTAACTTTTCTTTTTTTAACTATGCAGCTAACAATTGAAGTAAGCTGGGCACATATACTGGAACCACACTGCATTGTTGTTTCTCCTGCCACTAAAGATATTATTCAAAATCGAAGATTTCTTAAAGATGATTATTCTATTCAATTGTCTAAACCAGAGGAGCCTCCTTTTTATTGTAGAGTACGTCTAATAAAATAATACCTTTTGTGTTGTTACCATTGCGCATAAAAATAATTAAATGACCGGACCAACTTTTTAAAAACTATGCAATGTTGGTATGGTAGTACAGTGTCAATCTTTACAAGTAAACACTGGTATTTAAAATCCATGGTGCCTAAAGCCTTAAGCTGAAGACTACAATAGCGCGAGACAAGTTTTCTTGCTTTGTTATAATTATGAGACCAATGTATTAATTTTTTTTTGCATTCCCAGGATTTTCTCATGTGTGTGTACTAAAAAAATGTTTTCTCATGTGTGTGTTCTTAGTGACACTCTTTAGTGAGTTTTTACTTGAAAGTGATTATTTCTTAACTCTTGATTAGGAGTACAGTAACTACTTGTCCTACTTTTGGGCTAATGATAATGCTACACGAGAAGCACTGGGAATTAAAAAGGTAAATTTATGTTATAGAGCCATGCATGCTTCAAGAAGATCACGAGCATAAAACATGTGTTATGATGCCATCAGAAAATTTATATATAGTCCAATTTTTGCATTCTTTAATTATTAATGTTTTTTTTCTTGAGACATGAAATTGAGTTGTAGATGGTATTTTGAAGCAGGGGACTAAGAAAGAGTGGCAGAGGTGCACTGAATTGCCATATGAAAGGGACATAAATAGCAGCATAAAGTATCACCATAATTTAACTTCCAAAGGATATCGTGCACTTGTCTACAGGTCCTGTCACTTTTGTATAAATGATCAAAACTATCTTAGTAGCTATTCATTTTTATTTATCTGATAAAAAGGAGTTTTGATGATTTGTAGTGGAGATCATGATTTGTTGGTTCCATTTTTGGGTACACAAGCATGGGTTCGGTCCCTGAATTTCCCGGTCATGGATGCATGGAGAGCATGGCGTGTCGATGGTCAAACTGCCGGGTAGGTGCACCAGCAGAACTTCTATTCGTCTTTCTTTTGAACTCTTTTGGGTCACGGCTTTACTTAAACAGGACGAATGATCTTTTCTTCACCATATAATAATGGTTAAAAGTCCCGGATGACCTTGTTTGGGCCTTAAATATATTATTTTCTTCATTTTCTTGCTTCTGCACTACTTTTAGTCCTATTTAATAATAGCAGTGTTTACAATTTTTTTTCTTATTTTACCTAATTAAAGTGGCAGCATTTTTGTGATTCCTGTTTTTCCAGTCATTACGAGCCAGCCTTGCACAATGGATTTATCTACTTCAACCTACCAGATAAAACTTATTATATACATCTATGATTTATTTCATGTTTTTCTGCCACATTTAGATTCACGGAAACATATTCGAATAATCTGACCTTCGCTACAATAGCGGTAGGTGCTCTTTCCATATAATTCCTTTCCTCTATTGAAGAAATTATTTTTGTAAGAGCTTACTAAAAGCTTAACTAATGTAAAATACCTTTTGTTCTGAATTCAGAATGGTGGACACACAGCTCCAGAATACCGGCCGGTTGAATGCTTGGCCATGTTTGAAAGATGGATTTCATACCAACCTCTCTAGGAAATTGGTTTTTGTGTTACAAAATATCCAATTTAGTCAAACTTCTCTACACTTCCAATTATAAATTCATGGGATGCAGTGAAATGCTAAAGTGAAACAGTATGTTTCTACCATTGATCATTCACGGGCGATGGGTCCATGGAGGACAGTCCAGTTAATAGCAGGTCTGAGAAATCCGTCACACATAAAGAGGCATGTCAAGTACTTGAAAGGAAATTTTTTTTTTTTCGGAGAGAAAGCCCTTAGGCATTATTACAACAGAAATACACATTACAAGAGCTGCTGTATCAGTTGCAGCGTGCATAACTATTATACTGTATCCTATTTTTTTACAAAGAGTATACCATGGTCGTCTGATCCAGCGTACACAAGACCCTGGCATATTAACATCTCATTTGTGATGAGATGAGAAAGGTAACAAAACATCAGAACAGCAATGACTAAACAAGTCTTCCTAATAAATAAAAAAATACATAAAAGGAAACTTTTGTTA
>JAJGRW010000575.1:110101-132182 GCA_025461045.1 Carex parvula
ATGGGAACACCGAACTAGTGGAAATTTTCTTTTTTTCATGCGAAGGTCAACTGATTTTGACTCCTTGGCTCTCGCTTTTCTTTACTTTTTCAATCCTATCGGTACCTGGTGGGGTCCATTATTTTTTATTACTACGATCCTATCCTATCCTTTAAATTAGTATTGGATCTCTGTAACCAATGTTTAATTAATAAATATATGTAGGCTGTAGACATAACAAAACAAAATAATTTTATTTGTATACCATTGAAATCCAAAATATTCAACACCTGAGAGAAAGTCAGGGCAGGACAACACATTTTCGCAAATGTCCTTCAAACAAAATAATATTTCAATATACAAGGTAAATGGTAAAAAATATACCAAAATATGTTTCAACACAAATTTTGGTTTAATTATTTGTCCTAAACAAATTTACAAGGTAGATGGCAAAAAAATTATCTGCCTGATTAATTAACTACCGAGGCTATTAAATATGAATGTAAATTAATAGTAGTGGTCACTGATTGTTAGACAGCTGGATCCCACAATTAAGCATTAGTTAGTTAATTATTATACTGGAGTCAAAGTAAGATATGTAACTTAAAGTGCGGGAAAGGAAATAGTTTACAATTAAATTGTGATCTTTCTTGCATGAGGAAAGTCGGCAACTCGGTATCATTTAATTGGTAAGAGACAAGATGACATGATTACCATGAACTTATATTTTAATGCTTAGGGTTTAATTGTGCTTTATATCCAGGTTTACAGCGTTGAGAGGCAGAGGTCAGTATTTACAAATTAGAAGAGATGGAACCGGGAGTGTCAACGAGTAAGGTACGAATTGAGTGGAAGTATTTTCATATATCCGTATCTGTTAAATTAATCAAAAAAAGCTTTATATATATATATATAGTAGAACTAGGGTGCTCTTGAGTTCACCAAGCTCTTGGTGAACTCAAGTCCAAAACTCATCGGATCGGCTTCAAACGACGAATTCGACCGTTGAAACCCGTCACTTTACGAGTGATGGGTCTACATGCAAAAATTTTAAATTTTGAAATTAATTTTGCATAGAATCAAGTGGTCAAAATTAGAAGGTTAATAAATTAATGTTAATACATTCATTTTTTGACGTTTTTTTACCACTTGACTCTATGCAAAATTAATTTCAAAAAATTTAAAATTTTTGCATGTAGACGCATTACTCGTAAGGTAGACGGGTTTCAACGGTCGGATTCGTCATTTGAAGCCGATCCGATGAGTTTTGGACTTGAGTTCACCAAGGGCTTGGTGAACTCGAGAGCACCCTAGTTCTACTCTATATATATATATATATATCTGATAAGTTACTGAATTTTTTTATTTATCTATATTCATCTTATTGTATACTATATGGTTCGGATAAAAAAAAAAATACTATTGACACTCCTATTTGTACTTCTAGAAAAAAAATGAATAATGACAGTGTTTTGAAGTAATTAATTTTTGTATGACTTTAAAGTGGTGAATTAATAAATACGACTAATTTGTCTTATAAAAATTTGAAAAATAAAATAAAAAACTATAAAATCTTTGAAACTTTCTCATGAAAAATTGAACCAACTGTTAGAAAATAGATAAACAAACAACAAAAATTTAGAGTTATATCATATATATTTGGACCATGAATAAATCTATATCATATTATGTCTCATTTGCATGTGAGTACTTATTTCAGATCAATATCATACCTTCAAAATTTTTAATTTATTTTAATACTAATATGAACACATGAAAAATTTAATTTGTCAACTACAAATTATTTTATTTATTTTATTGAATACTATATATCTTCATATAGCGCCAACAAACACATATGACCAATACTTTTGAAGTCATACCGCTTTTCCGCGTAGCAAAATTTTAAACAGAAAAAAAAAATCTTGCATTTCAATTTTTTAACATTAACTACAAACATATGTCCTAATCTGTTCGAGGTAAAAAGTGATTATTGTTGAAGATACACCAGCAAAAATTGTTATTTTTAATTGTATCAGTATTACTCATAGGAGTATCCGCAATAATACCGTCGGCAAAAAACACTTTTGTTCTCGCGGATAGTAACAAATTTTTGTAATTTTTTTGTTATCTGTATTATTAGTAAGGACGAGAAAACAAGCTATAAATTAAACTAAATCTTGAAACTCTTGCTATCTTATTGGGAAAGAGGACAAAGCCGGTTGTTTGTATAAAAACCATCAACAATTTTGCAAAAATTGGGGACTCGATAATATTTCAAGTACAATCCAAAATTTTATTGGGTAGTAAACTAGAGAGCAACTGGACTGACAAAGAGGCGATAAGCGTGCCTGCATTTGCGTGACCGTATGCATGCGCTTTTATATATTCAATACATAGAAAGTATAATTTTATTTTATTTTATATTCAGTTGGATTATGTATGAACAATTTAAATCGATTTAGAAAGCACTTTCATATGACCTGATCAGTTCGTTGTAAACAAGACGATTCAGATATAAAGAGCATGATTCTGCTTTTCATGATGATTCTTTACATCTCTTTCACATAAAGAGTTGCCTTTAATGGTAAATTATTGCATGATAAGCTGTATATATAGTTGACAAGATCTAAAGTATTGATCACCAGAGGAGAAAGATCCCAAGAGTTCAATTTCAACCATTAATAAAACTTAATCTAATTCAATATATTGTCAGCAAAAATTAAGGAATATATACATTTTATGGGACAAGAATCCCCTAGATCAATGTTTTAAATAGCGTTTATAGCGTCATAGCGGGAAGGCTATAAAAAAAGCTATAGCGAATAGCGTAGCTATAGCGGAAGTTATTCCAAATAGCGTTTTTTTTTTTTACAAAAATTATATTATATATTTGTACTATATATTAACATTATCTAAAGTTTCATAGAACAATAAATAATACCAAATTAATTAAGAAATTATAATACTCATATTGAACTAGTACAAAAGTCCATGGTTCAAAATATCCATAATAATATCATAAACTATCGATCTTTTTCTATACAAAATATCTTAAGCATCATGATTCATTCTATTTTTTTTTCTATACAAAATAAATTTTATGGATCTTTATTTAAGCCCATATAAATTGTCTAAAAAAGCCCAATATGCATAGCGCACAAACAGCGCGCTACACGCTATGCGCTATAGCAGACCCCTATTACTGCTATAGCGGCCGTAGCGCAATTAGCGTATTTTCATGCCATAGCTTAGCGTTTAGGGTCCAAAAACGCTATAGCGCGCTATTTAGAACACTGCTTAAGATACATATATATGGAGTACATGTTACACAGAAATATATTCAAATCTGATGAACCAAATTAGATAATATCTTTCACTATATATAATAATCATTCTTATGTTATACATGATTAAAAAATTGCCTCTCCAAGCATAATTATATATATTTTTATTTAGAAAATCGTTAATAATAACTTGAAAACCAGTTGACTCAAAAAAGCAAGGCACTATATAAAACTATAAATTAAGGACCAAAAAGTGATAAATAAGAAAAAAGAGAGATATGGCGGGAAATTGTGCTCCCTTAATTGCCATTAAGTGCCACTAGGGAGATATCCATATCTCAATGCAAGTCAAAGTCAACAGCAGCACCTTGTGTGGCTTCGAGCCAACATCCCCGTCTTACGGCCTTACCAGAGAATGGGGGACGATACTGATATATCAAAACTAATTAAATCATCATTACGAATATATATATATATATAAAATTAAAAATAATATTGAAGTAGGGGCTGGGAAGCACTATATGCAAAAGGGCTGCCTTTGCTCCCGCATAGGTGGTGTAGAAATTAGAAAGCATGGAACAGTCAACGGTCAATACGCAGGTATAGAGGCAACATGGCACGTCTCAGGAGCCAAGATCACATGCTTGCTCGAGTCGATGGAGGCGTGGAGCGGATTGAGCTGGACTTGAGGTCTCCAGTTTTGTTAGAGTGCCTAGCAAGTAGCAACGATCCTAAGCTCCAGCCACTATCCCAATATATATATATAGCTCATAGATCTTTTTATATGATAATGCTGTCAGGCTGCAGTGTTGCTCGTAGCTCATAGATTTTTTTTTTAAAATAGACATAAATGCCCTTCTATTAAAGAAAAGTAATCATACAAGTACTAAAGTAAAAACAACAAAATAGTAAAACTACTCAATAAAATCCATAGACTGTATAGGTCTCAGCAACACACCCGACATTCTTAATCAGATACTGAACTCTAAGACTGATCCATCAAGAAGCAGTATCAAAGTTTCAGTCGCATTTATTAAACACATCATTAACCATAGGCAAAAACACAAGTACATCAACACCTAAAACCCAAAAAAACAGACAGTAAGCAAGTGAAACAGCACCAGCATATGAAATTAAGTGTCATTGATCCAACTGAAAACAAGAAAAAGACACTAACAAATGCGCCAAATGTTTATGGGAACACCCCAATTATTACAGAGTAAGCAATCAGCCAAGAGGAACCAACCAACAAGCAAAGGACCGGTACTAATGGAACAAAGGTACCAGTAGGGTTCCTCAGGTGGCAAGCAGGACTGGTACCAGTGGAAATTAGAGACCAGTAGGCATCTCAAGAGCTGGCAAAGGGGAAAAAGATTGGCGTGGCACCATATCCAGATCCTCTCGAATCCAAGATTGTGCAAATTGCTTCACATGTCTCTTTTTATTTCCTGACCAATAATCCAACAAAGAACAGATTAGCATAATCATGTTCTAACTGTAGGTACAATTTTATTATCAAAACAGATAGAATTTCTTGTTTTCCATATACACCAGCAAATGGCACTTACAACCATTAACATAGCCTCTCTTTTTTTTAGAGGCAAAGACATAGCCAACTGTTGAATACTCTCTAAAGAGGTCCAATCCCCATAAAATTTTTGAAATTTGCCTATCCAGAACCAAATATGGGCAATGTAAGGGCATTTAAGAAATAAGTGTAAAGTTGACTCATCTGCATTGTTACAAAAGTGACAGTGTGTATCCTCTTGCCACTTCCTTTTGGGCAACACAATTTTAGTAAGGATTTTATTTTGAAACAACAACCACATAAATATTCTTATTTTCAAAGGCACAGGAACATGCCACCACAAGGCTGCAAATGGAAGTTGAACCCCTCTAAAAGATAGGAAGCTGTAAAGAGAGGATGTAGCGAACTGTAATTTGGAATCTCATTTCCATTTAGGATAATCTGGAGTATCAGTTAAGGAGCATGAGGTAATAATGACAACAATTTCATGTCATTCACATAGAAGGATGCCATGTGAGTTCCTTTGAAACCTCAAAATGGACCCTCTTGATTCAATAACCTCATGTACACAAATAGCTGGATTAGTGCAGATATCAAAGATCTAAGGGTATGCTGTGGATAAAGGGCAATCTGAGTGCCAAGTATCAAGCCAAAACCTAACTGTTTGGCCATTCATAATCTGAAAAGCACAGCTCATGTGACTGTTGGGTTTTGAGGCTACCCAAAGCCATTAGGCTTAAGCTGCGGAAAGACCGTAAAATAAATTTTTTTACTTCTAACTCAAGCCAAAAGGATTGAAGTGGTATGTCGGATAATCTACCGAGAGTTACATACCTATTCAATCCGTTTCTCAGATTAAAAACCGTAAGTAAAACTTTACTCATTCAGATCATAGATTAAGTAGTATGTCGGATAATAACCGAGAGTTACATACCAGATTAATCCTTTATAGACCCAAAGTAGTAAAACCGTATTTACTTGTTTTTAATCAGTTTATAGATCTACTCCTTTGATTGATTTCTAAAAGATTAAATCTATTTAACAATTAAATAGATTAATATTTAACATTTATACCTTGTATCCAAATTCCAATTGGATTGTAGTTACGTCTTGTAGCACCAGACGTCTGATGCCTCTATCGGTTGTCCACCAGGAAATAACCAGAGAGCGATTATTTCTTTTGCCAGAAATACTATAACCGCGTTTTTCGTAAATACACTATTCACGAAAAATCCCGAAAACACTATTCACCGCAAACACTATTCACGGCTCGCAAGATATACGTAATCAAATTACGTATTCTTTCTTTTCTTACGAAAACACTATTTGGGAAAGAAAAACTCGATTCGATTCGATCCGATCTGATTCGGTTCAAATGGAATTCTATATTTTTCTCTACCCCTACCCCTCTATTTATAGTTTTTGAAAATATGAAAAATGACCAAAATGCCCCTATAGGTCGGCATGAATAGTAGCCGACTTTAATTTTGGGCTTTTTCAATTTTGGGCTTTTCAATTTGGCCTTTGACTTTAATTAATTTATTTCGGCCATTGACCTTATTCAATCAAATTATTTCGGCCAATAAAGTGATGGGCTTTAAAATATATTAATTCATAATTAATATATTAATCCATTTAATCAATTGAATTTGATTTCAATCAAATTCGGCCAAAGAAAGGGAAACCCAAATATATATATATTAATTCATAATTAATATATTTATCCATTAGTTAATTATATAATTGTTCTGAACAATTATATTTCTTGCGGTTGTTGTTTCGGTAAATTTATACAACGTGTCGAACACGCTTATAAATTTAATGTGTTTAAGCTTGTTATCTCTATAACATTTATTTATTAATTATAACATTTATAATTAATCAAATAAATTAATTCTCTGATTACTTTCCTATTGGTGTGACCCGATAGGATCTGTGTTATGTTGGTAAATAGAATTAAAACCGTTTTAACTTCTATAATCATGAGAGGCATTTGGCAAAACGCATCATGACCATCCAATTACACAGATGATGCTGTATAGTACAATATCACGATCCAGTAAACTATTTTACTCGTGTTTAATTCTTTCGTCTCATAGCTGTCAGATTAATTTCAAGGTAGGTTTGTGTCATCCTTGCAAATTAATCTTTTCTTGATATTGAACAGATTATCAAATATGATTAACTCTTGTTAATCATACCGCATGCAGATAATCTTATTCTATCAAGGGGCCCAGTGACACAATAACTCGTATAATAAATACGAGGGACAATAGTACTTTTGGTAGACCATCACTACCTCAGCTAAGTTATGTATATCGAAGAGCTACCGTTATAACTACTTTTTACAGATAGCGTTAGGTAACAATCACACATACACATCTCTTAGTTAGGAAAGATGAATACCTCATACTGTAGAACTTAACACTGAATGAAAGCATTAATGACACGAACACAATTCTGTATAATGTTTCATTCGGGGTCTGTCAAATACCATGTTCTCTAACATGTATCTATGTGATTAAATTGACAACTCCTTGTATATGGTCAGTAAAACTTTAACCATCATTTAATCCACATACTAACCTTTAATTGGTTAATTAGTGTTCTTTGCTAATTACCTCGGTCAGTGACTATTAAGAGTATTTATCATCTATATTATGAAGTTCTACTCATTTCGAATCCGAATGCCGAAATGATCCATAATTCGATAAAACTCAAAGAACAAAATGATAATATTATTAATCATTCAATTCATGAACAAAGCTTTATATAATTAAATTATCGTATTATTGACTTCTAGATTATTACAAACTAACAGTGACCTATGTATTGCAACTGGTGTGTGAGAGTCATACTTAATGTGACATGTGTGCAAGTGGTGTGTGAGAGTCATACTTAATTTGCAACAACTGTTTCCAAAGACCCAAATAGTTAGGGTTGGACCACTTCCACCACCATTTAACAAGTAATGATAGATTCATGAGATGCAAGTCTTTAACCCCAAGCCCACCATAATATTTGGGATAGCACACTAATTCTCAATTGACCAAAGAAAACTTTTTACGAGGTCCAGCATTACCTTGCCATAAGAATCGACGTCTAACTCAATCAATCTGTTTTCTAACATTCACAGCCATTTTATAAAGAGATAACATGTATAAAGGAACTGCAGTTAAGACAAAGTTTACCAATGTTAGCCGACCCTCGATAGAAAGCAAGTTACCTACCCAGCCCTGCAACTTTTTAGAGAATTTATCGACAATACAACTCCAATCAACAGTGGTCAATTTCTTATCACTTAAAGGAACCCCCAAATATTTCAAAGAGAGTTTACAAACTTTACACCCAAATACATATGCAAGAACAGCCCCATTAGTAAGTGAGATATGTAGAGGAATTAATTTAATTTTTTGAAAATTAATTTTGATACCTGATAAAGCTTCAAAACAGAACATAGTCCGAAGAGCACAATCAATATTAATAGGGGAGGCCTTCAAAAATAAGATAGTATCGTCAGCGTAATGGCAATTAGTGATACTATGGCCATTACCCAAACGAGGTCCAAGACTTGAAGAAGATCAGCTGACCTGTCCTTATTAAACATCCTATACAACACATCACCAACTAACAAGAATAGGAAAGGGGACATATGGTCTCCCTGTCGGACCCCTTGCTGACAAGAAAAATAAGGAGACATAACACCATTGACATTGATACAAGTAGTGCTACTATATAATAGCTGCAATATCTAAGAGACCCATTTATCGTCAAAACCTCTAGAAATTAAAACTTCTTTCACAAAGTGCCAATTTACTTTGTCATAAGCTTTCTCTAGATCAATTTTAATCACTACACCTATTCTGTGTTTTGTTTACAATAATGCAACAATTCATGACTTAAAACGACATTATCTAAAATATATCGACCTCGAACAAATGTAGCTTGGGTGTTATCTACAAGTCTATCCATAACAAAATCAAGTCGCATAGTGAGCAGTTTTGAGATGATTTTCATACTACAATTAACTAAACTTATTGTCCGATATTGTTTAATACTAGTCACTTCCTTTTCTTTAGGAATAAGGCAGACCACAGCTTGGTTAAGGTGTGCTAATGAAACTTTATTATCTACAAAGGCATTAACTAAAGAACAAAGATCATGTTTAAGTAAATTCCAAAAGTGCTGATAAAAGCCAAAAGGAATACCATCAGGGCACCTAATTGGTCTGAGAAAAAGACATGTTTAATTTCATTTTCAGACAAAAAGGTACAACTATGAAAGAATTTTCAAGAGGAGTAACTTTTTCGTGGTCATTCCAAAAATTTGGTTGTAAAATTGTCCCCTTAAGACTACTAACTCCCAAAATATTTTTATAGTAAGCAATGATATGGTTTTCAATCATTGAGATCTGATCAGTCATTTGCCCTTGAATGTCCATATGTAAAATAGATTGTTTTTTTAAATCAATTAGTAGCACATTTATGAAAATATCTAGTATTTAAGTCCCCTTCAGCCAACCACTTTTGTTTGGATCGTTCATTCCAATATAATTCTTCCTCATCATAAATTTGATTGAGTGTGAGTTGACACTGTTGCCATTGGAGGCATTCCTCATCAGTGAAGTCTCTTACTTCCTGTAAGAGTTCTAAATTATTTAATTTTTCTAGAGTGTGTTTTTTTGTTCTTTTTTTTCCTCATGATTTTTATATCATCCCTCCATTTTCTGAGTGATGAAAATACTTTATTTTTATACCGATCCCTCCATTTCCTGTAAGAGTTCTTTTTTTTCCCTCATAGATCTTTTTATGATAATACTTTATTAATTGATATTTATACTACATTAATTTTAATTAATGGACTATCTATGTTCGAATTATGCATCAATGCTTCATAAACTTCTAGGTATTTTGTTTAATTGATTTAAAAATTATGTCCAGCATTTGAAATAATTTTCTTGCAAAAAAGTTCTATTTTCTATTTTTCTCTCATAATATCTAAAATGTACCTGACATTTGATAAATCACTCATGATTTATAGTGGATATGAACCTTCTATTTTTTGAAACTTTTAGTCAATGTGCTATTAAAAATTATTAAAATTTGTTAATTTTGACATGTACTAATTACTTAGTATTTGTATCATTTTAAAGCATATATAGTGAAAATTGAGATTCATATGTATTGACCTCATGGCCCGGCCGTTACAATCTAACCGTCCCTGTTAGTTTCATAGATCACATAAAAAATCACAATTTCATTCTGGATCAACGATTAGGGGTGTTCATTGGGTCCGGTTTAGTCAGTTTTGAACCGAACCGAATTATTTTGGACTAAATAGTTCGGTTCGGTTTGCTTTTTAAAACCGAATTATAATATCGGTTTCGGTTCGGTTTGGAAATTTTCAAAACCGAAATAACTGAACCGACAGAACTTTTTATATATTATGAATTTGGTCCGGACCGCCCCGGTTTATTTCTTAATACCCCGATTTTTTTCTTAATATACTTCAGTTTATTATAAATCAATTGCTTTAAATAAAAAAATTAATATATTTTAGTTTGAACCGAACAAACCGAAATAAAACTTTGATTTAGTTCGGTTCAGTTGCAATGTTAAATCGGTTAAGTTCGGTTCTATTTTAAAAACTGAATTATAACTTTAGTTTGCCTAATTCGGTTCGGTTTCAACTGAACCAAACCGATGAACACTCTTAGACAAGGATGTAATATTGACGACAAAAGTACTTTTCTTTCCAAATTTTTTAGACGACAAAAAAGTTAATTGATTCCTTTACACCTCTATTCTTCTAAAGTGTCTGTCCCGATCAGTGAATGTCGATGAAAAAATAGCGGTCATGCATGAATAATCCCCACACTATATTTGGCATTGCGTCCAATTATACATGCGACCATTTATTCGGGTCAATAATACCATCATGCTCTCGTGTCTAGTTTACTGTTCTTTCGCTATCTATCCACCATTGCCCACTTTCTAATTGTTGACGTCATGAATCCACCATTGCCATCAAATGCACATGCACATGACAGGTGGTGTAATATATCAAAAAGGAAAAAAATATACAGAGTGAGGCTAGGGAACTAGAATTCACATCACCTCGGGTTACTTGACTCAAATTATGATCTGACGGTTCTTTTAACATGGCACAAATCTCAAAACAAGCTCCCTACAGTCTCCATAGGCACCGGATTGAGTTTAGCCCAGATAGGATTAATCTGGGCCATCCGTTTCATTTGCTTGAGTCAGGTACCTGGGAGGATACGGATCCATGGAACTATGCATAGCACAGTTGAGATTGATCCGTACTGTAGATCAATATTTCCGTTCTTAATTAAAATTTAAATAGTGAATTTGAACAATATAACATAGAATATCGAATAAAAATATACTTCCAGAATAAATTTTATATTTTTTAGAATTTATTATTATTTTATTTATAAAATAAAAAAATATCTCTTATGAATGGTCATGAATCTTTAGAACAAGCAATTTTTTTTGTGTTTGGATCACAGAGGAATAGTGTCAATTCAACTTAGCAGGTTATTCCGAACTCTATTTCGTGTTTGGATGTGTGAGTAATTCGGGATAGTCGCTAACTCCTGCTATTTTGCTATTTTTAATAAAAGATTGGGTTATGGATGTTCCGAACTCTCGAGTTAGTTGCTAATCTCGTTAACTCCAATCTCATTCCAAATGCAAAGTTTCATAGTAAAAAAATGTATTTGATCTATAAAAATATTTTATATGGTGATTGTGTTGAATGGTTCAGATTGACTATTTGAACTTTGAAAATAAAAATATTACTCCATACTAATATATCAATTTAATTAACCAACATTTCAAATCTATTTTACTACTCCTTTAACATATATAGGAGTAGGAGTAGAATTAAACTGAAGTGTTTGTTATAGGGTTCTTTCACTGGTAAAATCAAACTGGTTGTTATGGGGTTCTTTTACTGGTAAAATCAAATAGTAATATCCTGCTGGATGTGAGTTCAAATCTGCTGTGATCCAAATGGAATAACAGGAACCTATTATTCCAAATCCAATCATTGATCTTCTTTAAGATGAGTGCATGGGAAATTTGAACGGTTGGATTTGGAATAACAGGTTCCTGTTATTCCATTTAGATCGATCACAGCAGATTTTGTTCCGCTGGATGTAAGCCTAGGGGCATTTGAATGCAAAAATAAAAAAAAATAAAAATAATTAAGATAGAAAAGGTATATATGTCATAGAGCAATAATGGAGAGTTCTGTACTGGTAAACAATGGAGATGAGAATCAGAGACTACTTGCAATGCATCTAGTCGGCGCTTTTCAGTTTTCAGTTTTCTTGTTTGCGCAATGCATCGCCATGTATTTGTGCTAATTAATTACTGGCCTATGTGGTTCCTCCTTTTTCATAAAAGTTTAGTTTATTTGGTTCTTTTTTCTTGAATTGTAGGCAACAAAGGGATACAGAAGCGTGCACAAGAAACCTAATCTGCGCCAGATTTATACATTGGGGAAATCCATATTGCTTTTTGTGTGCATGCGACAAGAACACATGTGGTGCCTCTACACAAATGGCCATGCACCAATAATGTTTGTTTACAATTTCGAATTATATATCGTTAAATGTAATTGTAATGATCTTTGTATCTTTTAGGTAAAAGATCCAATCTTTGCTTTCGTCTCAGCAAAAAGAAAATCAACAGAAAGTTCTTTCCTGTAATTTATTGCTTTGTTTCACGCAATCTGTCAAGTTTGTTAAATCGGAATGTTTTCGACTATTATAAATCAGACAATGAGATCAGTTTTCAAATATTACATGTGAATTTGCTGGAATAGACTATAGAAGGTGAATATCTACTAGGCTTGCTTTAAAGAGAAGAAGAAGCATTATCCTTCCATAGATTTATTTAAAACGGTATGCGGTCGTCGGACGGACGGGGTACCGCTTAGCGATTAATCGGTATGTGGCTGATTAATCGGAATTATTGCAGACAATTTAACGTTTGTATTAAAATGTGCTTGGAGACAAAATTTTATATTTTTTGAAATTTGTTTACTATTTTTTTAGATAGGTACAAAATCACTGTTTTGGATGGTCCAGAATCTTATGAAAACAGTGATTTTGTACCTATCTAAAAAATTAATAAAAAATTTCAAAAAATATAAATTTTGTCTCCAAGCACATTTTAATACAAAGGTCATATTGAGTGGTTCGGGTCGATTGTTCGAACTTTGAAAACGGAGAAAAAGACGTAGAGCATGATTAGAGCACAAAAATATATATATATCATAATTTATTAAAAATAATTTATTTAACTCATTAAACTTATCAAATAAACTAATTTAACTTAGTTTATATTATAACATGACACTACACTTATTTCTTCTTAACACATAAGCATTTTAATATGTAAGTAACACATTTATTTAATGAAAAATAAATTTGAGAATTAAGCTTTTTAAAATACTAATAACTTATTATTTGAAAGAAATGAAACATTTCAACATAAAATACTAAATTTAGTTTATGATAACAACTTAATTTCATAAATGAACACGTCGTACTAATTGAAAAAATTACGTCAGTATGTAAGAAAAATATATGGTATATAAATAATAGAATAATTAATCAATTTCAAAGTAAGTAAGAAGAAAAAACATATATAAAAAATATTGAATGGATATTCAAATACAAATAAAACTACAATACATAATTTATAAATCTTATTATCACACACTATCACAGAAAAAAAAAGCAATGTAAAAATAAATATTCACTGGAATAAACGAAAATAAACGGAAATAAATAAGAATACACCAAAATAAATGGACGAATAAATGGTCAAACGGCCGATTAATCGTTTTCATCTGCAAACAGACATCCGTTAAGTGTATTCGTAATAGTTTGATAGCCGTTAACAATTAAACGGCCGTTTAATCGGTTTAAAGACCGTTTTTACAGCACTCCGCCTCACAAATGCAAAACATTATAATCAAATGCAAAACATTATAATCAAATGCTGGCAAGTATTTCATCCGTTTATTACATATGTTGGCCCAATTTAATAGTTAATTTGTCCCTTATAATCTTGTTTTTTATCATCTTTTGACGGAAAAATTAAGACAATAACAAAATGCTCTACTCAAAACGAAAAAAAAAAAATGTGTGAACTTTTTTGTCCTTTTTTCCGAATAAAGATATTAACAAAGCTAATTTGACATCAGATATCACATATGTAATAGAGTCAAAATAATAAAATATATAATTAGTACGATACATTAAACGAAACTAGCTCTGTCAATATTTTTCATCTTATGTAATTATTATTCTTCAACTTTGACGGCAGCGGGACACGTCCGATGGGGAAATCCATCATATGCTCGCTTGAATCTGTCACTTTCATTTCATGATTCATACACACCACTTTAATATTTGTGCGGATCAAGCACGCACGAATTATAAAACAAATCGGATGGTTTCGAGCGAGCATCGGAGCCAACAATACCCATCAAGCGGAGGTCAATTTGGGTTCGATGCTCATCGGACTCAAAGTGAGTTCGATGAGTTCAATGACCGTCCAATCTGCTTTAAGATTCTCACCTGCAATTTTCGTGTCTGCTTTAAATTCATGCGCACGAATCGTATCCAAATTTGAGTCCGATGAACATCGGACCCAACCTGCTCTCCATCATTTCCCAAAAATAAATGCTTTGCGCAACAGTGTTGCACTTTTAGTCAATGTACCGAGCAAGTGAGCATTAGTCTGGAAAGTGGCATGTAGGCCTGGCCCTTGTCTACTACTATGTAAATTGAATTGAATATTTGTATATATTATATACTTACAAATTTACTTTCTTTGATATTTTGATGTGGCCAGAGGATTATTGTTCCATTGCCTTTTAATTTTGAGTCCAGCTTAGTGCCCATATAGCATATATCACTTGAGTCCAGCTTAGGTCCGATGGGCATCGGACCTACTCTTGTTCGACGGGTTTAATCATCGTCGATTTACTTTAAGATTCGTGCAAAATGTTTTAATTTCGTGCGTCTCTGTTTCAATTTCGTGCGCACAAATTTTAAATTAGATTGGACGGTCATCATGGTCGTTGAACAAAAAGTAGGTCCGATGGATATCGGACCTACTCCGTTCTCAGCATATATAGAGCTTTTTAATTTCCAAGTTAAAATCATATGGCATCAAAGTTAATCTCTCGAGTCAAGTCAACAATAATAATCTTCATCAAAGAATCTGATTTGTAAATATTTAGCCTAAGTAATACTTCCTTTTTCTCACAATTTTGTTAACAAGTTTTGGCCTCTTCTATGATCTTTTTCAATCTCTGTCTCTACATTAGTAAACTCTTAATACCATTTATGTGAGAGGAAATTTGTCATTTCATGGACATAAAACGAAGGAGATAAAATTAGAAAAAAAAAAACCAACAGAAAAACAAAAATCTATTGATCTGCCGCTTGTACAGTTTTATGTCAGCCATGTGTCAAAACGAGAGACACGATCGAGGTGAAATTATATAACTTTCAAACTATAAAATTTATTCTGGTATAAAAAAGAGGTGATCTAAGAGGTAAAAAAAAATTGGGCTGGATCCTAAAAAGAGGGAAAAGGCACGTGAGAAATAAAAATAGATCATGAATCCTGTATATTTTAGTTCTACACTAGATGACATAAGCATGTCGTACATGGATATGTTGTTTTAAAAAGACATTATGTAATTAACAAGTGGTTGATCACCGTATAATACATAATAAAATACATAATTAATTAGTAATACTCGGATCCATAAACAAATCTTAACGCGGTTTTAAGAGATCAATGGTGAAAAATTATAAAATATACTGGAATACTGGTCTGAATTTAATATGGTCAAACATTGGACGAAAAAAAGCATAAAGTATATATGTTTTGTTTATTGGATATTCCACTTGTTGGAAAAAGGTTAAAATATGTAATTCTGATAGACATAATAAAACATAACGTGTTTTTACAATTAGAACACGTAATTCAGAATCCGTAAATCCAAAATAAAATAGCAAAGGAATTTAAATCTTACAGTTCTGAATTGAAGACATCTTTAGGCGGAAGCGTTAGTACTGATCTTCAATGGTTTTCCTCAGATCTAATGATATAGATCTTCAACGTTTTCTTTACTTCTTTCTTTCAAAATGGACGAAACTTTTTTAGAATAATATCCCTCAAAATCAATGGAGAGAGACGTTTCCAGAAAACATTTTTGGAGTAAATGGGCGGAAAAAATGTTTTTGGAATAATATCCGTCCAAATAGAGAAGAGGTCTTTTTCTATTATCTGAGGCAACCTTTGGGACCAGTACATTTATTAATAGCAATTAGAATTTTTTCATCAAAATTCATATGCATTTCGTTAATTTCTTTAAATGAAATTGGTGCGCAGTAATAACATAGGCCACATAATAAAATAAAACTAACAAATCATCAACATTTAAAAATTTGAAACAAAATATTACCATATGCTTGATATACATCAAATAATAATGAATAACAAGGACCTCAATCAGCTCAAATTAATATAGATAAAGATAAATTAGGACTAATAATAATCTGAAAATTGTCATACATAAAATTTAGATTTAAAATCTAATATTTTAGACATAATCTCTATGTTACATGTAGTATATATATGCATGAAAATAAACTAATATCTCTTCATTAAGTGAAAGAGTGAAAAGCATCAAAGAAACGCAATGCAATGCTTTGACCCCATAAATGATAAAACAACTAACCAAGTTTTGCTTTGGTTACAGTTAAAGGGGTGCGAATATGCTGCGATTATGAGGGATCGCAGTTCAAACGATGAAACTCAGAATTCTTTGGAAAAGTCAGTTTTTGTGTACGAATCTCAAACATATGAATAGTTAGAGATTGGATCGCAGAAATCCTGCGATCCAAGAGGATCGCAGCAGATTTATTTCCAGTTTAAAGCACTACTTCTAAAGGAAGCCTGGATGGCTTAATTTTACGAAAAGCAGTGCGACAGAGCAAATCCCATGGAATTATAGTTACGAAAAGCACTACTTCTAAGGAAGCCTGGATGGCATAAAAAATTCCAGGATAGCAACCGTACGACAGAGCAAATCCCAATGGAATTATATGCTCAAGTGTGAACAATTTGATTAATCACTTATTTTCTCACCGTTAGATTATATGTTATTTAAAGATTCTCATACTTTGAGATTAACAAAACAATTCTCCAATTCTTACATTACGTTCTACGAGACAAAAAGGACTAGTTCAGTAAAGGGTAAGCAACCATAATTCTTATACTATTTTTTTAAATTTTTTGTCAAAGTCTTACACTTAATAATTTAAATATCAAATGCATACACTCACAGAAATTCATGTGATGTTAATTTCTTAGAGGAAATTTTTAGCTAGTTAATTATGATGCAATAGTAATGTAGTACTTACAATGAGCCAATTGCTTATTAAATAAATTAAGAATTAGCTACTATATTTATATGTGATTTTTAAAGTAGTTACAAGATAAAAAAAACAATTTTTTTAAACTATTTCATGAAAGAAGTAAGATTCAAAGAATGAGTTTCACTAATTAGATAACAATTTTACTTGATATGTACATTGAATTGAAAAGATATTTATAAGCTTGCAAATTTTTTTTATAGACTGAACATAATTATCTATAAGGTTTTTTTTAGTAAATTAACATCTACATGCATATTCTGCAATTAGTACATTTATATATAACTCTTCAGTACTAAGCCTAGAGTATAAATTGAATTACTTAAAAAAGGATATATGTGCAAAATATATTTACAACAATCAGTAATGTGCAATAATTAATCTTAGTCTCATATGTGCTGCTAACTTACTAGTTTGCTGGCATACTTTTAAAAATGCATTAACAGATCAGAGGTTATATATAATTTGCTTCATCCGACGGTCAAGAAATGAGGGAACAATCAAAATGTTTACTGCAGATATGCCACCTTGCTCCCCTACATTACAAAGAACCGGATCAGGTTCTAAACATTTAATAGTTAACACTCAACTTAATTAATTAGTCTCAATAATTAATGAATATGAACCTAAGTGTTATGTACGTGTCAGGTGAATAAGTCTGAAGATTGGGGTGGGAACTGTGAACTGTAAAGTGTTATTTACTTGTCAATAACAGCTAATTTTTTAAATTATAGGAATGTATCTCAATTCATTATTCCCTGGAATTAATTTTTTTTTTTTCTATTTCCCAGTAAGGGTCCCACTGGAGCATGAATTTAATTTATTTTTTTTTTCAAGGAAAGAACTTTAAAGAAATAAATATTTTGTGTTTGCTGAGGTTAGATTGTTTGAAAGATGGAAAATTGATTTCAATGTTTTGTGAAGTTGTTGAAAGTGCAATCTTAATTCATATTTCATGTAATTGTTCAACTTACCAAATATTCTGGCATTAGCCAACTTGTTAATTTTTTTATTCCAGGACTTATTCTCAACTTCATGATTCACTGAATTAAATTTAAATTCCAAGATGCCCTTTTTATTTTTCTTTCACTTTTTTTTACCAATATGGCTAACTAAGTATTCTACTTTTTACTTTGTGTAGCTCAGCATTTTTTTTAATTGTTTAATTGACTTGTTAATCAATAATCTGACAAGGATCATCCCAATTGTATGATACATGACAGCTAGTGTACACTCAGATGGTCCTTTGCAGAGCTTCCTTGGTGCACATCATTTCTGTGAGCGAATCTCATACAAACAGCCTCCTGCCTTTATACAGAAAGCAACCACAATACTGTGATTTTATCAATATACTCCCAAAATTTAACATTTTGGGTAAAATAGTAATTATATTAATTCTTAAAGATTTATGGGTATTACAGTATTTGGTTTAGGGTAATTATATTTATTCTTAAGGTTCAACAATTTGAGTGTGGTTATAACAAAATCTATTGTATGTCTTTGCAAAAGTCCCTTAGTTTTTTTATAGGAAAAACAGGAAAGTTCTTATATAAGGTTATATATCCTTTCTTGTATAAATTTCTAATTACTAAAACAATGTCATATATATATCTTTTCTTTCTTTCTTTCTTTTTTTAATTTTCTGAGTAACAATGGTATAACTTTTGGTAATTGACAACAGATGTAGTTTATATTTTACTATCTATGCATTGGATATTAAATAATTGGGTGCTTGATATTCAATCTTTACTATGGATTGGCAAAAGTTTACCAGCAATAAATATCTCAACAAGCGATTATTAATTACAAAGAGGCCCCTCAAATAATTCTTGTTCACTAAATCCAGGAGAGGAAACAGACCAAGTTGTCCACCCAGGCAGCACAACTAATAAAAATATTCAAGAAAAAAAAAACTATATATTTTTCTCAATTTTACTAAACTAAAGTGGGACCAACCTTGCTATGCTTCTCTCTATATATACCCCATTTAGCCTTCCTCATTAGAAACACAGAAAGACCCATCTTGCTTACCCCCCTCTCTGAACAAAATCCATTACAACCATCTCTCCTCTAACCGGTTTCCAATCAAAACTCAACTCCTCTACCATACCACACTGGTACACAACACCAAACACCATGCCAGAGGCACCAAAATTGACATACCAGAAGAGCACCTGAGAGCTCTCCGGTTCATCGAGGATGTGACCGAGAATGCTGATGTGGTGCAACAACGTCGCTCGAAGAGATCTTAACGCAAAATGCACCGGCCGAATATTTGCACCGACACGGCTTACCGGCATGTACCGCCCCAAATCTGGATGCTTTCAAAAAGATAATGCCTATTGTGTCATACGAGGATATACAGCCTGATATTTTGCGCATCGCACATGGTGATACCTCGCCTATCCTTTCCGGCCGACCCATATCTGAATTTCTTACTAGGTATATATATATATAAACTATGCAAAATCTTACTGAATTATCTTTTAATTTCTAAAATATTTATTAGTTTCGCAGGGAACTTTAAAAAAAAAAAAGAGTGAGTATAAATTCCATTAAAAACAAACCTTTTGCAAAATTTAGAGAGATTTTTTGAATCCGGTGCATTAATTGGTGACAAGAAACATAGTGCGTGTATATGTACCGTCGTAAAGGCTTTCTGGTTTTTGTGCTCTACGAACAATCTGGCCATGTGGGCTAACGAAGGGCCCACTTTTGTTCATAAGCAAAGCAAAACGAGCTTTTGTGTTTCTTTTATAGAAATCTCTATCCAATTACTCATGACAAGAAAAATAGTGGCACATTGGATCAATATATGCACACACTTGAAAGATGCAAGAGAACTGCATATAACACAACCAATTAACCCTAATGCTTCTTTTATTACTAACTCTTTCTAATACAGAACTTGTTTAACTGTATTTTATCAGCTCGGGCACATCAGGCGGTGAGAGAAAGCTGATGCCAACAATCGAAGACGAACTCGACCCGCTCGCACCTTTATAGTCTACTCATGCCAGTCATGAACCGATCTGTACCAGGTCTGAACAAAGGCAAAGGCATGTATCTTTATTTTGTCAAATCCGAATCCAAAACGCCTAGCGGGCTCGTAGCCCGGCCGGTACTGACAAGTTACTACAGAAGTCGACATTTTAGAAACCGACCCTTTGATCCCTACAACAATTACACAAGCCCTGACGAGACCATTCTATGTCCTGATTCTTACCAAAGCATGTATGCGCAACTTTTGTGTGGTCTGATCCATCGGTCAGAGGTTCTTCGTGTGGGTGCAATTTTCGCATCGGGCTTTATACGCGCCATAAAGTTCCTTGAAAGAATTGGCCTAGCTTGTGCCAGGACATACGTAATGGAGTCATGAATGAAACCATTACCGACAAGTCAGTGCGTGAGGCGGTCGGGCGGGTACTCCACCCGGACCCAAATGAAGCCAAATTGATCGAGTCTGAGTGTAGTAAGGGTTCTTGGCAAGGTATTATTAGGCGCTTATGGCCTAATACGAAGTACATTGACGTCATTGTGACCGGAACAATGGCACAATACATACCCACCCTTGAATTCTACGGAGGCAGATTGCCGTTGACATGCACCATGTATGCATCATCCGAATGCTATTTCGGGTTGAACCTCAACCCGATGTGTAAGCCAAGTGAGGTTGCTTACACATTGATTCCAACCATGGGTTATTTTGAGTTTTACCAGTTAAAGGTAGTGTTGCTAATGGAAAGAGTGAATTGGACCCTCGCGACTTAGTCGATCTTGTCAATGTTAAGCTCGGACAAGAGTACGAACTTGTGGTGACTACCTATGCAGGTAAATTTATATGGATATAAAAGTTTTTTATGAATTATGAAAAAATAAATAGGAAAGTTTGGTTTTTTTTTTAAACCATATGGGTGTACAATTTGGTTTATATTGAGTTACTGACTAATGTCTAATTTTATGATAGGGCTTTATCGTTATCGCGTGGGTGATGTGCTACGGGTAGGTTTCCACAACAAGGCACCGGAATTCATGTTCGTGCGCCGCAAAAATGTTGCCCTGAGCATTGACTCGGACAAAACTGATGAAACCGAGCTGCACAATGCGGTTCAACATGCGGTGCACAATTTGGAGCCATTTGGTGCATGTCTAGCTGAATACACTATGCCGATGCAACCACAATACCTGGCCACTATGTGTTGTTTTGGGAGCTACAACCAAACAAGACAACACCAGTTCCTCCTTCTGTGTTTGAAGACTGTTGCTTGGCGGTTGAGGAATGCTTAAACAGTGTGTATAGGCAGGGACGGTCGTGCGACAAGTCGATCGGGCCATTGGAGATACGAATTGTTGAAGAAGGAACATTCGACAAGTTAATGGATTATGCATTAAGCCAGGGAGCATCAATCAACCAGTACAAGGCACCGCGTTGTGTTCGACCGGGGCCGGTTGTGGAGCTGCTTAACGGCCGTGTGCAATCCAAGTATTTTAGCCCAAAGTCTCCCAAGTGGGCCCCTGGGCACAAGAAGTGGTGCAAGGAAAATGGAGCAGTCTAATTCATAGATGGAGGCCTTTGAGTGAAGAATGGTGTTTTGACATAAATTAATTTAGAGAGGATTTTTTTTTCTTTATTTTATCTCTTTCTGGTGTTTGTAGTTTAATTACTTTCCTTGGAGTTAATTAATTAGACTAAAATTAATTAAGGAGAGCCTTGTTAGAGGCTTGCTATGGTAGAAGATACTGTTGACTGTGTACAAATAGTTCGTGCATGTTCAGAATATTTTATCTGTT
>JAJGRW010000575.1:136501-261147 GCA_025461045.1 Carex parvula
AATATCTAGTATTTAAGTCCCCTTCAGCCACCACTTTGTTTGGATCGTCATTCCAATATAATTCTTCCTCATCATAATTTGATTGAGTGTGAGTTGACACTGTGCCATTGGAGGCATTCCTCATCAGTGAAGTCTCTTACTTCCTGTAAGAGTTCTAAATTATTTAATTTTTCTAGAGTGTTTTTTTGTTTCTTTTTTTTCTCATGATTTTTATATCATCCCTCCATTTTCTGAGTGATGAAAATACTTTATTTTTATACGATTCCTCCATTTCCTGTAAGAGTTCTTTTTTTTCCTCATAGATCTTTTTATGATAATACTTATTAATTGATATTTATACTACATTATTTTAATTAATGGACTATCTATGTTCGAATTATGCATCAATGCTTAATAAACTTCTAGGTATTTTGTTTAATTGATTTAAAAATTATGTCCAGCATTTGAAATAATTTTCTTGCAAAAAAGTTCTATTTTCTATTTTTCTCTCATAATATCTAAAATGTAACTGACATTTGATAAATCACTCATGATTTATAGTGGATATGAACCTTCTATTTTTTGAAACTTTTAGTCAATGTGCTATTAAAAATTATTAAAATTTGTTAATTTGATATGTACTAATTACTTAGTATTTGTATCATTTTAAAGCAGATATAGTGAAAATTGAGATTCATATGTATTGACCTCATGGCCCGGCCGTTACAATCTAACCGTCCCTGTTAGTTTCATAGATCACATAAAAAATCACAATTTCATTCTGGATCAACGATTAGGGGTGTTCATTGGGTCCGGTTTAGTCAGTTTTGAACCGAACCGAATTATTTTGGACTAATAGTTCGGTTCGGTTTGCTTTTTAAACCGAATTATAATATCGGTTTCAGTTCGGTTTGGAAATTTTCAAAACCGAAATAACTGAACCGACAGAACTTTTTATATATTATGAATTTGGTCCGGACCGCCCCGGTTTATTTCTTAATACCCCGATTTTTTTCTTAATACCCCGATTTTTTTCTTAATATACTTCAGTTTATTATAAATCAATTGCTTTAAATAAAAAAATTAATATATTTTAGTTTGAACCGAACAAACCGAAATAAAACTTTGATTTAGTTCGGTTCAGTTGTAATGTTAAATCGGTTTAGTCCGGTTCTATTTTAAAAACTGAATTATAACTTTGGTTTGCCTAGTTCGATTCGGTTTCAACCGAACCAAACCGATGAACACTCTTTGACAACGATATAATATTGACGACAAAAGTACTTCTCTTTCCAAATTTTTTAGACGACAAAAAAGTTAATTGATTCCTTTACACCTCTATTTTCTAAAGTGTCTGTCCCGATCAGTGAATGTCGATGAAAAAAATAGCGGTCATGCATGAATAATCCCCACACTATATTTGGCATTGCGTCCAATTATACATGCGACCATCTATTCGGGTCAATAATACCATCATGCTCTTGTATCTAGTTTACTGTTCTTTCGCTATCTATCCACCATTGCCCACTTTCTAATTGTTGATGTCATGAATCCACCATTGCCATCAAATGCACATGCACATGACAGGTGGTGTAATATATCAAAAAGGAAAAAAATATACAGAGTGAGGCTATGGAACTAGAATTCACATCACCTCAGGTTACTTGAATCAAGCAAATTATGATCGGACGGTTCTTTTAACATGACACGAATCTCAAACAAGCTCCCTACAGTCTCCATAGGCACCGATTGAGTTTAGCCCAGATAGGATTAATCTGGGCCATCCGTTTCATTTGCTTGAGTCAGGTACCTGGGAGGATACGGATCCATGGAACTATGCATAGCACAGTTGAGATTGATCCGTACTGTAGATCAATATTTCCGTTCTTAATTAAAATTTAAATAGTGAATTTGAACAATATAACATAGAATATCGAATAAAAATATACTTCCAGAATAAATTTTATATTTTTTAGAATTTATTACTATTTTATTTATAAAATAAAAAAAAATATCTCTTATGAATGGTCATGAATCTTTAGAACAAGCAATTTTGTGTGTGTTTGGATCATAGAGGAATAGTGTCAATTCAACTTAGCAGGTTATTCCGAACTCTATTTCGTGTTTGGATGGGTGAGTAATTCGGAATAGTCGCTAACTCCTGCTATTTTGCTATTTTTAATAAAAGATTGGGTTATGGATGTTCCGAACTCTCGAGTTAGTTGCTAATCTCGTTAACTCCAATCTCATTCCAAACGCAAAGTTTCATAGTAAAAAAATGTATTTGATCTATAAATATATTTTATATGGTGATCATGTTGAATGGTTCAGATTGACTATTTGAACTTTGAAAATAAAAATATTACTCCATACTAATATATCAATTTAATTAACCAACATTTCAAATCTATTTTACTACTCCTTTAACATAGGAGTAGGAGTAGAATTAAACTGAAATGTTTGTTATAGGGTTCTTTCACTGGTAAAATCAAACTGGTTGTTATGGGGTTCTTTTACTGGTAAAATCAAATAGTAATATCCTGCTGGATGTGAGTTCAAATCTGCTGTGATCCAAATGGAATAACAGGAACCTATTATTCCAAATCCAATCATTGATCTTCTTTAAGATGAGTGCATGGGAAATTTGAACGGTTGGATTTGGAATAACAGGTTCCTGTTATTCCATTTAGATCACAGCAGATTTTGTTCCGCTGGATTTAGCCTAGGGGCATTTGAATGCAAAAAATAAAAAAGTAAAAATAATTAAGATAGATTACTAGCAAAGGTATATATGTCATAGAGCAATAATGGAGAGTTCTGTACTGGTAAACAATGGAGATGAGAATCAGAGACTACATGCAATGCATCTAGTCGTCGCTTTTCAGTTTTCACTTTTCTTGTTTGCGCCATGCATCTTTGTGCTAATTACTGGCCTATGTGGTTCCTCCTTTTTCATAAAAGTTTAGTTTATTTGGTTCTTTTTTCTTGAATTGTAGACAACAAAGGGATACAGAAGCGTGCACAAGAAACCTAATCTGCGCCAGATTTATACATTGGGGAAATCCATATTGCTTTTTGTGTGCGACAAGAGCACATGTGGTGCCTCTACACAAATGGCCATGCACCAATAATGTTTGTTTACAATTTCGAATTATATATCGTTAAATGTAATTGTAATGATCTCTGTATCTTTTAGGTAAAAGATCCAATCTTTGCTTTCGTCTCAGCAAAAAAAGAAAATCAACAGAAACTTCTTTCCTGTAATTTATTGCTTTGTTTCACGCAATCTGTCAAGTTTGTTAAATCGGAATGTTTTCGACTATTATAAATCAGACAATGAGATCAGTTTACAAATATTACAAGTGAATTTGCTGGAATAGACTATAGAAGGTGAATATCTACTAGGCTTGCTTTAAAGAGAAGAAGAAGCATTATCCTTCAATAGATTTATTTAAAACGGTATGCGGTCGTCGGACGGACGGGGTACCGCTTAGCGATTAATCGGTATGCGGCTGATTAATCGGAATTATTGCAGACAATTTAACGTTTTTATTAAAATGTGCTTGGAGACAATTTTATATTTTTTGAAATTTGTTTACTATTTTTTTAGATAGGTACAAAATCACTGTTTTGGATGGTCCATAATCTTCTAAAAACAGTGATTTTGCACCTATCTAAAAAATTAGTAAAAAATTCCAAAAAATATAAAATTTGGTGTCCAAGCACATTTTAATACAAAGGTCATATTGAGTGGTTCGGGTCGATTGTTCGAACTTTGAAAACGGAGAAAAAGACGTAGAGCATGATTAGAGCACAAAACCAATAGTGCATTTTAACCCTACTCATATATATATATATAGAGTAGAACTAGGGTGATCTCGAGTTCACCAAGTCCTTGGTGAACTCAAGTCCAAAACTCATCGGATCGGCTTCAAACGACGAATCCGACCGTTGAAACCCGTCTACCTTACGAGTGATGCGTCTACATGCAAAAATTTTAAATTTTAAATTTTAAAATTAATTTTGCATAGAATCAAGTGGTCAAAAAACGTCAAAAAATGAATGCATTAAAATTAATTTTATTAACCTTCTAATTTTGACCACTTGACTCTATGCAAAATTAATTTCAAAATTTAAAATTTTTGCATGTAGACGCATCACTCGTAAGGTAGACGGGTTTCAACAGTCGAATTCGTCGTTTGAAGCCGATCCGATGAGTTTTGGACTTGAGTTCACCAAAGGCTTGGTAAACTAGAGAGCACCCTAGTTCTACTCTATATATATATATAGAGGAGGGTTCCAATGCCTCATGCCTTTCATGCCTCATCATACCTCATGTTCTATATCTTCGCTTTCAAAATCTAAGTTGTCGATCCGAACCGTTCCCCATGATATCCATACTAAAATATGGTTTGGAATGAAATTTTATAATTTTTGGAAATTTTTTGCTATTTTTTAAGATGGGTAGAAAATCACTGTTTTTTAAACGGTCCAAAAACAGTGATTTTGTACCCATCTTAAAAAATAGTAAAAAATTTCCAAAAAATATAAAATTTCATCCCCAAGCATATTTTAGTATGGGTATCATGTTGAACGGTCGGATCGACAATTTGAACTTTGAAAACAAAGATATAACGTATGAGGTAGATGAGGTATGAAAAATATGAGGCATTGGAACCCTCCTCATATATATATATATATGAGTGAGGCTATGGTGCTATGCATAGCACGGATGGCTAGTGTACTACGGCTCAATATGGTACTTTTTAAAATCCTAACGGTCGATCCGAACCGTTCAATGTGATAACCATATGAATATGTACTTGCAAACTAAATTTTATATTTTTTTGAATTTTTTTACTATTTTTTTAGATAGGTAGAATTTTGATGGTCCAGAATTTTCAGAAAACACTGATTTTTCTACCTATCTAAAAAAATAGTAAAAAAATTTGAAAAAATATAAAATTTAGTTTGCAAGTACATATTCATATGGATATCACATTGAACGGTTCGGATCGACCGTTAGGATTTTAAAAAGTACCATATTGAGCCGTAGTACACTAGCCATTGGTGCTATGCATAGCACCATAGCCTCACTCTATATATATATATATATATATATATATATATATATATATCATAATTTATTTAACTCATTAAACTTATTAAATAAACTTAATTTAACTTAGTTTATTATTATAACATGACACTACACTTATTTCTTCTTAACACATAAGCATTTTAATATGTAAGTAACACATTTATTTAATGAAAAATAAATTTGAGAATTAAGCTTTTTAAAATACTAATAACTTATTATTTGAAAGAAATGAAACATTCCAACATAAAATTACTAAATTTAGTTTATAATAACAACTTAATTTCATAAATGAACACGTCGTACTAATTGAAAAAATTACATCAGTATGTAAGAAAAATATATGGTATATAAATAATAGAAGAATTAATCAATTTCAAAGTAAGTAAGAAGAAAAAACATATATAAAAAATATTGGATGCGTATCCAAACACAAATCAAACTACAATACATGATTTATAAACCTTATTATTACACACTACACTTGAGAGTAGGTCCAATGGGCATCGGACCTACTCTGGTTTGATGGGTTTAATCACCATTGATTTGCTTTAAGATTCGTGCTAAATGCTTTAAACTTCGTGCGTATATGTTTCAATTTCGTGCGCACAAATCTTAAATTAGATCGGACGGTCATGATGCTCGTTGAACCTAAAAGTAGGTTCGATGGGCATCGGACCTACTCCGTTCTCCACACACTATCACAGAAAAAAAAGCAATGCAAAAATAAATGTTCACTTGAATAAACGGGAATAAACGGAAATAAACAAGAATAAATTATCGAATAAAAGGTAAAACGGTCGATTAATCGTTTTCATCTGCAAAAAGCATCCATTAAGTGTATTCGTAATGGTTTAACCGCCGTTAACGATTAATCGGTCTTAAAGACCGTTTTTTACAACACTCCGCCTCACAAATGCAAAACATTATAATCAAATGCTGGCAAGTATTTCATCCGTTTATTACATATGTTGGCCCAATTTAATAGTTAATTTGTCCCTTATAATCTTGTTTTTTATCAATCTTTTGACGGAAAAATTAAGACAATAACAAAATGCTCTACTCAAAGCCAAAAAAATGTATGAACTATTTTGTCCCTTCTTTCGAATAAAGATATTAACAAAGCTAATTTGACATCAGATATCACGTATGTAATAGAGTCAAAATAATAAAATATATAATTAGTACGATACATTAAACGAAACTAGCTCTGTCAATATTTTTCATCTTATGTAATTATTATTCTTTAACTTTGACGGCAGCGGGACACGTCCGATGGGGAAATCCATCATATGCTCGCTTGAATCTCTCTTTCATTTCATGATTCATACACACTACTTTAATATTTGTGCGGATCAAGCACGCACGAATTATAAAACAAATCGGATGGTTTCGAGCGAGCATCGGAGCCAACAATACCCATCAAGTGGAGGTCAATTTGGGTCCGATGCCCATCGGACTCAAAGTGAGTTCGATGGGTTCAATGACCGTCCGATCTGCTTTAAGATTCTCACCTGCAATTTTCGTAGTCTGCTTTAAAATTCATGCGCACGAATCGTATTCAAATTTGAGTCCGATGAACATCGGACCCAACCTGCTCTCCATCAAGCGCGCCATGCTTCCAACTTCGACACTTGTCTTAGTTAAAGAAACTTTGTTGCTCCAACTGTTTTTTCCCAAAAATAAATGCTTTGCGCAACAGTGTTGCACTTTTAGTCAATGTACCGAGCAAAGTGAGCATTTAGTCTGGAAAGTGGCATGTAGGCCTGGCCCTTGTTTACTACTATGTAAATTGAATTGAAATATTTGTATACATATATACTTACAAGTTTACTTTCTTTGATATTTTGATGTGGCCAGAGGGATTATTGTTCACATTGCTTTTTAATTTTGAGTCCAGCTTAGTGCCCATATAGCATATATAGAGCTTTTAATTTCCAAGTTAAAATCATATGGCATCAAAGTTAATCTCTCGAGTCAAGTCAACAATAATAATCTTCATCAAAGAATCTGATTTGTAAATATTTAGCCTAAGTAATACTTCTTTTTTCTCACAATTTTGTTAACAAGTTTTGGTCTCTTCTATGATCTTTTTCAGTCTCTGTCTCTACATTAGTAAACTCTTAATACCATATATGTCATTTCATGGACATAAAACGAAGGAGATAAAATTAGAAAAAGAAAAAAAAAACAACACAAAAACAAAAATCTATTGATCTGCCGCTTGTACAATTTTATGTCCATGAAAATAATATAACTTTCAAACTATAAAATTTATTCTGTATAAAAAAGCACTTGAGAGTAGGTCCGATGGGCATCGGACCTACTCTGGTTTGACGGGTTTAATCACCGTTGATTGACTTTAATATTCGTGTGGAACGTTTTAAATTTCGTGCGCGTATGTTTCATTTTCGTAAGCACAAATCTTAAATTAGATCGGACGGTCATCATGCTCGTTGAACTTAAAAGTTGGTCCGATGGGCATGGGACCTACTCCGTTCTCATAAAAAAGAGGTGATCTAAGAGGTAAAAAAAAATTGGGCTGGATCCAAAAAAGAGGGGAAAAGCACGTGAGAAATAAAAATGGATCATGAATCCTGTATATTTTAGTTCTACACTAGATGACATAAGCATGTCGTACATGGATATGTTGTTTTAAAAAGACATTATGTAATTAACAAGTGGTTGATCACCGTATAATACATAATAAAATACATAATTAATTAGTAATACTCGGATCCATAAACAAATCTTAACGCGGTTTTAAGAGATCAATGGTGAAAACTTATAAAATATACTGGAATACTGGTCTGAATTTAATATGGTCAAACATTGGACGAAAAAAAGCATAAAGTATATATGGTTTTGTTTATTGGATATTCACTTGTTGGAAAAAGGTTTAAGAAATGTAATTCATCAACTGACATTTAAAAATTTGAAACAAAATTTTACCATATGACTTGATATATATACATCAAATAATAATGAATAACAAGGACCTCAATCAGCTCAAATTAAATATATAAGTTAAATTAGGACTAATAATAATCTTGAAAATTGTCATACATAAAATTTAGATTTAAAATCTAATATTTTAGACATAATCTCTATGTTACATGTAGTATATATATGCATATGAAAAATAAACTAATATCTCTTCATTAAGTAAAAGAGTGAAAAGCATCAAGGAAGAAACGCAATGCAATGCTTTGACCCCATAAATGATAAAACAACCAACCAAGTTTTGCTTTGGTTACAGTTAAAGGGGTGCGAATATGCTGCGATTCTGAGAGATCGCAGGATCCTGCGATTCTAATCCCAACCGTTCAAACGATGAAACCCAGAATTCTTTGGAAAAGTCAATTTTTGTGTACAAATCTCAAAACATGTGAACGGTTAGAGATTGGAATCGCAGGAATCCTGCGATCCCAGAGGATCGCAGCAGATTTATTTCCCAGTTAAAGCACTACTTCTAAAGGAAGCCTGGATGGCTTAATTTTACGAAAAGCAGTGCGACAGAGCAAATCCCAATGGAATTATAGTTACGAAAAGCACTACTTCTAAAGGAAGCCTGGATGGCATAAAAAAATTCCAGGGTAGCAACCGTACGACAGAGCAAATCCCAATGGAATTATATGCTCAAGTGTGAACAATTTGATTAATCACTTATTTTCTCAACCGTTAGATTATGATGTTATTTAAAGATTCTCATACTTTGAGATTAACAAAACAATTCTCCAATTCTTACATTACGTTCTACGAGACAAAAAGGACTAGTTCAGTAAAGGGTAAGCAACCATAATTCTTATACTATTTTTTTTAATTTTTTGTCAAAGTCTTACACTTAATAATTTAAATATCAAATGCAATACACTCACAGAAATTCATGTGATGTTAATTTCTTAGAGGAAATTTTTAGCTAGTTAATTATGATGCAATAGTAATGTAGTACTTACAATGAGCCAATTGCTTATTAAATAAATTAAAGAATTAGCTACTATATTTATATTGTGATTTTTAAAGATAGTTACATAGATAAAAAAAACAATTTTTTTTAAACTATTTCATGAAAGAAAGTAAGATTCAAAGAATGAGTTTCACTAATTAGATAACAATTTTACTTGATATGTACATTGAATTGAAAAAGATATTTATAAGCTTGCAAATTTTTTTTATTAGACTGAACATAATTATCTATAAGGTGTTTTTTTTAGTAAATTAACATCTACATGCATATTATCTGCAATTAGTACATTTTATATATGAACTCATTCAAGTACTAAGCCTTGAGTATAAATTGAATTACTTAAAAAAGGATATATATATATATATATATATATGATGCAAAATATATATTTACAACAATCATGTAAGGTGCAATATAATTAATCTTAGTCTTTACTCTTTTGCATCTTTTATGTATCTCATATGTGCTGCTAACAATAATAGTTTGCTTGCATACTTTTAAAAATGCATTAACAGATCAGAGGTTATATAATAATTTGTTTCATCCGACGGTCAAGAAAATGAGGGAACAATCAAAATGTTTACTGGCAGATATGCCACCTTGCTCCCCTACATTACAAAGAAACCGGATCAGGTTCTAACATTTAATAGTTAACACTCAACTTAATTAATTAGTCTCAATAATTAATGGATATGAAACCTGAAGTGTTATGTACGTGTCAGTGAATAAAGTCTGAAGATTGGGGTGGGAACTGTGAACTGTAAAGTGTTATTTACTTGTCAATAACATCTAATTTTTTAATTATAGGAATGTATCTCAATTCATTATTCCCTGGAATTATTTTTTTCTTTTTTTCTATTTCCCAGTAATACAGGTCCAGTCACTGGAGCAGTGAATTTAAATTATATATTTTTTTTTTCAAGGAAAGAACTTTAAAGAAATAAATATTTTGTGTTTGCTGAGGTTAGATTGTTTGAAAGATGGAAAATTGATTTCAATGTTTTGTGAAGTTGTTGAAAGTGCAATCTTAATTCATATTTCATGTAATTGTTCAACTTACCAAATATTCTGGCATTAGCCAACTTGTTAATTTTTTTATTCCAGGACTTATTCTCAACTTCATGATTCACTGAATTAAATTTAAATTCCAAGATGCCCTTTTTATTTTTCTTTCACTTTTTTTTGCCAATATTTCATGGCTAGTACTAAATATTCTACATTTTTACTTTGTGTAGCTCAGCATTTTTTTTAATTGTTTAATTGACTTGTTAATCAATAATCTGACAAGGATCATCCCAATTGTATGATACATGACAGCTAGTGTACACTCAGATGGTCCTTTGCAGAGCTTCCTTGGTGTGACACATCATTTCTGTGAGCGAATCTCATACAAACAGCCTCCTGCCTTTATACAGAAAGCAACCACAATACTGTGATTTTATCAATATACTCCCAAAATTTAACATTTTGGGTAAAATAGTAATTATAGTAATTCTTAAAGATTTATGGGTATTACAGTATTTGGTTTAGGGTTTAGGGTAATTATATTAATTCTTAAGGTTCAACAATTTGATGTGTGGTTATAACAAAATCTATTGTATGTCTTTGCAAAAAGTCCCTTAGTTTTTTTATAGGAAAAACAGGAAAGTTCTTATATAAGGTTATATATCCTTTCTTGTATAAATTTCTAATTACTAAAACAATGTCATATATATATCTTTTCTTTCTTTCTTTCTTTTTTTAATTTTCTGAGTAACAATGGTATAACTTTTGGTAATTGACAACAGATGTAGTTTATATTTTACTATCTATGCATTGGATATTAAATAATTGGGTGCTTGATATTCAATCTTTACTATGGATTGGCAAAAGTTTACCAGCAATAAATATCTCAACAAGCGATTATTAATTACAAAGAGGCCCCTCAAATAATTCTTGTTCACTAAATCCAGGAGAGGAAACAGACCAAGTTGTCCACCCAGGCAGCACAACTAATAAAAATATTCAAGAAAAAAAAAAACTATATATTTTTCTCAATTTTACTAAACTAAAGTGGGACCAACCTTGCTATGCTTCTCTCTATATATACCCCATTTAGCCTTCCTCATTAGAAACACAGAAAGACCCATCTTGCTTACCCCCCTCTCTGAACAAAATCCATTACAACCATCTCTCCTCTCACCGGTTTCCAATCAAAACTCAACTCCTCTACCATACCACACTGGTACACAACACCAAACACCATGCCAGAGGCACCAGAAATTGACATACCAGAAGAGCACCTGAGAGCTCTCCGGTTCATCGAGGATGTGACCGAGAATGCTGATGTGGTGCAACAACACGTGCTCGAAGAGATCTTAACGCAAAATGCACCGGCCGAATATTTGCACCGACACGGCTTACCGGCATGTACCGCCCCAAATCTGGATGCTTTCAAAAAGATAATGCCTCTTGTGTCATACGAGGATATACAGCCTGATATTTTGCGCATCGCACATGGTGATACCTCGCCTATCCTTTCCGGCCGACCCATATCTGAATTTCTTACTAGGTATATATATAAACTATGCAAAATCTTACTGAATTATTTTTTTAATTTTTAAAATATTTATTAGTTTCGCAGGGAACTTTAAAAAAGAGTGAGTATAAATTCCATTAAAAACAAACCTTTTGCAAAATTTAGAGAGATTTTTTGAATCCGGTGCATTAATTGGTGACAAGAAACATAGTGCGTGTATATGTACCGTCGTAAAGGCTTTCTGGTTTTTGTGCTCTACGAACAATCTGGCCATGTGGGCTAACGAAGGGCCCACTTTTGTTCATAAGCAAAGCAAAACGAGCTTTTGTGTTTCTTTTTATAGAAATCTCTATCCAATTACTCATGACAAGAAGTGAAGTAGTGCTTTCGCCTACTGATCCAAACAAAAAGAAAAATAGTGGCACATTGGATCAATATATGCACACACTTGAAAGATGCAAGAGAACTGCATATAACACAACCAATTAACCCTAATGCTTCTTTTATTACTAACTCTTTCTAATACAGAACTTGTTTAACTGTATTTTATCAGCTCGGGCACATCAGGCGGTGAGAGAAAGCTGATGCCAACAATCGAAGACGAACTCGACCGGCGCTCGCACCTTTATAGTCTACTCATGCCAGTCATGAACCGATCTGTACCAGGTCTGAACAAAGGCAAAGGCATGTATCTTTATTTTGTCAAATCCGAATCCAAAACGCCTAGCGGACTCGTAGCCCGGCCGGTACTGACAAGTTACTACAGAAGTCGACATTTTAGAAACCGACCCTTTGATCCCTACAACAATTACACAAGCCCTGACGAGACCATTCTATGTCCTGATTCTTACCAAAGCATGTATGCGCAACTTTTGTGTGGTCTGATCCATCGGTCAGAGGTTCTTCGTGTGGGTGCAATTTTCGCATCGGGCTTTATACGCGCCATAAAGTTCCTTGAAAAGAATTGGCCTAGCTTGTGCCAGGACATACGTAATGGAGTCATGAATGAAACCATTACCGACAAGTCAGTGCGTGAGGCGGTCGGGCGGGTACTCCACCCGGACCCAAATGAAGCCAAATTGATCGAGTCTGAGTGTAGTAAGGGTTCTTGGCAAGGTATTATTAGGCGCTTATGGCCTAATACGAAGTACATTGACGTCATTGTGACCGGAACAATGGCACAATACATACCCACCCTTGAATTCTACGGAGGCAGATTGCCGTTGACATGCACCATGTATGCATCATCCGAATGCTATTTCGGGTTGAACCTCAACCCGATGTGTAAGCCAAGTGAGGTTGCTTACACATTGATTCCAACCATGGGTTATTTTGAGTTTTTACCAGTTAAAGGTAGTGTTGCTAATGGAAAGAGTGAATTGGACCCTCGCGACTTAGTCGATCTTGTCAATGTTAAGCTCGGACAAGAGTACGAACTTGTGGTGACTACCTATGCAGGTAAATTTATATGGATATAAAAGTTTTTTATGAATTATGAAAAAATAAATAGGAAAGTTTGGTTTTTTTTCTTAAACCATATGGGTGTACAATTTGGTTTATATTGAGTTACTGACTAATGTCTAATTTTATGATAGGGCTTTATCGTTATCGCGTGGGTGATGTGCTACGGGTAGTAGGTTTCCACAACAAGGCACCGGAATTCATGTTCGTGCGCCGCAAAAATGTTGCCCTGAGCATTGACTCGGACAAAACTGATGAAACCGAGCTGCACAATGCGGTTCAACATGCGGTGCACAATTTGGAGCCATTTGGTGCATGTCTAGCTGAATACACCAGCTATGCCGATGCAACCACAATACCTGGCCACTATGTGTTGTTTGGGAGCTACAACCAAACAAGACAACACCAGTTCCTCCTTCTGTGTTTGAAGACTGTTGCTTGGCGGTTGAGGAATGCTTAAACAGTGTGTATAGGCAGGGACGGTCGTGCGACAAGTCGATCGGGCCATTGGAGATACGAATTGTTGAAGAAGGAACATTCGACAAGTTAATGGATTATGCATTAAGCCAGGGAGCATCAATCAACCAGTACAAGGCACCGCGTTGTGTTCGACCGGGGCCGGTTGTGGAGCTGCTTAACGGCCGTGTGCAATCCAAGTATTTTAGCCCAAAGTCTCCCAAGTGGGCCCCTGGGCACAAGAAGTGGTGCAAGGAAAATGGAGCAGTCTAATTCATAGATGGAGGCCTTTGAGTGAAGAATGGTGTTTTGACATAAATTAATTTAGAGAGGATTTTTTTTCTTTATTTTATCTCTTTCTGGTGTTTGTAGTTTTAATTACTTTCCTTGGAGTTAATTAATTAGACTAAAATTAATTAAGGAGAGCCTTGTTAGAGGCTTGCTATGGTAGAAGATACTGTTGACTGTGTACAAATAGTTCGTGCATGTTCAGAAATATTTTATCTGTTGTTGATCTCAATAGTGCACTTTGCTTTCTTGACTATTCAGGTATCATGACCACTGAAAACCCGGACCGGTTCATATTGCTAAAGCAAAGGTACTATTACATGTTACCCATGCAATAAAATGTAAGAATGACGAAATATGTATTTATTACGAGGAGGATTCAAATGCCTCTAGTTTTTGTGCCTCCACCATGCCTCTATTTTTTAAAACTTTAATAACTCAAAATTTAAAACTTAAAAGTCAAAATAAAATCGTTAGATATGATCTACATCATTTTATCTATGCACGTGTAAAAAATTATGACATTTCAATTTTGTTTTGGTTGTCATCAAGAGCCTGTATAAAACGTACTAATGTGGATAATTTCTAGACGTTGATTTTTCAACTTATTGATTCACATAAAAACAAAATCAAAATGTGATAATTTTTTATGAGCACATAGATAAAATGATGTAGATCATATTTAACGGTTTATTTTGACTTTTAAGTTTTAAATTTGAGTTATTAAAGTTTTAAAAAATGAAGACATGGTGGAGGCACAAAAAATAGAGGCATTTGAACCCTCCTCATTTATTATTTATAAGAGAATAGTTGCAAAAATGAAAATATCTTTTTATGGATAGGGGTGTGAACTGGATGTGGGGTGTACTGATCCAAAGGACAAATATTGAGTCAGACCAAAAAACCATCAAGCAGAAATTAAGCAAACACAACAAATTATTTTTTGTGATTGATGTGCTTGTTTGGTTATATTTGAGGTGCAATTAGCTGGATATGCCATACTTGGTAATTATAACAAGAAATAGGGGCACCCCACCAAGTCTCATGTCTTGTTCCTTGTTTTGCAAAGGGAACAATACCAACTGTGGCCTACTTACTGAGGTGAGCAACAAAAGGATTAGGCTCATCCACATGTTTGCTCCAAAAAAAATATCTGCATAAATGCACTGATATCAATTATTCATGATCTGATCAACTGAATCTGAATTAATATGCATGCATTAGGGGATCTGCACACGGCCCTGATCAGAAAATTAGTTGCTCGGCCTAATTCTTTTGGCAGTTTAATTATTTATCTGGATAAATTATATTTTGTAATTGGAATGAAATAAATATCTAAGCCCAACTAACTATGCATGTGCAAATAATTGATACTGTACATTCATATTTTGTACCAATTGCCAATCACCCTGCTTTTTTGAACGCTAAAACACATTTACTGTCGCCCCTGTACCATCAGTGTCCTTTAGCACGGATGGTGTATGTAACCAGTGACAGCGCTGTAAATACTTTGAATTTTTTATTGACTGTTCGGTCTAACCAACCAATGGTGTTGATGGCCCCCTCCTTTGCCATATTTTTTTAATATCCCACCGTTGGTTTTGAGTGTCTCTGTGATATCGGATGGGTTACAGCACTAATAGCGTAGAGGTGATGATCTTTACCATCCGTGATGTCAATTTTTGGATTGATCAATACCAATTGTGTTCCTTTTTGAACCGATGGCGATGTTCTCAGGGGCAACGCTATAAGTACTTAGAACTTAGATTTTGGTATAAATTAACCACACTCTTATGTATTCAATTAATTGATTGTGATGTATTGTGTAATTAAGTTTGGAGCTATATTATGCAATTATAATGAGATAATTATTTAATAACATACATAATACCAACTATATAATATCTATTAACTAATCAGGATTAACTGGCTCCTGAAATTTGTGTTATAATTTTTTAACAGAAAAAGTTCATAACCAATAGTAAAATATCACTAACTTACTAGAGAATACTGAGCTCAATCGTGACTACTCATTGTTATTATAAGTTCATAACCAAGAGTAACATAACTATATAAAAAAGTTAAATTAAAATAGATCCAAGGAATAACACGTATACAAATCCCCAATCCCGATCAGTAAAACCCAATTTCATTGTTGGAAACGTCATTCTCCAACAATGATGAGAACAAGTGATCAACATAGAATAGTTCCTAAAATTTCTCAATTCTGCTTTACCAAACATGAGATACTGCATCACTCGTTGTACCATGGTATCAAACCTCCAAAATTGAACCTCAACTATCTCGAAATTCCCTTTGTTAGATGTTTCAACCAGCGGGACTGGAACTATAGTTTTTTGCCATTCTTCATAATTTCAATCACAAAACTGCAACAAATAATTAATCAATTGATAACTAGATTTTTACTTTAAACTTTCTTAAAAAAAAACACTTTAAACAACAAAGTAAAAATAAAGAGAAGCTATGATTTGGAAAAAAAAAAACTTTCATATGTAAAAAAATATTAAGTATTGCGGTCCCCTCATATAGTTATGACAATATTGATATTTTTTAAAACGTGTATGGTTCCCCCTAGTCCCCCCATTTAGTTTGAGTGGTCCCTACAAGCATTTATGGTGCGGGACCAGTTTGGGAGATTTGGTTGGAGATATAATTATTTACATTAAAATACTTTCGTGCATAGGTATAAATACTTTCGTACATAGGCATAAATACTTCCGTGCATAGGTATAAATATTTTCGTTCATAGGTATTAATACTTTAGAAATTGTGCAGGGACGATACAAATTATATAAGAAAATTGTGCAGGGATGGTCCCCAGGTTCATTATATGAAAGTTATATGCGGGTACAGTATGGAGACAGAGATGCGGGAACAGTTATCAGTGTCCTAATATTAAATTATTTAATTTTGAAGTTTGTGCGTGTAATCTGAAGTATTTTGTACTTGTAATTTGAATAGCAAAAAAAAAAAAAAGTTCATCCATTCTCTCTTGATTTTTTCTTACCAGCTCTGATGATTATATTATATATAAGAAATAAAATTGAAATATGTATGCGCAGGCAGTACGTTGTTCCGAGAGATATATTATCATTTTAGAAAAAGATAAAATGGAATCAAACCTCCTCAATTTAAGTATTCACAAAAAAATTATAGTTGAATTTCTAACTTGTAATTTCTCACAAAGAAAGACATTGAAGTATCCACTAGCTATATTCAAAATTGATTTTTTTTTTTTAATTCCTTCTCTTGTTTCACTATTTCATAATGTATCTCTGTCATCTCAATACACTAGTGGAAAAAGTACAATTAGTGTCGCCCCATCAGTGTCGCATGTAAGCCACAACCGATACGGATACATATCAGCAACGGTCACATTAAGAAGCCGACCTTGATTTTACTTATCAGGAACGATTGTATTTAAAAATCCGTTCTTGATAGTGCTGCCCAAATCTGGAACGGTTCTTTATAAAGAGGCGTTCCTGATTTGGGCAGCACTATCAAGAACTGATTGTGTCTTAATAGGATCGGTTGTATAAACAGGCGTTCCTGATAGGTAGTATTTTGTATCGGTTGTTTAGGTGCGTTCCTGATTAGTAGTATTTTGTATCGGTTGTTTTGGGCGTTCCTGATTGTGTCTTAATAGTATCGGTTTTATAAACAGGCGTTCCTGATAGGTAGTAATTTGTATCGGTTGTTTTGGGCGTTCCTGATTGTGTCTTAATAGTATCAGTTTTATAAACAGGCGTTCCTGATAGGTAGTAATTTGTATCGGTTGTTTTGGGCGTTCCTGATTGTGTCTTAATAGTATCGGTTTTATAAACAGGCGTTCCTGATAGGTAGTAATTTGTATCGGTTATTTTAGGTGCGTTCCTGATTAGTAGTATTTTGTATCGGTTGTTTAGGTGCGTTCCTGATAGGTATTAGGAACTGTTATTTTAATAACCGATCCTAATAACTCTCCCTCTCCAAATGATATATCTTGAGCGAATTTCTCTGACTAGGTTTGGCTGCATTTTCTCTTATGTCCCTGCGCGAAATCTGTCGCATTTCTCACTCTACGCGAAAAACTGTGGATTGAGGTAATATAAATTAATCTTTGAGGTAACAGCAGAGGATTTGTACCCGATTTATACTAGTATTTGTACCCGATTTATACTGTAAGAACAGCAGAGGGATCTGTTGTCTACTCTACCAGAACTCAATATGGAGGTAAACATGCCTCATAATGACATCTTCTATAGTTTATATTGAGTATTTTGCAAAGTTACTTTGCGAAGTTTACTACTCGTATCAAGCTATTTACTGATTATACTCCATTTACAGTCTCAGATTGTACTAGTATTTGTAAGTAATAATATTGAGATTTCGACTATACTACCTAGGTTAGCTGCCTTGTTTGTATTTAAATTTTTAGTAGTAGTATGAATGGTCTGTGAAGAAGTAGCCAGTAAATCAATCCTTACACTTGATTTGATGTGTAACTTTCTTCCTACTGTGAACTCTCTAGTAAACTTATTATATACTAAAACTGATTGTTCCTTCCGCTTAAATAATATCAGGGAAAGGGAAGCCTCAAAGACTTGTATTAGGAAAGAACAAGATGATTCTTGGTTTTGCTGAAGCCTTTCCCACTATGTTAAAGGGTGAAATATCTATAGTATGCATCTATTCTCATTTTTAAAACCTCTTGCAATCTATTTATTTTTAAAATCTTCAAGAGTTACCGATATTTTTTATTTTCTGTGAAATACTCGTGGCATGCTTGGAAAATTAGAGTATTTCACACTGGGTTCTTAATTTGATTCATGTGATCCTTGCATAACCTCTTAGAGTCAATGCATTAATTAATAGAGTCAATTTATAATTTGGATGTCAATATACATTTTATTTTGATCAATACCAGTAAAATAGAATATTTATAATTGATTCTATATATATTGCCACATGTACTTGATTCATGCTAAGAAATACTTAGCTTGGAAATTTTGATAATTGATTCTATATATATTGCCACATGTACTTGATTTATTTTGCATAACCTCTTATTTTGATCAATACCAGTAAAAGTGTGAAATACTGAATTGCTATATGGCATGCTTGGAAATTTCTTAGCTTGAACTTATATGAAAAAAACAAAAATCTGGTTTTGTAGATTGGCTATAATTGAGGAATTTGATGCTACAATCTCTTCAGATCACTCGATCCGTGCGTAATCGATTCCAAAAAATTGTAAGTATATATAATATAAAAACTCATGTTTAATTTTATGCTTGGATGTGTATTATGATAAATGTATGTAGTTAATTAAATGTATCGACGGTTGGTAGGTATCTAGCTAGCTAGAGTATTGTCTATGAGCCACAACCGAATTATTAATGCCTTTAGGTCATGATACCCGTTCAAAATTAATCCAATAGGGGTTAATTTTGAATAGTCCCCGGTTTGGGACTGCTCTTTGAATACTTTGTCTCAATTAGGATGTGAGCACATATTAGTCGTGTTTTAGTATTTAAGAGAATTTCGACAGCATTTCCTCTTATTAGTTCCCCGGATACCTGGGGAATTAAGGGGAAATGCTGCCGAAATTTTCTTAAATACTAAAACACGACTAATATGTGCTCACTACGGAGACAAAGTATTCAAAGAGTGGGATAGGATTGTAAACCGGCCCCGTGTAAGCCCTAAATTCAACATTTGACCATAAGCATGTACTTAATTGAGTTGTCTTATAATTACAGATGGACCGCAATTGGATGTATGGAACCTCGCGTGTTTCAGATGAATATTTGGCAGGTGTTGATGAATTTATGAAAGTTGCTATGGAAGACATGGCGAACAATGAGAATGGGGTGATGTCGTGTCCATGTCGTGATTGTAACAATATCAAGAAATTTTCAAACCCCCTCCAAGTGAGAAATCATTTAATCCGTCGTGGGTTCAAGGAACATTATACCCATTGGATATGGCATGGCGAGAGTTTGGAAACCGGCATAGATACTGGTACTGGGCATGATCAGGAAGATCATAATTACAACAGCGGAAGTGATGTGCAAGGCGATGAAAATGATGATCTGGTGGTAAATGAAGGTGTTAATTTTGATCAAATATTACATGATTTAGAAGAGGATTTTGGTACTGATAAGCAATATTGTGTATTTGAAAATTTGTACGAAGATTCTAAAATAAATTTGTATCCCGGTTGTAAATTTACAAAATTGGAAGGTGTATTAAAATTGTATAACCTAAAAGCATCTAATGGTTGGACTGATAAAAGTTTTACTGAATTATTAGGAGTATTAAGAGAAATTCTACCTGATGGAAACGAGATACCATGTAATTTTTATGAAGCGAAGAAAATGTTGTGTCCAGTGGATTTAGAAGTTCAAAAAATACATGCGTGCCCAAATAATTGTATTTTATACCGAAATGAGTATGCAGATTTTCACGATTGTCCAAAATGTGGTGCATCACGTTACATAAGAAAGAAGGTAACCAACGATAACAGTGGTGATTCTAAATTGAAAGAAGGGCCTCCGGCAAAAGTATTGTGATACCTCCCCGTGATACCAAGATTCAAACGTTTGTTTGCAAATGCTAAAGATGCAAAATTATTGCGTTGGCATGCCGAAGACCGGAAAAAAGATGGAAAATTACGGCACCCCGCTGATTCTCCTGAGTGGAGGAATATTGACAGAAAGTTTCCTGATTTTGGCAGTGATTTCAGAAACCTAAAGCTTGGGTTGAGTACAGATGGAATGAATCCGCACAGTAGCATGAGCAGTAAACACAGCAGTTGGCCGGTTCTATTGTGCATTTATAATCTTCCGCCTTGGTTATGTATGAAACGCAAGTACATCATATGACATTACTGATATCAGGACCCAAACAACCCGGAAATGACATAGATGTGTCCTTAGCGCCATTAATAGAGGACTTAAAAAAATTATGGTGTCCAGGAGTGCAGTTGTTTGATGCATATAACAAGGAGAATTTCACTTTACGGGCTATGATATTCTGCACCATTAATGATTTTTCGGTGTATGGTAATTTGTCGGGTTATAGTGTTAAAGGAGAAAAAGCGTGCCCTATTTGTCAAGACGATACAGTCGATATGTGGTTACCTAATTGCTCTAAAAATGTGTACATGGGTCATCGTAGGTTTCTTCCTGTCAATCACGCACACCGAAAGAGAAAGAAATCATTCAATGGAAAGACCGAGAATAACAAAGTGCGTTATCCATTGACCGGTCAAGAAGTTTATTCGCGAGTGAGGGATATCAAGGTCGAATTGGGGAAATATAAGAAAAAGAGGGGGAGAAAGAAAGGGGCTCCGAAAATTTGTTGGAATAAGATATCAATATTTTGGGATTTACCATACTGGGAGCACTTAGAGGTTCGACACTGTCTCGATGTGATGCATGTGGTGAAAAACGTCTGCGATAGCTTGGTTGGAACATTGTTGAATATTCCGGGAAAGACTAAGGACGGTATCAATGTTCAGAAAGACATGCAAATAATGAACATACGACCGGATCTACAACCAGTCGAGAAGAAAAATTCAAATGGTAAAATTTGCACATATCTAAAACCCGCCATGCATACGTTGTCGAAAATTGAAAAAACAAGTTTATGTGAATGCCTTCATGGTGTCAAAGTTCCATCTAGATATTCTTCAAATTTTAAAAACCTAGTTTCACTGGAAGATTTAAAATTGACAGGTATGAAGTCCCTCGACTGTCATGTTTTAATGACACAGCTTCTACCTGTTGCAATTCGAGGTATATTGCCACCGTGTGTTAGGCAGACCATCACTAGGCTCTGTTTTTTCTTTAACGCCATTTGTTGCAAAGTAACTGATCCTGATACATTGGATGATTTGCAAAAGGAGGTTGTCGTCACTCTTTGTCACCTTGAAATGTATTTTCCGCCGTCTTTTTTTGATATCATAGTTTATTTAATTGTTCATCTAGTTAGAGAAATTAAGATGTGTGGGCCAGTTTTCTTGCGTTACATGTATCCGTTCGAGAGATACATGGGAATTTTAAAGGGATATGTCAGAAACCGATATCGTCATGAGGGCAGCATTATAAGAGGATATGCTGCCGAAGAGGTTATTGAGTATTGTTCTAATTATCTGGATGATTTGCAAGCTATCGGCATCCCTAAATCTCGGCACGAGGGAAGACTTCACGGTGTAGGTACAATTGGTTCAAAATTAATCGTGCCCGAGTAGAAAATGATGGCACGAGCATATCTTCATGTTTTGCAACACCTCACCGACGTTCATCCATATTTGGACGAGCACATGACCATATTGCGGCAACAGAATCCTAAGAAACTGCAATTTTCTGGTTTGTAATAATTTAGTATGTTGATTTGTAATAATTTAGTATGTTGATTTGTAATAATTTTTATGTCTAATGCTTTCTCGTTTTAATTTATGTCTAATGTGAAAATATGGTAGCCGGCCAAAATATAGGCCAGCAATTTTCTGTTTTCTGGTTGTTATAATTTATGCCTTGTATATTTAGGCCGGCAAAAATATGGTAGCCGGCCAAAATATAAAAAATGTTTTTTTTAAATAAATTCACACAATCTGTATCGCCTGTCTACTTTAACCGTTACTGATTTAGTACAATTTGTATCGCCTTTTTTCATTAACAGTTCCAGATTCAAATCTGTATCACCTTTTAATAAGAACCGTTACTGATTTAGTACAATTTGTATCGCCTGTTAATAAAGAACCGTTCTTGATTGTCAACAATTAGTAACGCCTAAATATAAGAACCGATCCAGATTGAGGGATTTAGTATCGGCTGACGGTAACCGATCCTGATTGAGGAAAATTAGTATCGGTTATTTAGCCGACACTGATTAGTCAAACTATCTGTAACAGCTGGGTCAGTGTCGCCCTGTAGTGCGTTCCTGATGTGCGTTTTTAACCGACCCTGATGTGCGTTTTTCCACTAGTGATATAACCCTTTATTCCCCTTCCTTATCTCTCTATCCCACAAATATTTCAGATCCGAACCCCACCTATTCCCTTCCGGCTATGCCCGTTACATATATCCCTAGACTCATAGAGAACGGAGTAGGTCCGATGCCCATCGGACCTACTTTTAGGTTCAAAGAGTACGATGACCGTCCGATCTAATTTAAGATTTGTGCTCACGAACATTGAAACACACTTGCACGAATATTAAAGCGTTCTGCACGAATTTTGAAGTAAATCGACGGTGATTAAACCCATCGAACCAGAGTGGGCATCGGACCTACTCTCAAGTGAGACTCATATATGACTCAGTGACGAGTAGGGTTAAAAGTGTATCACTGGTTTTTGTGCTTCATATATGCTCCATATTTTTTTTTATATTTTCAAAGTCCACACAGTTGATTGTTTTCGGAGACAAATTTATATATATATTTAGATAGGTACAATATCACTGTTTTTAAAAGATTCTGGACCATAAAAAACAGTGATTTTGAACCTATATAATTCCAAGTATATTTTAATATGAAAATCATGTTGAGCAGTTCGATTCAACTATTCAGACTAGGAAAATAAAAATAAAAATGTGAAGCATGATTGGAGCACAAAATCAATTGTGAGTTTTAACCCTGTTCTACACTGACCTCAAATTTGTTAAATTGTATCAATTTATCAATACGTGGCATTATAATTTAGTTGAGTTTCATGCATGCCCCTCAAAAATCTCAAAATTACATTCAACCTCTAAAATTCAAAAGATCATATCTACCCTTTTAAATTTCAAAAATTCACAGGTTCACTCAATTTATTGTTTTTCTATTAAAACTCATTTTAAATTAATAAACTATACTCATTTTATCTTTTATTAAAAAAATAAAAATATGTAGTTTGTTTAAAAGAGAAGTCTAGTCTTTTAATTGGCCGGTTTCCGAGGACAAATGGTTCATTTATCTACTCTGTGTATAAACATTTAGGCATACATTCTTGTAAGAAAATAAATTATGTTTATTTTCATAAACATGATTAACATACCTATAAAATGTTTTCTTTTGTATATTTTCATAATAGATGCATGCACGTAAATTTTATAATTTTTAGAGTTCATTTTATAGAAGATTAGTTATAAAAAATAAATGAATCAAGTTAATGACAATTAATTTATATTAATGTATTCAAATTTGAAAAATTGTCCTGCTATAAAATATATACCAAAAGTTTAAAAATATCAATTTATAATATTTTGTGACATTAAAATTTTCCTCAACTTGGTAATCTAACTTTTTCTCTTTTTTTCAGAACTTTTGCAAATTAAGGAAATATAAAGTTGTGGGCTTGTGGCTCATGAAGTTTTCCATTGCTTTCTTAGTTGTCCCATTTTGTTCTGTTGTCCTCTTGCTTGACACCCCTCCATTCAATACAAAACAAAATATGCGCTTCATAGTTTAATCCGGGTTCTGATTTTGACCTCTAAATTAAGAAACTACACTTCACATGCTTTCATCTCAATCGTCCCAATATATATTTTTTTTAATTGATGGACTTGCACAAGTGTCCCAATATTCTACTTTCTAGTGTAGTTTTCTTTTGAATTATATTGGAAAACTAGTGTGTGTAGAGAAGTTAGGAAATTATTTCTCCTCAAAAAATCTTTACCAGTGAAATTTGGTCCTATTTTGTCCAATCCTGAATTCACCTTCATAAAGTTGTATATTTCACCGAATGAGATAGAGGTATTTAAGTACAAAACTAAGCACTTGAATATAAATTTTCAATTCAATTAGACAGATCCAACTTGTATGTTCAATATTATTTCAATTCAATTTAACTATTCTTCACTATTTCAAACACTCGAGAGTAGGTCCGATGGGCATCGGACCTACTTTGGTTCGATGGATTTAATCACCGTCAATTTGCTTTAAGATTCGTGCTGAACGCTTTAAACTCCGTACGTATCTGTTTCAATTTTCGTGCGCACAAACTTAAATTAGATCGGATGGTCATCATGCTCGTTGAACCTATAAGTAGGTCCGATCGGCATCGGACCTACTCCGTTTTCTATTTCAAAACCTATACCGAACTGATCCTACTGTAGTTTAGAAGTCTATATATAAGGTGTAACTAAATTAATGGTTTTTCTTTTATAAAAATTTGCCAACAATTGACAATTTTAAATAGATTTTATTAGTACAAAGTTAAGTTTGATATATATAACTTCTTCACCTGAAAAACTGTTGTTTAGTCGGGTGCAATAGATCTGCCACAACAAAAGAGGTAATTATCTTATCCAATTCATACGAAAAAGGACAGAAAAAAGTAGGATCACTTTACATCCTTACAGTGGAGAGGTACATACATGATAGTGACAAATGTGTAATTGTTGCAACAAGCCAACGACTCCGACTTGATTAACAGCAGTGTTTTAATATTCGGTTCTCATGCGGTATTCGGAAAGCCACCGCATACTGTATATATCAAACTGCATATACAGTATGCGGCCGAATATGCAGATTTTTTATTAAATATTTAATTCCACATTAAATACAGTAAGGCAGCATGTAGAGAGGTTCTTAAATATTTCTGAGTGGGATGCTTGAAGAGAACACCTACCTGGCGGGTCTGTAACTCATTTAATGGGTTATGGATTCGGGTCCGGAACTCTTTTAATGGGTTTTCAATGTTTTTTAATTTTTGTAAAGCATGGATTCAATATTCGGTCCAAATAGCTATTTTATATTGGGCCGGACACTGAATAGGAATATACAGCTGTATATTCACCGAATATAACTGAATTTTAAAACGCTGTTAACAATAATGTCATTATCGTAGAAAAAAATGATGAAGAATCTTAGTTTAGGCAAAAACCTATATCTGATTAAAATCTATTGACAATTACATGTCTTGATAACTTTGGTAAATATCCTCAAATTATTTCAGACAATTATCATAAATATAAAATTTAATAATAGCAATGGTGTTGTCTCATATATTAGTTGTTTATCAATATATAATTTTCATGCAATATATTATTGTTTAATGTTATCAGATACCGTTAAAGATGGATTGTATATATAAACTTTATGTTATTTGATAAACACTAAAATTTGCATTAAATTTTATCAATTTTCAATTTTTTCATATATATTATGTGTTTACAGATTACATTTCACTTGTTGGATTTCAAATATACTCGTGATTATATTCTACCAAGGAGATTTTAGTTAGGTCAGATTTATATTTCAAAAGATATTCCTTGACAGTATTTTAAAAAATTGACAATATTTTTTAAAAAGAATTTAAATAAAATTGAAAATTGAAAAATAAATTTATAAGAATTTATAAAGAAATTGATGTGAAATTTAAGTATTGTTTGATGATACATTAAGAACTGATAATTTCAAACCTTCAAATTTAAATAAATTGGAGGTATGATGCAACATACATCAAGTTTCAAATGTTTTTATAGACATATTAGTGGATAATATGTTTGTGAATTTCACGGATTAATTCATGTATATATGCTCATGAAATTTCAATACCGTACAAATAAGATTATATAAAATGAGTGAGGCTATATTACTTTGCAATACACACATAAGTATGTACTATGAATTCATATACTTATTTTTAAAACTCGAACCGTCGATCTGAATTCAACATGATTTTTATATGAAAATATATTTGGAAAATTTTTTTTACAAATTTTCAGAATTCTTGTACAACTTTTTAGATAGAAAATTACCATATCTAAAAGTTTTAGATTATCCAAAAGTAGTAATGTTTTACCTATCTAAAAAAAGATAAAAATCATCTTATCTAGATTCTATACCATCTGAAATTTAAAAAATTAACAAAAAAATATAAAATTCGGTCTATAAATATATTTTCATATGAAGATTATGTTGAGTAGTTCAGATTGAATGTTTGAATTTTAAAAACAGAAACTTGTATTAATAACACGTAGTGATATGTAAATTGCAAAGTTCCATAGTTTTACACATATAAAATAAAGGCTTAGGTACTTGATCAACGTACGTCAAAAAGGTTATTGTTGCTATACTTTTTGTTTTAGTGTAGAAAACATGTTTTGGGGCTATTCTACATCATTTGGAGCAAAAATCAGGTCAATCGGATAAGCACAGCTCATCGACTAGGGCTCTGTTACTGCCTGTATTGGTTAATATGGACCAGAGCCCCAATACGGACCAGAGATGGCGCGATACACATTAAGTCCCTCAGCGACATAGTTCCAATACGGACCGTATCAACCAATACGGTCCATATCCGAGGCGCCCTTTGGTGAATAACTGCTCCAGCTATATCCAGATCAGATTTTTTGGACTCCACTTATCTCCAGGCGCCCCCTCACTCCTATATAAGTCCTTTGGATTGAAGATGAAGACATATTTGTATCATTTGGTGTTTTATTTTATTAAGTGAGAAGAGAGGAGTGTGTTGAGGTTAGTTAGGAAGCGCTACTTGTTTGTGTCTTCTTTGAGTCTCTTGTAAACATGTCGTTCCGCGGCTAAGTTCAGATTCTTAGGGCTAGGCAGTAAACATTGTTACTCATGATACTTTGATATATATACCTTTATGTTTGTGTAACATTTTGTTCATTTAAATGCTTTTGTATTTTATGATCTTCTTACTTGGTTTTGATGATATAATTTAATCCGTCATGGTAAGTGACAGTGCCTTGATGCTAAGTAGAATTACGATGAACGAGTCAAGGACAAGGGAAAATATTAGACTAGTGTGAAGAAAACCTTAGAGGAGAAACCACTAGTTAGAACAACAGAACGCAATACGGAAGTTTGTATGATACCGCATACTTGTTTAATAGATATGAGGAGGGTTCAAATGCCTCCATTTTTCATGCCTCCACCATGCCTCCATTTTTAAAAACTTTAATAACTCAAAATTTAAAACTTAAAAGTCAAAATAAAACCGTTGGATATGATCTACATCATTTTATCTCTGTGCTCATAAAAAATTATCACATTTTGATTTTGTTTTTATGTGAATCAATAAGTTGAAAAATCAACGTCTAGAAATTATCCACATTTGTATGTTTTCTTACAAGCTCTTGATGACAACCAAAACAAAATTGAAATGTCATAATTTTTTACACGTGCATAGATAAAATGATTTAGATCATATCCAACGGTTTTATTTTGATTTTTAAGTTTTAAATTTTGAGTTATTAAAGTTTTTAAAAATGGAGGCATGGTGGAGGCATGAAAAATGGAGGCATTTGAACCCTCCTCAATAGATATTGTATTTGTATAATACCACATACTTGTTTGTGTGATACCACATATTACCACATATTACTACATACCGCATATTACCGCATACTGCGTATTACCGCATATTACTGTATATTACCACATATTACCGTATATTTGTCTATATATATATATATTAATTCTCATTTAAAATCCGTATAAAAATCCATATATGTAGCCTCATATCATATATATAAACTGTATTTTAAAACATTGATCCGCACACAACCCCAACACACCCCAACAGCGACAATTAACAGGCCACTTGAAATGTGGCGTTTGAAAAACATTTAAAAATTGATAGAGAGTAGAGAGAGATGGAAGACGACAAACTGAAGTTACTGTGCAGAGGTCCTAATTCCTAAACATTTGGTTGCCTGGTCGTTATCCGCCGTTATTATCGGGAATCCACAACAAATGCTGCTACTATTTAATTTATAAAAGAAAAATGCTACTACTATTTAATTCAAATTTTAGTCCCATTTTATGCGAACAGTCGGTACAGAACTACAGATACAAACATCCTTATCAATAGATATTGTATTTGTACTAGGGGTGCAAACGGATCGGATAATATGCAATCATATTCAGATCCGTATCCGAAAATTTGATACGGATATCTGATATTTGAATATCCGTGCAGATACGAATACATATATGGTTTTGAATTTTAATTATCCATATCTGAATATTAGATATATACTTATAGATTAATATATATTATAAAAATATTTATGTATATATCTACAAAGATCCGATATCCAATCTGTATACGTATATATCCGTCTATTATCCAATCTGTGTTTGTATTCGAAAAATAAAGCGGATACGGATGGTTTTATCACTATCCGATTAGTATCCAATATGTTTGCACCCCTAATTTGTACATTATCAATAGATATTGTATTTGTATACAAATTTTTATTGTTAGAATTTGAAAAATTAAATTATCAAAAAAGGATGAATTATTTTTTATCATATAAATGGTTTGGTCTCAGTAGATTTCAGAAAATTGTATCTTGTGGTGTCACAGAAAATTTAGGAAGTATTGGGATTAAATTATTAATTCAGTTTTGGTAGAAGTTGTGAATTTTGTGAATTTAATGTATAATTAATATTTGAGAATATAACTCAATCAATAGTTTGGTCCTATTGAGGACAGACAATATGTAGTCGTTGGTGTAGAAATCAATGCGACTGAATTATTGGTTTGTCGCATTGGCTCAAGGGCGGATCTACACTTAGCCTAGGGGTGCTAGGCCACTCATTATTTTGAAAACTTTAATCACTTATTTTGAAATTTAATTAAATTTTCATTTCCTCAAAGATTTTATATAGCTCAGTCCGAATTCAGATCCTCCCTGGTACTGTAATAGAGAATCTTTTACAATTAGTGGATCTGGAACGTAAAGTGAGGGGAATCTTTTACAGTACCTGGGAGGATACTTGTCCGCTCAGCTCCCCTCCCCCTATAAAATGTTAGATACGTAGTTTATTGGTTACTAGTTAGAACTTTATTTTGTAATTTTGAAAATTTAAGTTCAAATTACACTAACTATTAATTAATAATTATGTATGCATTTTTAAGTTTCAGTCCTCCCTAACTAATTTTACTAATTCTACCCCTGCTTTGGCTTGTCCCCAATAAAATTGAACCAGGTTTATAACTCAATAAGAGCCACATTTATAAGAAAAATATTTATTGCTAAACTAAAGACATTAATTGTGGTGAGCTTGTATAATACAAATTGGTGTGGATCGATTAGCATTTTGCAAGAGTAACATAACGACAATAATAATAATATTCTCATCCATTTCAAGTTAAACAGTGAAAATATATAGGCAGTAGGGACAGGTGAAGGGGCAAAGGCCATGTGGGGATATACAGAAAAGCTGTCAAGGCCCCATCTGTTGTTGACCAATGACCATGACTTGATTTTAGAGGCGACACGTGCTACCTCCGACAACGACCCTTCCCAATCCCCATCCATCCATGCATGCATTTCCCTATTTTCACTGTTTCTATTATTCACCTTTGACTGCGACCCATGAATCATTGTATCACCTTTACTGACACAGGGGATCAGATTTCTTGATAACGACATTGTTTAGATTGTCTAAGAGGCACTAATATGCAATTATGCATCAGTAGTGGTAGGAGTGAAAACGGTGTGGATAATATTCTATTCGTATTTAATTTGTATTTGAAAATATTAGATATATATATATATATATCTGATATCTGAATGTTCTATCTAAATATTTATATAAATATAAATACAAATATAATTTTACGTTTTAATTATTTGTAACTAAATAGTAGATATATACTATATAGATTAAAATATATTATGAACAAATTATGTTATTCACCTTTATAATTAGATAAATATTATGAATTTTGGTATTTTTAAATAATATTTTTATATTTTTTTAATAAATATCCGATTCAATCTATATCTGTATCCGTATTTGTCTAATATTCAATATGTATTTGTATCCAGAAAATTTAAAAAAGAATGTGGATATGGTTTTACCACTATCAGCTCTATATCTGCTCCATTTTCACCTCTGGGAGTGACTGTAATATGAATTTACAAAACTCAAATATTTGATTCGAACAGTTAATATGAATTTTATTTGAAAATATACTTTTTGGTTAAAATTTATATGTTTTAGAATTTTTTTATTATATTTTAGATAGGTAAAAGGGTGCTTTATTTAAAAATTGGGGCCATTCGAAAAGTAATATTTTTTATCTATCTGAAAGAGATAGTAAAAAAAATAATATTTTTTAATTCATAGCAATATCTACTAGATTGTTTACATATATAAATTGTCAAAGTTTAAAAAACCTTTTAAGTTTTAAACTTCTCAAAATATGAATTGACTTGTGTTTGTGATGCTATGTAAAGAATCAATATCAATAATTTTTCATATTTATATTTTAAATGTTGGATCCGCCTGCTTAAAGTGATCAAATATTAAAATCTTATTTGAATGTAAAATTTATATTTATTTTTCAGCATTTTTTAAATATATAGATTACTATTACTATTGGATATTAACGTAAGTTAGAGTATGACCAAATAAGAATTTTTTGGCAATTTTTTTAAACTAACTTGCGTTAATATCCAACTTATGTTACAATCACAGCATTTAATTTTAATTTTAAAATTTTCCAAAACTAAAGGCTTAAATATGTAGCTTCTTTTACTTTTTTAATTTGTTAGAAAGTTTGTCCTCAAAATTAGCACAACCTAAACCGACTTTTTTTTATTAATATCCAAAGTTAATTACAAATTAATAAGTTTACTCATGATTCCCGACTTTTTCTAAAAATGTCCAAACCGGCTATAAAATGGCAATTATAAATATAGTGTAATTCAAACAAAAAATTATAAATATAGTGGCAATTTTAACGTAATATAGTGTAATTCAACATAATTTCAAGTAATTTAGCTTATTTAGTATAAATATGCTAATTATAAATCAAAAGAAGTAATTTAACAAATAATTTAAACAACAAATTCGAATTTTCAGTGGTAAATTTTATTATATTGCTCTTCATAGTGTCTCTAAAAAAAAAAAAGAGAAAACCAGCCATTTTATGGCCGGTTTGGACATTTTTGAAAAAAAATCGGGAATCATAGGTAAACTTATTAATTTGTAATTAACTTTGGATATTAATAAAAATGTCGGCAACCTTAAACATCTTTGAATCAAATTTTTACATGTATGATAATCATGACATTTGACATTTAATTATTGAATTGTGAAGATTTAAAATGTGATGACGTAAATATGATGGTTATGATTTTATGAAATAAGTTAGTTGTCACTATATACACTGTCCCATGTTTGAAAAATGAGATTCGGGAGAGGTGGTTGTGCTAAGTCTCAAGTCTAGTGTTCCCTATCTGTCGGGCACCCCACAAGCGCACAAAAAGGGAACATGCCGGGTTGCTCTCTCCATACTCCTGTGTCACAATTCACAACCTTGAGGTGTGTGGTGACTGGTGAGAGAGAGATAGAGAGAGAGAGAGAAATGGTAGGTGTAGGTGCTGGTCTTTTGGCAGTTTCCATTCAATGTAAAGTCTCTGATCAACTTTCAACACAAGAATTATTCTTTCAAGTAGCCTTTAAGTATTACAGTACTAGATGCTAAAGTTTGATGGAGATGAAAAAATGATAGATACAGATAATCTATTTTTTTTAATCATGAGGAGGACAAGATGTACTTTGTGCAAGCATTTACAATGATATGAAATTATGAAAGATAAATTGTGCTAAAAGTAGTCAGTCTATCGTTAATTGCAAGGATTCGTTGTTCTTGTAATATATACTTTTGAATGTACATGTTCAGCAGTTAATTCTTTTGATATTTTTTTTATACATGTACAGAGTCAGCTAGTTTATTTTAATATATATTACTTGAAAATGAAACAACGTGATTTTTGCAATTTTAATATTGTTAGTTACTTTTAACAAAAAAAATGACATTCTCATAAATACTTGGTTAATTTTTTTAACACTTATATAGTTCTCCGTAACACCGAAATTTTTATTTCTGCCATATTAACAAAAAAATAAACCAAAACATTCATGTTTCATCAGAATTCGAAATTTACCCATGCCGCATAATGCCACTGCGGCTCCAAAATAGTGGGCCGCTCAATGCCACTACGGCCCCAATTTTTTTTTTACATATGAGAATGCACAAATTCCAATAAGCTAGAAAGAAGGTCCCAATTAGCTAGAAAGAAGATCAAATGACAATTAAAATAGAATACACTAGCAAATGCACAAATTCCAAAATGTATCTGTACTGTATTTGTTCACCTAAAAAAAATAGAGTCGTAGGGGCATTGTGTGGCCTCTAGACTGAGGCCGCAGAGCCATTGGACGACCCCAGTCTTTGAGGCCGCAGCGGCATTGTGCAGCCTGGGTGGTTTTCGAATTCTCACAAAACTAGAGTGTTTTGATTTTTTTTTGTTTTATGGTAGAAATAAAAATTGTATAGATGGGTCTGGTCGTCTGGTGTCGTACGAAAGTGCAATGCTAGCTAACCGTGTGAATTTCGTATGATCATCAGATTCATTTTGAGAATTAAAATTATATAATTATGATTTTAACAAATGGACGTAAGTGAAAACTTAAAAAGGTGGACTAAAAAATGTTCCTATAAGTGATTCGCAATGAAAGCAGGTGCCAAATTTTTTATAATTGTTCAAGTTCAATTGCCATGCATGGCTTCAGTGTTTTCTTCCTTCTGCTTTATTTTCTGGTTTAGTTCTCATTTTTTCAACGAACTTAATAATAAAACCTGTATTGCAATTACTAAATAGATCACTAATTGTACAACTGGCATATAATTCTCATCTGAAATGAACTTTCAATGTAAATTCGTTATGTTGGAAGCTTCAAATTTATTATTCTTAGCATCTCTAAAATCTAGCTCCAAAAGGAACATAAAGATATAAATCTAAAGCCCATTTGAGATTTTGTTCCACCTTTGGGCCAGGAATCTACAGGTGATTTGCCCCAAAAATATTGGGCAAGGAAGGATCTAAATCTCTAAGGTAATGTTCGGCAGCCCCATCAAGCTTAAATTTTAAGCTGCACTAAGGAGCACCCGTTCGACAATAAAGTTGAAAAGTAACTTTTTTAAGAAAGCTTTAAGCTTGACAAAATGCTTAAGCCATGTGAAACTATAGCTTAAAAACTTGGGCAAACTTAAGAAAAGTGGGCAAAAGGAGCTCTAAGGATGTAGCATTAAGCTTGATAAAGGAGTACTCGTTCGGTGAGCTTAAGGCTCCTAGAGCACTAAGGAGCTCTTAAGCCATGTTGCCGAACACTACCTAAGGGGTTGTCAAGGGATTAAGAGTGAATGATTAAGAGCTTAAGGAGCGCTAAGGAACCGATGTTCGGTGGTCTTAATCTTAAGTGAAAGCTAAAAAACTAAAGAAAGAGGTAACCAGCGTTCGGCAGAATTAAGTAGCTAAGGAAGCTAAATGAAGCACATTAATCCTATGTTGCCGAACAACCCTAAGATTTTGAAAACAAAATTGCAGTACAAATAATTTGAAAAGTTAGTAAACTTCAATTTAGTACAATCAATTCGAATAAAACATTTGAAAAAAACCAAACAATTTAGATTCCCACAACTTTCTTTTACATTTTTGAAAAAGAAGAGCGTTTTGCTTTCTCTGAAATTATTATGATATTATATGTCGACATAAGCGGACAAATGCACCTAAAGATAATAAGATACCATAGATAGTAAAATATAGCTTAGTGAGGTAAAACCTAACAAAAACGACCTATTGCCTATTGGTGAACAAAAGGCATGGAATCAACAAATATAGTAGCATTAAAAAGCTCAAAAGTATCAAGGATGATAGGTTGTCTGTTTGTTGTCATTTGTTTAAGGAAGATGCTATTTTGAGAGCACAATTTATAATATTGACTATTGATAGTTGAGACATTTTTTTTTGCTCTTTATACCAGTTTTATTCTTATTAAAAGTTGTTTGTATGTACTATATATGCTAAAATTTTGTGATTAATGCCATATTAAGTAAGAAATTAAAAGATAGCAAATATTCTAACATTTAATATTAAAGGAGTACTTTATTCCATTTTCATCCCCTTGTTTGATTTTGGAAAGATCAAATTCTAAAAGATATCAACTTCATTTCTAACAAAGGATTGATGATGATCACTTATTTTTATCAAAATTATATATTGTTTTCAGAACAAAGAAGATGGAGAAAATAAATATTTGAAACATAAACCTGCAAATTGAATCCAACCCAATTGAAAGCCTCACCAAGATTTTTTATTTCCTTGTCCTCGAAAGTGAAGAACAAGGGTCCTAGAGTGATTTTTTATATTAGTTTTTTTAATGTTTAAATTTTGCAAGTTTATAATGAGAACGGAGTAGGTCCGATGCCCATCAGACCTACTTTTAGGTTCAACGACCATGATGACCGTCAGATCTAATTTAAGATTGATGCGCACGAAATTGAAACAGACATGCACGGATTTTAAAGCATTTTGCACAAATCTTAAAGCCAATAGACGGTGATTAAACCCATCGAACCTGAATAGGTCCGATGCCCATTGGACCTACTCTCAAGTGGTTTATAATTGATTGAAATTCAATTGTTCATGTGTGCTGGTTGTATTTATTATGTAGATTTTATTATTAATTTATTTATTTATTTTTTTCTGTGTTTATTTGTTTTTTCGTTTTTTTTTTTCATTCTGATTTTACTACTTTTTTACTTTAGTTCATTTTAGTGCTCATAAAGAAAGACCTTATGTCAATACGTTTATGTGAAATACACTGTCATGATATCTAAATTAGGATTATGCATTCCTTATAATTAATACTTCTTTTCATAAAGTAGACAAAAATGTATTCACCATGAAACGACAACACAATTAAGTTGCTTAATCATATGTCTGCAAAAATTGCATATTTAAACTATAACTCACATAAAATAAGCAAGTGAGAATTTCTTTGTATAAAGAAAAGAAAATTCTATGGGTCAATATTGTAATTTGAGCTCTCAAAATAGTATCTCTCTTTGTTTATTAGGTGACATGAAACGACATGATGACGTGGCAGATAGCTGACCTTTGCAAAAAAGACACGGAAGATATCCATTTCTTTTGATCATTCCAAATCGGGAAATTTTAAATATTACAACAGCATTTAATAATAACCTTTCAATTTTTCATAAAGTAAGGATGTGGCGAAGCATCTCAGGGACCATAGCCTATGTAGAGAAATGCAAAAACGAAACTAAGCCAATCAAATAACAAAACTCATAGCCAAGAGCATTATGACCAAGATATGGTCTACAAACTGAATAGATTCACTACATAGATATATTAAATTAAAAAAAAAAGATCAATGAAATCACCCAAAAAGCATATATCATTGATATCTTATGAGAAGCTAAGCACCATTTGGTCCATTTACAAGAACAGATGAAAGACATGAGGATATATTTCAAGTTTAATATCTATATATATGGAACTTTATAAAGGGGGTGTATAAAGTTCCATATATGTATATAGAGTAGAACTAGGGTGTTCACCAAGTCTCTTTGTGAAATCAACTCTAAAATCTATGAAATTGGCTTCAAACAACTAATCTAAACCGTTGAAATCCTTCTACCTTACAAGTGATGCATCTACATGTGAAAATTTTAAAGTTTCGAATTAATTTAGTATAAAGTCAAGTGGTCAAAATTAAAAAGTTTATAAATTAATTTTAATGCATTTATTTTTTGAGCGTCTTTTGACCACTTGACTCTATACAAAATTAATTTAAAATTTAAAATCTTTTACATGTAGACACATCACTCGTAAGATAGAAGGATTTCAACGGTTTGGATTCGTCGTTTGAAGCCAATCCGATAGATTTTAGAATTCACAAAAGTACTTGGTGAACTTAGGAACACCCTAGTTCTACTCTATGTACATATACTAGTTAAGTGCCCACGCGTTACCGTGGAGATTGAATGTCTGTTTTGACCATTTTCTTTAAATGTGATTAATTTATGAATTGATTGTATAATCATGTATTAGTCAATATTAATACTAAAATTTCAGATGCTTGCAACGAAGAAGCACAATACAATTATCATGATTTATATTGGCAAATTTGTCCCAATATATTACCAAATGAACAATAAACAAACAAAAATTGCTCACGCAATGGCTCAGATATTGGGTACCAAAACTACTTGGATTAAACTGTGAACTACAGAAATTGCTCGGATATGCTGCTTCTCAACCTAACATTTTACTCTAATGCTTGTTTTCATTAATGAGACTTGCAAATGAGATAAATAGCAGCTATAAAATACCAAATTTATATCCTAATCCAGATGACTTGTAATCATATCAACAAAATGACAAACAAGCTCATAAAATATAGGAATTTAAAGTATTTACTGTGGGGCCACCTGGTCAGTGACAGAACCCCAATTGCCACGACCCGACCCGACCCTTGACGTGGCACCTCATTCCCGGGGCCAGTGCCGCTATGAAACTCATTTGCTCTGCGGGGTTGCCTTGCAAACACCCCCCCCCCCCCCCCCCCCCCCCCCCCCCCCCCCCCTGCGAGGCCTGTGGTAGGGCTGACGTGGCACCTTGGAGGATATGTTTGCATCTCTTGCCTTTCTCCCTAGCCGGAGCAGGGGCACGATTTGTTATAGGTGCTTTGTTAATTATCTCACATATGTGCTGTTTTTTTCTCACTTCTCTCCTTGTGGTTAATCGTGACATAAAATCACGATTAAATTGAACAAAGGAATTACAAAAGTCATTTTATAAGGACACAAAATGTGTGTAAATTACAAAAGTCAACCAAAACAGAAAATTATTTGAAAAGTAAGATAAATACAAAAAAACAACTTATAAAACATGGACATTGCATTGTTTTATTTATCTTATATTTTTATGTGAAAAAAATAAATGATTGAGAGACAAGGAGATAAATATGCATTTTATTACCAATGCAATATGTCTTACAGTTGCACATTGCACAACAATTGCATATAATAATAATTAACCAGCTCATGTAAAACGAAAGAATCGCATTATGCAGCAAAGATAAACATTATAAAACTAATCTCTCGAATGAGTAATTGCAATGACTATCTGCACCATTTTTTGTTCACCATTTTAATTTCGCCGGGAAGTACTACGTGAAAAAAAACATAACCTCAATTAGTATTAAGTAATGAAAACCTCACAAATGAATATACTACATTAAAAGATAAATGGAGCTAAGACAGAAAAACAATTACCAAATTTAGTATAAGTTATAACAGAGGGGTATACCTTCTTAATTAGTGAAAATGGGAATCTGTCAGGATGGATGGAGAAGCACCTTTCCAAAGTCAATATGGATGGAGAAGAACCTTTCCAAGATCTGATATTTGAGGATCAGAGAAGCAATAATTAATCAAATGAAATGAATAATCTGAAAAAATGAATTCCATGTCTCACTGGTGCAAAATATCACTGCTACAGTAAATTCCATGTCTCACTCGTGTGGACTGCCATTTGTCAGTCCACACGAGTTAGTATTCATCATGAATTGTCCAAATCATTACCCTTTTGACACATTTTTATACACAAACATTTAGAAATGTTCTTTCTTATTTTCTTTTTTCTTTCACTCGACAAAAAATTGATAATGCTCAGTTGTCAAACTACCATGTATTGGTTCCAACTGACAAGTTAACAAACTACAGTAAATTTCTAAGAAAAGAGAAAAAATCCTTGCAAATACAAAGAGAGAAACACGTACCAATTGACATGCAGCCATTGGTGGTGTCACCAAGTGCATGAACATAAAATCCATATAGAACAGGCTTGAGTCCAGAGATGCTACCAGTTACAGTTGTGGGAGCTAAAAAATATTACAAAATTACAAGTTTACATGAAATGTAGTCTCTTTTCTCGGAAAAAAAACTATCCAGAAATTTATTCCCAAAATAAAATTAAGTGATGTATTAATACTTACATCATCAAAAGAAGAGTCTGAAATGCTAAAATCTTTCGTAGGATGTTATTTGGGTTGACAGCTTTATTAGCTTTCTTGCATAAAATCTTAACCTATCCATCAATTTAAAAAAGGGCAGCCTTTTAAAAGAAAAATAGGAGCAAATACAGAAGAACACATTAAACCCAAAGCTTTATTAGCTTTCTTGCATAAAATCTTAAACCTATCCATAAATTTAAAAATGGCAGCCATTAAAAAAAATTGGGAGCAAATAAAGAAGAACACATTAAACCAACTAAAAGTGGTACCTCTTTTCCATATCTTGAAGAGCTGCTGAACTGCTGCCTTCCGCATAATTGTTCAAGGAGGACATGTATTGGTGCTCTTGTCAACTAAATTAATATTAATCCTGATAGCATGCTCAAGTTGTTAGATCCTGCAATTAGGAGCAACCATGACTTGGAGAAATTTGGAACTAAATATCCTTTATTATTATTTTTGAGGAACAAAAAGTATCGCATTACACCTCAGCAATTCCCTTTTCCATCAAAGAAATATTTTTACCTTGATTTTTCAAAGCCAAAACAGGCCATGTTGTACTGGCCAGCTCCAAGCCAATATGTCATTTTTGAAGACCTAAATATGTATTCTGGTACCTTACTATACTATACCAGCAACATATTGGTACGATCCCAGAAACGTGGCCTGACTTTTTCAGTAGGTCAATGATACTCACTGTTTTGTTAGATAGAGTTTCAATTAACATTCAAAGCTCTTAAGTCAAGAGCCAAAATTCAATATGTCAAAGAGAGAGAAATATGAACAGAAGCCCCTACTAAATTTTTTCACAAATTAATTAAAAAATGTTGATACATAGATATATACAACGAAAAAATACCGTAAAAACACTCAACTCACGATGATTTTGTTCCATTTTTCTTCATGATTATCAAATTCATTTTTGACCCATCCAAATTTACACTTCTAACCTCCAAAAGATTCAACCTTTTGAAAAGGCCCGCCACCTCGTCCACCTTGGCCACCTTTCTTGCCACCACTAACACCACGGCACCGCCTCTTCTCACCGTCCTCTCTAGTTCACTCACAAACCGGACCGGGTACAATGCGCCTGCCAATCCATCACTGAACCCAAGATCAAACACGTCATAAAAAACGGTAAGTTATGTGGGTCGGCCCTTTTGACGAGAGGTGGATAGTCGATTAGATCCACTCCGGTGACATCCATTACGCCGGAATTCTGTAGCGCGTCCACCGCATGTCCCGCCCCAGAAGAAACGCAAAGGACATGGGACGAGTTGGAGAGGAGATGAAGCGATCGAATCTGGTCGAAGACTGAGCCGGAAAGGGAATGTACTCGGCGGAGATAGGAGCGCGACGATCGGAGCTTCGCAAAGCGGGTTTCGGGAGCGGAGACCCGGCGGGAAAAGGCGTCGCAAGAGGATGTGGGGAAGGAAGAACGAGAGAGGGTGAGGTGAGAGTAGGCCATGGAGGACGAGAAGCATGTGCGGGAGGAGTGGTGGAAGAGGTAGAAGAGAGAGGCGGTGGCGATGGTGGCGAACACCACGGACACGCGGTTGAGGAGTCGCCGGACATTTCGATCCATTTTGAGAGATTCTCTATTCGCCGGGAATGGAGAGGCGTGGATGAATAGACTGGATGATGGAAACTGGAGAGAAGTAATTTGGACTGATTGGGCTCATTTACAGAGAACCTAACTGCATCCGGGCCTTGATTGTGGAATTCTGTTTTTTGGGCCTTACAATCACCTATATGAAATTGGTTGTCGTTGGTCTAAGGCCCAATAGAGCGAAACCGTGTTTCTGGTGTGGGTTCTTTGTCAACTTCGGCAATTAATTCCGGGTCAGGATAGAAATCCTGTGATCTCCCCTTTCTCCGGCTTCCCGCGTTAATATGCTGAAGGTGACGCGTAACTGTCTTCATTTAGTGAGCAATGCAGTTGGAAGTTACACCAAGCTACTTCCGTCGAAATGTTGTTGGGATTGAATTAATAAACGTTAAAAAGCATGGGCTAGCTTGACTATATTTTTTTCTCTAAAAAAAAAAAGAATAGTCAAAGAAGAAAATGTTTGCACCTAATAAGTCTCCAGTTTATAAAATCCACAGAGTCTCGACTCTACGGTGAGAATGGTGTCCTAGGGAAATAACAATTAGAGGTTAAACTGCATTCAACTAATACCGATGGATGTATTGAATGACATTTATTTCTTTTATTGTCCTTGATGTGATTATGGATTCAGGTGCAGCTTAAATTTTACAGTTTATACAATTTGGAGACATTTCATAATTAATAAAAATATAATTATTATAGAGGAGGGATCAAGTTACAACAAAAGTTACAACAACCATTTTTTTTATTTTCAAAGTCCAAATCGTCGATCCAAACCGTTCAACATGATTATCTAAATAAAATGTGCTTGCAGATCAAATTTATATTTTTTAAAATTTTTTTACTATTTATTAAGATGGGTACAAAATTCAATGGTCTGAATATGACTATTTTTTGTAAAATACTTAATAAATAGTAAAAAAATTAAAAAAAATGTAAAATTTGATTTGCAAGCACATTTTATTGTGGAGATCATGTTGAACGGTTTGGATCGACGATTTGAAATTTCAAAATGTAGAAAATGGTTGTGGTAACTTTGTTGTAACTCAAAATTGTTGTAACTTGATCCCTCCTCATATATGCAAACTATTGCAAATATTGAATTTAATTTGCAAGTTATACCCCCAAATGTTAGTTTTTTAATATACAAATTTATCTATGACAAATTATCGAAATTTGATTTTAACCAAGTAAAAGCCACATGGACAATGTATCACATTATCACAATCTCTGATAATGACGTGGCAACAATTTTATTACATGGAGATGTACGTTATGAATAACAACTGGAGAAGAGCTACATCATTTTCAGACTCTCTTCACCAGATATACATCGACAATTAATTAATTCCCTCTTGCTTAGTAGCAAAGAAAAGAGATCCTTATATAAAGTCGCTAAACCACTCTTCAATAGTCAATACCCAAAATACAAATCCTCTGAAATACTCTTTCATCTCAAAAGTGATAACCAAAATAAAATGGGGATAGTGCAGGAACAAAAACAGGAACAGGAACAGGAACAACCCAACTGTTACTTCACGCTGATCATAAATGGATCAGAAACAGTGATTACAGAAGGCGTGTTCAAATCGAGGGATGGTATTGCGAGAATAACAAGTCCCGGCAATCTCTATGTTAGCCGTTTCGAGGGCATTCATGTCAGAGGGAACAATACTGGTAGTATCTCCTTTAACCACTGTACCAATATTCATGCTGAAGGGGTTAGAGAGATTTCGATTACACGGTGCAAGCATGTCCAGATTGAACAGAGTGGTAATGATCTCTATTTAACCGATTTTGCATAATTCATAGTTAGTTTGAAATTAAAAGTGCATATCATCAAGTAAATATTAACAATTCAATGACAACAATCTCAAGCAACCCAACAGATTAGGATGCGGTACCATGAATGGTACTAGACCCCTCTCCATAATATTTTTCTTTTCTTTTTATTTGAATTGAACTGTTATCTTGAAAGAATCATTTCCTGATTTTTTATCTATGTGGTATGTACCAGTCAGATTTGGAAGAGTAGGCACCTAGAAAATGTTCAATTTTTTGCTTCTAATCAAACAGAAATCTTAAATTATCCAAGGACTAGATACAAATTAAGTTAAGAGGCTTGTTATGAAGTCTAGAGATCTAATTGTCACAGAGAAGTGCTCTATTGTATAAGTTCATAGACCATATTATCAACCACGAATACCGAGTTCAGTATTGCAAAGCTCACCAAACTCGACCATGCTTCGTTAAACTTGAACTGCTTTCCTTAAACTCGCAAAAAGAGTCTGTTTAATATAAAATTTCTCAAACTCTCAAAAACTGATATTATTTCACCAATTATTCTAATTGTATAATGTTAACTGTGTTAATTATCTTAAATTTGCTGCTTAAATTAATGATTTTGAGTAATTTGAATTGAAATTAAACGAGTCACTGAATTTAGACAAAAAAACTAAAATTGTGGTGGTTATTGATGGACGAGTCAATTGAGTTCTCAGATGATGATAACCCAAACTATTCCAAGCAATTTAGTAACACTAATTCTGATAAAATTATCCGGACAGGAAACATTTTTGTTAACCGCTGCAAAGAATTAAATGTCAACGGAGCTGGTGATCTTCGAGTAAACCGTTGCAGACTTGCACACCTGGTGAGCTGTGGCAACGTCTCGATCAATAGGTGCAAGATGCTCACGGTCGACTGGACCGGCAATGTCTGTGTCAATCGATGCAAGACTGCACAACTGAGCCGTTGTAATGCAGTTCGAATTGACCGTTGCCGTGGTGCAGATGTCATGAGCTGCGGTACAATTTCAGTTCTCCGTGGAAAAGTTAATTATGTGAGCGAAATGCAGGGGCAGCAGCTGGTTGCCATGGGGGTGAATTATGGGAGCGAAATGCAGGGACAACAGGTTGCCATGGGGGTGAAAATTGTTGAGTAGGAGCACATTGTTTCGACCTTTATATATGTTGGCTTGATGAAATATTCTATGAATAATGATGGTAAGTCTTGTGCACGAGTGCTAATTATAACTTTCTGTTATCCATGTTTGTAAATTTGATAAGATTATATATTTGAAACAAGTGTTCTTTTTCCCAATGATAATCAGCTTGATACAAAACATGAATCATCCTGGCCGAGAAGGCCTTAATTTGCTCCTCCAAAGGATTTCCCCAACCCAGCTCATATGATATCTAAGACTAGTACCGACATGATAATTTACACACTTAGATTCAGTCCATTAGAATCAACTCCCAAGAAATTAACGAGACCAGTTGCATTTATAATCACAAAACAAAGCTGCGACACTGAATAATGACTGTAAAAATACCAACACATTAGAAACAATCTGTGTAAAAAAATCCAGATTGATCAAAGTCACATGTTCCAATAATAAAACATAATTTAAATACTCACCAAGGTATTGATAGAGGAAGTGTTCAACAAATATAAGATTGGTTTATTCCAGTTATCCAGATTGATACATCAATTGATATGAAGATTCGAGGAGATCTAATTGGCGCGAAAAAACATTGGGTATAAGATTATAAGAATGCAAATCATGTTGAACCTACAGATGTGCAACTTCCAATCCATCTCACGGATATCTAAAAGTTACCCAGAAAAACTAGTACCAGCAGAAGGGAAAATACATGCTTAAAAGGTGCCCAGCAAAACTAGTACCAGCAGAAGTGAAAATATATAAAGAAGCATATATGAACCTTTCACTACTACTAAGAAAGTACATGCAACACAAAAGTGCTAAGAAGAAACCTAAAAGAGGGAATTGATCGGATAAAGGCTATTACAAACAAAACCCTAACCTAAAACCACCAGCTAATACTTTTAAAGTCCTTCAAATTAATCACAGATGCAGCAATGCTTAGAAAAAAGTTTTAGAATTTGCAGAAAATGCATTTTTATGTATCAAAGTGCACGAAGGCTGCATTTTTAGTTTTATCTTGCCTTTGAAAAGATTTCACATAAATGGGGCTCTCTTCTCCTTTTGTAATATATATTTCATAGATCTTACATAGCGACAAAAGTTCATCTATTATATTTTTAAAACTTAGAAATATCTTTAAATATGAAACATATCACAGCACTCAACTCATCATCTTACTTCAATAGTCCTATTTTAAGTATTGAAGGAATGACCAGGGTATCATAAAACTAAAGCTGCAGCTGAAACTTAAAATGACCTTTACCAAGGGGTAAAAATAACCACAATATTTCATCAGCATCATTATTTGCATCTCTCAACATCAACTTCTCTCGATCCAGATGCACAAACAACAAAAGTAGAAAAATTGAATTGTTATATCTTCATTTCTTATGCAGGCACATCAAACTATTTATCCATCCCATTACAACCAGACACGCTAACGTCAGAGAATACCATACGAATCATCAAAAGCTAACAACAGCTACAAACCTTTCCTTCAATCATGCTGACAAGGCAATTACGGGTCGGCCAACCACTCCATCATCTTCTGTCCAAGGGCACACTGACAAGGCATCGTGACACTTTCATCCCCCCCACAGTTGGAGCACACCACAAACTCCCCCAACTCCCGACCCGAATGCCAAATAAATACCTTCAGCCGCGATGCCTTCTCTAGTATTTCATTGTTAATAACTGAATCCTGGTACCCGGAAATATCAAGGTATTCTAACTCGTGCAATTCTTCAAGAAATGCAAGTATTGCCCGTCTCGAAAGCCTGATCGGGATCTCTAGCTTTCTCAAGTTGGGTAGAAAATAGCAAATGATCATGGCATGGTGATGCTCTAGACGGTCTTCTTGGCCAAATAACTTGAACTCGGTCAGATAAGGGCAATTCTTTTGGAGAAAAGAAAGTATATTAACCGATTGACCAAAATACTGATCAATTGCCAGGCCTGTGAGGGATTCAAATTTTGGTAGAGCAATAAAGAACTCGTCTTCTTGGATCTCAGGATTTGGGAGGCTTAGGTATTTTAAATTTGGAAGCCTGAATTAAAAATGAGATAAAATATCAAGGGACTTTTACTACTGATGAATATATAAGCAATCTGACCATTTTTATATATGTATCTGCACATTTTACTACTTAAATTGCAGTATAACATTTTTCATTCTGATATGCGTTTTCTCCTTTAAGATACTGCCTTTTGAATAAAATTTGAAACCACTACACAGTTTCCTCTGTAACACTCATCAGGCTGCTAACTATGTTAAAAAAAATCATATAATACAGCACCTAAATTGAGTACAGATTTAGGATTTGGATATTTCTAATCAACAGTTCCTATTCTATGGTTTTAAGATTCAAATACTAGTGTACATCAGCATGAAATTAACAAGGCAACTTTATATTAGGCAGATAATAGTTCCCTACTAGACTAAGAAAACTATCTAAAAGAGAACTAGAACTTGAAAGATGAGATTCACCAATCAAATCCTGCTATTTATTGATACAGTAGATACGAACACAGTATGAATTTTGCCAGCACAACCTTACTCTACATACTACATAGTTCATAATCTTGAAGTTGCATATTTTTGAGTTGATTATTTCAAATTTCATTTAAAAATAAGGTGAGTTAAGATGGACACAATATGGATATAGGTAATCAGTTCCAAGATTATTAACAAGAGTTAGAAAATGAAAAATGCACGGAATAATAAAACAACAAGAGAGCAAATTTAACAATAGCCTCACCTGTCAGCGACAAAGATTAGATCTTGACCATCAACAGAGGGAGGGAAGTACAATTTCTCGATACGCGCCCAGTCACGGGAGAACGCCAAGATTCGCTGAAGCACCTGAGTAAAGGAGATGTGAGCACCGAACCGTGTAGTGACGGCGTCCCAATCGGATAGATCGAGGATCCTCCAGCAGATCGGATCTCTCGCAGCGGCGCGCCAGGAGGAACAGACGGAGTTGGCGCCAGCGATGAGGTCGAGAGAGCTGATCCGCGGGAGGATGGACAGGATAAGTTCGTGATTTAATTCATTCCATCCACTAGATACGCGGGATGAGGTAGAGGTGGAGGCGGAGGTGGAGAGGGCGGTGGTTGGGTTGGGATCGATCGGAGAATCCATCGGACGTGGGTTTGTGACTGCCCTTTGATTAGGGACTATCTGAGCGGTGCTTGAAATATAGGGTATGGATAATATCCCCTTAAGTAACCCAAATTTTAAGTTTAAATCCAACCGTCCGATTGTTTTTAGAAGAATATTGAAGGGATCCGTGCATTCCACCTCGGATCAGATTTGTTTGGATTCTGATCGAGTCCATATGCAAAATCAAATTTTGAGTTACTTTAGGGGTCAGATTTGTTCGTTTCGGGTACGAACGTTTGTTGGATCTGAATTTGAGTTACTTCAAGATTCGTGCACTTTTCGTCAAGATCCGCATAAAATCCGTAAAAGCGGGTAACTTTTGAAGATTGAACCCATGGTTCCTCCGGAATTGGAAAAATTTGATTTGAGACAATTTGATAATTCAATAACTCGAGGAAGGCAAACCAACAAAACTTATGCAAATGTTAAACTAATAGTTCTAATCACAAAATTTTCAGGGGCAATTAAGGAATTTCTCTTTATCTGAATTCTTGAAAAGAACTTCAGCACAATATAACTATGCTACTTGAAGGATTGTTGTTAATTATAAGTTGTGGGGCTCAATTGTAATAAATTCAGGGAATTGGGGCCGGGGGCGATGCCTGGTCGGTGCCCTTCGATCAGCATCAAGATTCACACTGATAGCTTTACAATTCTTGTGAAAAGTGCTTACGTATCTTAACGAAGGTCGAACGACTACGATCAGACATCATGCATACTGAATTTGATTAGATGCCCTCCCCACTCCTAAATTCAGATCTTTTGTTATGACTTGTGCAAATGAAGAGTGTAAATTTTTTATGGTTTTAGGAAAAAGGTAATTGATGTTCACTATATTCTTAGTTAGATTTTTTCTCAAAATTATAATTTTGTGCGGCCCTTGGAATAGAAGAGATTTGATTAAATTAAAAAAAAAACAGAGAAGCTGGTTTGAGCTTACTAAGTGTCAGTTTTCTGCAGAGGAGAAAAGCAGAGAGTATGTTCATCTCATGTTCTCATGCACAAAAATACTAGTTTAATAAAAAAAAAATACCACCCACGCAAGCCTAGTTCATGCACGAAAATTGGTGCGTGCGCCAGCTGGGTTTGCGAACCAATATTTTTAGTTTTCTTTTGCTGTGTTTGAAATTTTTTGACTAAGTTTTTTTTCCTGTTCTATTTTGTTTTGTTATGTGGTGTTTAGAATTATATGTTTGCATCAAATTAGAGTATTAGACGGAAAAATTTTAGAAAATTGGTGCGTGCGCCAGCTGGGCTTGCGCACCAATTTTTTTTAGTTTTCTTTAATTTGTTGTGTTTGAAATTTTTTGACTAAGTTTTTTTTCATGTTCTATTATGTTTTGTTCTGTGGTATTTAGAATTATATGTTCGCATCAAATTAGACGGAAAAATTTTAGAAAATAAAACGCACTTAACAAATAAAATTTTATACTAATTTTGAACTAAAAATTACTACAACAAATTATACACACAATCTGAACAGCGTTTTAAACTAAGTAAGTTGGCGCGCAAAGTACTACAAATTATATGCACAATCTGATCAATGTTTTATACTACAAATTATACGCACAACATAACAGAACATAAAAAAATAGTACGCAAATCCAGCTGGCACACCAAAAAAAATTGTGCGTGGATTAGGGTAGCGTGGGTAGTGGTTTTGAATTTTAAAATTTAGGATGGTAACTAATTAATTTTGAATTTTTACCGTGGTAACTAAAAAATTTTCAGGTGCACGGCGAAGTTGGTCAGATATTTGGTTTTTGTTGAAACTCCATCTTGTTAGTTCTTAGTTTTTTTTTTTTTTTTTTTCTCGTACTGATGCTGAAACAGGGAGCACAATTGATAACTTGTTGGGATCTATGTAGTTAGATAGCGATGAGTCTAGTTTTAATTATATACTAAATGGTATTTTTGTTACTGAAAGCCGGTAGCAACTTTGGCTTAAAAAAAAAAGTCGAACTAATGGAAACTCCAAAATCATTCCATTATACACACCTCAATCTCTCTTACATATAACAACTTTAATTTGTACAACTGAATTAAACTACTAAATAAGCATGCATCTCTAAAACCGGGTAAATATTTTATTAACAGAGCAGTTTTGGCTTCATGCAACGCACATACTATAGAATCAAAACAGTGCTGCACACTGTTCATGCGATGCATGAAGCCAAAACTACTCCGTTGTAATCTTTACCCTTAAAACTCGCCAAAACCAAAACCCAAGCACGCATGCATGCACACAAACAAATTAAAGAGAAATGTGTTTGTCTAATATCTATTTTTTTTTAACAAAAATATTATACATGTAAATACTTTAACTAATTATTTTAACATATATAAACTGGAAGTCAGAGTTTGCCTTCTTCATTTTCTTGCCTAGTGACGCGAATGTAGCAAACAATTGCTGCCAATGTAGCTGCGGCAAGTCCAGCAATTATGATCTCTCCTCCTGTCTTTGACCTGTCAATATTTCGATGCCTCTTGAGAACTCCATGTTCTTGTTCAATTATGATTGGTGGTTGTGCAATGTTTAGGTGCATGCTACTAGAAGAAGGTGGTTTCGCTGTAGTCGATTCATGGAGATGCCGTGCGAATGAAGTAGAAATTAGAAAACAAGTAACTAAGATTATAGCGAAGATAGAGCGCGCCATGGATTGGGAAGTTTATAGATTTCAAGGACTGTTTAGTTTCGGCTTGAAATTGAATTGGATTTGTATTTGTATTTGACTTGCTCTCAAGAAAGCTAATGGTTCTTATATATATAGGGATGGCCAGTGATTATAGAAATATGGATATTTCGGAAGTAACCCTAGAGAACTTTTTATTGTCAATGTCTCAGAAAACTTTACTATGGACTCGTTTGGCAACATGATTTAGATTAAATTTTATTTTAATGTAAGAAGTTTAACTTTTTAAGTTTAGTTGACTTAATTCAAACTATAGATGTTATTTTATATCAAATGAATGTATCATAAAAATTAGATATACACTGGAAGTCTGGAATTATATATCTATTTCTTTAAACTCATTTAAATAGCAGTCCAGCAGAACAATTTGGACTAACAGTCTTTCTAAAAATCTCCTCAATTCCAAAGATAGGTGATGATTTTGCTGGAAGTTGGAATTAAAAAGAATGAAGGACATATCTGAAAATTATTCCATAGTTCCTACTTTCTATTAATGGAAAGGTGGGTAGGAGCAAATATGCATGCTGATTGCATAGGCCCATGGCAGCTGTTCGTTGCATGCATCCTTTCCCTTTCTATGCTTGATGGGTCTCTCATCAAGGCTTCTTAACTGATAGCAATGACATCTATAGTAGTGACACCTGTGCAAGTAGATTTTACAATTATATGACAGCTAAGTTACGGTACTACTCACGTTTGCAATGATAAATATTTTGGTCCCATGTCTAAATCGTATGTCATTCATTTTTTGTGCCAAAAAAACAAAACAAAGAAAAGAAAATTTTGCTCAATAGAAAATTCAATAGACAAGTTTCTGGACATTAGGCAACTTGCCATCTGACCTTCAAAAAAAAGTTTCTGGACATAATTAATGTGTTGACAATTCTCTTAGTTTAAACTCTGTTTTACAAAAATTGATTTTAGAAATTATAAGTTTGCGATATACTGATAAGAAATGCTAAACATCTCCTAGTTTGTTTCTAACAGTTCTTAATTAGCTATACTGATACAAGGATAAAGCTCAATCGCGAACCTTGTACTTCGTTATCATTCCTTGTTTGTTTTTTTCCCCCTTTATTTTCCCTTTTTATTTGCTACGGGGATTGAGGTGATGGTGTTTGATACTTGATAGTTGATACCCATCACTTGAATTAAGCACCAAATAAATCAAGAAAACAAGAAACCAGAGAAAAATTAGGTCTAATGTGGGTCCAACTACTATGAATTAAACCAGCAGATATACATATAGGTACGTACATTGGTTAGCTGAAATGATCAGTCCGCTCAAGGAAAATATCTTCATTTCAAAAAGAAAAGAAGCCACGAACACCTAATCCATGCATGATTTGAGTAGTTGGTTTTCTTCAAAGTGCATTAATTCTGACCATATGAATGGTACCTTTCAAATCATTAAAAACTGAATCTCAGACTAGTATCTAGCTAGAGTTGATTCAATTTCGGTACTGATTTAAATAGGGGCCTAAGAAACCGAAGCAGGAAATTTCTGCTTCTAAAGTCACTGATATGTGTCTCCAGAGTGAATTTTAAGACAAAATTATATTTAATATTTAAATGTTAAAATTCAGTCTGAATTCACGTGTCAGTGACTTTAGAGGCTAATCCGGTTCCGGAGCCTAACGTGGGCCTAAACACTTTATACTGAAATGAATTTTTCAAAGACACATTGAAAGTCAGTGCCGACAGATATGCATCCGTTTATGTGCAAATTTCGATTGAGGCACGCAGTAGCTCATGATTGGCTGGCCTTACATTAAAGATGGATACCTTGTGTATGGCAAGAACTTCAAGTGTGATGTGCTGAAAGTGGGTCCCAGGACTAGAAAATGCCAATTCCGATAAATGATAAATTGGGGTCCCAGACTAAAGTTCATCATCCATTAGTAATTATCCACCTTCATCTCCATGTATTTATCCATTCTGCATGGACAAACAGATTATTGCAAATTATTCAATCTCTTTTCAACTCGAGTCAGTAATACTTACTCTGAAGCCGAAGAAGCTGAACAAAATACACAATTTATATGTACAACTAGGGTGTCAATGACACTCTTTTACCCATTTACCCGACCCGTACCGTATCCGATAAGACGGATACAAGTAAGATTTTTTTTCGTAAATTTATTGAGTACGGGTATAGGTAAATATTTTTTTTCGTTATCTAAACGGGTAAAAGTACGGATAAAACCTATTTCATACCCATTACCCGATTGGGTAATTATAAAATATATATATTATATTAATAAGCATTGAAAATAGTACTTTAATTGGTTTACTTACACTTAGCATGATCAAATTTTTTTCCAATAAAGAACTATATATGTGTGAAATGAATGTATATGTATTATTGTTTTATTTAATAAATAATAAAAATAATTATTATATTAGTATTACATGTTATTTACCCGCTACCGTTTCATTATCCGACAACTATAACGGGTAAGAGTAAGGTACAATAATTTGTAATAGGTAAGAGTAGAGTACAGATAAGGACAATTTGTAACAGATACGGGTATAAAAATGGTTCCACCCAACCCTTACCGTACCCGTTGACACCCCTATTTACAACCAATGCTCTAAAGACAGCAGTATACATTCAGACTTATTTCTAAAGACGGAAAAAACAACAGTTGGTAATCAGACTTAGTTCTGAAGGCAAAAAAAAAGATACACATCCTCTCAACAAATACAAGAGAACAAACAATTAATAACAGCGTGCTTTTGGTTTTATTAAATCTATTGATTTTGTGCTTTGGTTTTATTAATAACAGCATGCTTTTGGTTTTATTAAATCAATTAATAAACAATGTGAGTAGAGTTAAAATGCATCATTGGTTTTGTGTCCCAACCATACTCCATATTTTTATCTTCGTTTTCAAAGTTCAAACAGTCAATCTGAACCACACGACATGATCTTCATAATAAAATGTGCTTAGAGACCAAATTTTATATTTTTTTAGAAATTTTTTACTATTTTTACAGATAGGTACAAAATCAGTGCTTCTGGATCATCCAAAATCAGTAATTTTGTATCTATCTAAAAAATAGTAAAAAATTTTCCAAAAAAATATAAAATTTGATCTCTAAGCACATTTGAATATGGATATTATATTGAGTGGTTCGGATCAACTGTTTGAACTTTGAAAACAAAGATAGAAATTTGGAGATTTAGTTTGAGCACAAAACTAATGATATATTTTAACCCTACTCAATCAATATATAGTTGGAACAATAATAAAAAAAATTAGAGAAACCAACTGCGTTCGTACAATAATAATAAAGAAATTAGATACAATGCAGATGTATTACCAGCTGTAGTATGGCAGTTCATTAATGCACACAAAAATCCAAAGGAATGTCAGAAATTTATGCCCTCACACGGACAAGTCACTTAAAAGCCGATGAACTCTCACTAAATGCCTCCATTCCACGTATCAATTCTCTGTATTTGACCTTACTTTCGATCCAGGTTCACATTTTTAAATATTCAAATACAAAAAAAAAAAAAAGCAAGCAACCCACAGCAATATATAGCTTACGCCATAAACCTGGTCATAAGATCAAGAAGATTTTGGTGCTTAATAATGCTCAATCATAACTACAACCAATTGATGCAGACTGCAGACATCACAGAGACGAGTGGGATGACAAAGGAATTTCAGGCTCTAATTTCTTATGAACCTGGTATTTAATTACTCCAACCAACTGGTTCAACAGACGATATTGCCAGAATACAAACTAGTGCGTACTAGGGAGAACTATCTATCTGGTTGCACTGAATATGTTCGATGAAATATCTCAAAGACAATTTCATTGTCAGATTAACAAGATACCATGAACAAAATAGAAATCAATGTATGTACAACATAAAATCAAAGCACCCATAACCACTGTGATCAAACAAAAGAAAGATTGAAATCACATACTCATGGCATCATAACAAGTTAATAATAACCAGGGGTTAAACAAATTCCTTTTCCCATACCAGATACATAAGCACAGTTTAATCCATGTATGCCCGTTGAGCTGCTGCCAAATACCTAGCTTCAAAATACCCCAAAATAAACAATATATTTGGTTCAAACAGCTTCAAGATACCATGAATATCTATCTGGTTCAACACACGATATTGCCAGTAGTACAACTAGCTAGCTGCTGCCCAATACTTGGCATTTTGAATGTCCTTTATCGACTACATATCCACAGCTATTTGATATATGCTATAATCCCTCTATTTGTGTACAGGATGTAATTGAATCAGGAGGATCCATGTTGAGATTTAGGCGAACCCTACATGACATCCTTCTATCTGAATGGCAAGAGCTAGTTGCTATAATCTCTTCCTATCCCCTAAATGATTCCCTAGATTGTCCTAAATGAAAATGGGATCTCAAATTACAATTTACTACAACATCTTTATACAACTTTCTCTCTTTTAGAGGTGTTCAAATTCAAATTGCTGATATGTGGAAAAAAAAGGTTTTTATGTGGTTATTGTTCCAAAATAAAATCATTACCAAAGATGTGTTGACAAAAAAAAGATGGCAATGAGATACCCATTGTCACTTTTGTAACAGTATATATTGTAGAATCAGTTTTGCATCTTTTTCTTAAATGTTCTTACATTGCTCATATTTGGTTATGGATGGGCCAATTTCAAAATTTTTATGGTGATTGGACTTCTTTAGACAATATACAACACTTGACTCAGTCTTTGCCTCTCGAAAAAAAAGAGGCCATATGTTAATGGTTGTAAGTGATATATGCTGGTGTATTTGGAAAACAAGGAACTTTTTATGTTTTGACAATAAACATGTTCCTACAGTTTTAAATATGTTTTTATTAATTTGTTCTTTGTTGGATTATTGTACAAGACAAAAACGACGGTCTGTGAGGCAATTTCCTCATGTCTGGACTCCTGAGGACTTGGATATGGTGCCCCTTCAGTCCCTTTTCCATTTTCCTGCTATTGAGAGGTCTCATGATACCTCTGTACCACTGGTCTGTTCTGATGGCCACCTAAGGGTTGCCCTACTTTGGCTGCCAAAGTCATGTGTTGTGGCTTCTCATGCATGTTGTTTTATATTCCATGTAATAAAGGGAGTGTTTCCCTGTCTTTGCTGGCACGATTTGTTAGTGCCTTATGATTCTTTTGGCTTGGTTCAGTGACTCATATTCTACACATGCCTGGTGTTCTTTTGGCATGATGTTTGTGTCTTTTTGGGTTTTTAGGTATGGTTGTACTTGTGTTTTGTCTAGGGTCGATGATGTGTTTTAAATAATTGCTGAAACCTTGATATGGTTCCTTGTTGGGTCAGTCAGAGAATCAGTATCTATAGTTGAGAACGCCGGGTGTGCTGCTGAGACCTATACTGACACTGGCTTTCGTTTGGGTAGCTTTTCTGTTTTTTTGCCCCTTTGGTTTCTTCTTAATTGGTCATTGTACTTTTCTTTTATATAATAGAAGGGCTTCTGCCTATTTTTCAAAAAAAAACCCAAAATAAACAATTTGAATGTAGGAATAGTGGGCTTCGACTCATCTTAAATTATTTGTGTAAATCTGCCTCTTTGATCTTGATAGGTCCATATGTCAATGGCCCTTAAAATCCAGGCCCGGTCCAATAAAGCACTTTTAGATTCAAATTCACATGAGACCGGCCCAAATCAAAACAGAATAGGCCCCCCAAAAAACAGGCCACGGCCCAAAAAACAGATCGGGACTCGGACCCCCTCCCGGGGCCAACCCGAGACCAGAAACAACCCGGGACTCGGACCCCCTCCCGGGGCCAGCCCGAGACCAGAAACAACCCGGGACTCGGACCCCTCCCCGGGGCCAGCCTGATGCCAAGCACAGGCCGAGATTCGGACCCTTACCCAGGGCCAGCTGGGGACCAAATGAAACAAGGCTCAAAGCCTAACACGCCGAACAACTTAAGGAGGTCGACACACGACCTCGATGTTCGGTTTAAGACAGATTATGTGAGTACTATCGCCTATTATGCGAACGCCCTCAACAGTTATGCGGACCGTCATTAATGCTGACAAGACCCCGCTATAGTAGGGCGCCCCCTATTTAAGGCAGATAATTCTCCAGAAAAAGGGATCACATTTATTACAAACTGAGGAGGTATTAAAAAGGATTAGAGCGTTAATACCCCTCCGACACCCCGCGTGTCCATTGTCTCAGCCCATTTCACTTGAACCGGGACAAATTGCGCTTTCAGTGCCCAACCCCACACGGCCTTCTCCCCAGGGACAGAACGCACTTGCAGTTTACTGGACCGAGTCCAAGTATGGCCCGGCCCTCCAGGGAAGGGACGTATCAGATCTATTATTTGAAAAGCAATAGCAAATCCCATCCCGCTGATCATAGTCAAAATAATAATGATTTACGTAGGGTTTTGACTTAGGTTTTGCGTATTTTCTCACACTTATGTTTAATTAATTAGAGAAAAAGGCTACTGTCACCCTTCTTTATATTTTATTGCAGAAAACAGGTTTTGGGACTATTTCACACCAAATAGAGCTAGAATCGGGTCAATCGGATCAGCGACGCTCATCGACTAAGTCTCTGTTACGATCCGTATTGCCTGATACGGACCAGGCCTAGCACAGACCAGAAGATAGCGCTGGAAGCATTAAATCCTAACCGTCAAGGTCCTAATACGGACCGTATCACCTGATACGGTCCGTATCCGAAGGCGACCCTTGGGGAATAACTGCCGACAGCTGTTTCCAGATCAGTTTCTTAGCCCCTACTCAACCTCTAGACGTCCCTCCACTCCTATATAAGGCCCCTGGGTAGAAGGAATAGTTATCTTTGTAATTAGGGTTAGATTTGATTAAAGTGAGAAGAGAGGCGTGCTTGTAACAATGCCGTTTCGCGGCTAAGTTCATTTTCTTAGGGCTAGACAGTAAACCTTGTTACTCTTGATGTTGTGATATACTATCTCTTCATCTAACTTCAATGATCTAGTTTGAGTCCGTTAGGGTAGTGACAGTACTTTAATGGTAAGAGAAACTATTTGTATGAATTAGCCTCGTTGAGATCTATTAGGTTTATGTGAAGAAAACCTTAGCGGAGAAATCATAAACCAGACCAACAAAACGCGTACCAAATTCCATCACTTGCGTAAGGAAAATCGCAGTGATCTGTGTAGTAATTTGGGGTATTTAAGAGATCAGACATTTGCGTAAGGAAAATCGCAGTGTCCTATGTAGAATCTCGGTGAAAGATCTGTCATTCTTGCGTAACATAAATCGCAGTGACCTATGTGGTGTATTTTATTAAACAACAACAGGAAATCATATGCAACAGGAATATATTGTCAAGGCGGATTGAGTGGCAATGGTGTGCCGAAACCCTAGAAATCATCATCTCTATCTTTATTTTAATTACTTTTAATTGCTTCCTAATTCACATTGATTAAAATAAAATCTCTCAATTTTCATATTTCGTCTAGCCTTTCGAAAGATTGTGATTCGATTGCTCAAAGCATTGAACCAATATTCCCTGTGGATCGACCTCGAATATACTACTCGATAGGATTGTGCGCTTGCAGTCCGAAATGATAGCATTTTCGAGTTTATAAATATTAAAAGAAACATTGCTCTCTTTTGAGTGATCACCCGCCCCCATTAAAGACTCGTACAAATTAAGTGTGTATGAATTTTAATACGGATCGAACGGTTCTCATTAAACATCAGACTGAATTGCCCATCATATCGTCCGACTCCAATACCTAGTGCTTTAAAATATAAAACACAAATTTATATCTACCGAATCCTAAAAAGGATATTTATGTAAGCAACTTGTTTATTATATGATTAATATAATTTGTGTGTTATAAATATAATAAAAAACTTTTTATTATATTTATGTAATATAACTTTTTTATTATATTTATTATATGATTAATATAACACACAAATTTTTATCTACCGAATCTTAAAATTTTCAAAAAACTCCGAGCATTTTTTTTATTTTTCTATTTAATTGAGGATATTAATAAAGAGGAGGGTTCCAATACTTCATACTTTTCATATCTTATCATGCCTCATGTTTTATATCTTCATTTTCGAAATTCAAACTATCAATCCGAACTGCTCAACATGATATCCATACTAAAATATGCTTGGCAACCAAATTTTATAATTTTTAAGATAGGTAGAAAATCACTATTTTTGAACGGTCCAAAAATAGTGATTTTGTACCTATCTTAAAAAAAATAAAATTTTTCCAAAAATTATAAAACTTCATCCCAAGCATTTTTAGTATGGATATCATGTTGAGCGGTTCGGATCGACAGTTTGGACTTCAAAAATGAAGATATAAAACACGAGGTATGATAAGGTATGAAAGACATGATGTATTAGAACCAATGTTTTAAATAGCGTTTATAGCGTCATAGCGGGAATGCTACAAAAAAAGCTATAGCGGAAGCTATTCCAAATAGTATTTTTTTTTTTACAAAAATTATATTATATATTTGTACTATATATTAACATTATCTAAAGTTTCATAGAACAATAAATAACACCAAATTAATTAAGAAATTATAATATTCATATTGAACTAGTACAAAAGTCTATGGTTCAAAATATCCATAATAATATCATAAACTATCAATCTTTTTATATACAAAATATCTTAAGCATCATGATTCATTCTATTTTTTTTTTCTATACAAAATAAATTTTATGGATCTTTATTTAAGCCCATATAAATTGTCTAAAAAAGCCCAATATGCATAGCGCGCTACACGCTATGCGCTATAGCGGACCGCTATTACCGCTATAGCGGCCGTAGCGCAATTAGCGTATTTTCATGCCATAGCTTAGCATTTAGGGTCCAAAAACGCTATAGCGCCGCTATAGCGCGCTATTTAGAACACTGATTAGAACCCTCATCTTTATTAATATCCTCAATTAAATATAAAATACAAAAATGCTTGGAGTTTTTTGAAAATTTTAAAATATCCCAACCGCCAGAATTCCTGGCAGTTCTGAAAAGGAATGGATCGCCAGGTATTCTGGCGGTCCAGGTTTTTTTTTTTTTTGAAAAATTGAGGATTAATTGAAGAGTAATTGAGGAATAAAATTGTTCATCAATTAATTTTTTAATGGATAATATAACACCCTGACTAAATGACATAACAAAACAGAAACACTATATTAGTTCAATTAAAAAAATTAAGAGCATCATTCTTTCAGACTGGTGTATATGAATGCTCCAACAATTGTACACAGTTTTACTATATGATCCGTACGTGATAAAAGAAATACAAACTTTTCCACGTCATCGATCCATACATTTATGTTATAATGCATCTCTATCTATTTTTTTGTAAGTCATTTTTCTCATTTCTAAAGCACATGTAGGTTGTATATGTATTTATCTAAGACATCTCTCATAAATAGGTGAGGCTAGGGCAAGAGATAAGACAAGATAGACGATATATTCACCGAGAAGGCAGAAAATGACGAAGAAACTTCAAACAGGTGTATCTCGGAGCTCGAGTGTCCAATTTCAGCATATAACCACTTTTCAGAAAGCTTGCGAGAAGAAGATATAGATTTTGAACAAAGGAAAGTCAAAATTGCAAAAAAAAAAAACAAAGGTAAGAGCCTCAAAACTTGAGTTTAAGTTTCCGATTAAGTTTTTTCCGGTATAATTTCGATTTTCTTGTCATTTACCATACTCTTATTGTTCATGTAAACGTATAAAGTCTAAGATCTAGATTTTTTAGTTCAAATGTTTTCATTTTCAAATTTAGTTTAGCGTTTTTTATATTCAGATCTATGGTATGCTATAAAAAAATAGATCATTTTGAGAATTTAGCTTAGTGTTTTCTTTTTGAGAATTTTGCACAAAGAAAAACAAATTTGGACCGTCAGGATTCCTGGCAGTCCATTTCTTTTTAGAACCACTGGCGGTTTGAGTATTTAAAAAAAAAAAAAAAAAAACTGAGATATTTTTCTATTTAACTGAGGATATCGGGAGGATTTGGGTGCGGATTTTTAACAATTCAAACGATATAGATCCAATTTGAACAATTATTAGACTCTGCGTTGCATGGTGTCTTTGGGGGTCGAAATTGCTTAGGTATTCAACTATTGAAATTTAAATTATGAGAAAGCCAATTTCTTTAAAATTTATTTCAATACTTGTTATTTATAAAGAAAAAGAAAACATCGACTCCTTTTAGTAAAAAATGATTTTTTTATTTGCAAAACTAAATTCGTTCCTAAACGTATTTATATTAGAAAGATAATATTCACGTGAGGCGCCATTTGTGTAATTTTTCATGTAGCAGGCACACGACTAACAAAATTGGAGCTTCAATACATGGCTGCACGGAAAACAATTTAGAAGATCCCAGAACTTCATCCCTCTGTTCATTTTTTTTTTTTTTTGAGGAAAGACATCCCTCTGTTACTCGGTCCGGATCCCCTAAAGTAACCCAATCTTTGGGTTTTGGATCGAGACTGTCTGATTCGAATTCATCGCTTGAGATCGTTTCGGAATTCAAATTTATCGTCAGAATGTGTGCGCTCACTTCAGAGATGGATTTTCACGGATTAGAATCGGACGGTCTCGATCGAAAACCCAAAATTTGAGTTACTTCACCAGATCCGAATTCCTGTTACTCTGTATCGTATTCGCATGCTATGACGCTAATTCGCATTGTCTGTAACTGCGGGTCCCACCAGGTGTGCATGCGAATGAGATCCTTCTAGCTGCGTGATCCATCGGACCTACTTTTAGGTTCAACGGAGATGATGACCGTCTGATCTAATTTAAGATTTGTGCGCAGGAAAATTGAAACAGACACACACGGAGTTTAAAGCGTGCCGCACGACTCTTAAAGCAAATCGATGGTGAGTAAACCCATCGGACCTACTCTCAAGTGGACGGATAGACCCGTTGGCAGAAATTTTCCGTTTACATGTTGGTAGAAAATTTGATTCCGTGCATGTGATATTTTGTACGATACGCTGAATGCAAATTGGAATTGGAATTGAGAGATATATCACCTGGTCTGCTCAATGTATATTTCAAGGAACGAGTTTGAACCTATATTTATGCTGTGACGAAATTGAAACGAGAGACTAGGTAAATAATTATCATGTAATTTTATTTTGTGAGAAAACTAAATAATATTTTTTCTATAAAATTAAAAAATTCAAAGGATAAAAATAAAAAAAAATCCTATTCATAGGTTATCAAAATAGTGTTGTTGTTGGTACTATTAATTAACTCTTAATGTAGTGATAGTATAAATTTTTCATTATAAATTGTACAATTAATTCAGTTTATTTTATTTTAATGATAATTCTTTTATATTTGGTACCAAATATTTAAAGTTGTCTACGTATTTTATTTGAGTGATGAGTACGATAGAAAAAATTATACTCTTCTATGTAAAAAGGCAGGAAAGCAAATGTTTTCAAATGATCCATGGATTTAGATCCGGACCGTTCAATTAGAAAATTTCTGATTAGATCACCGAATGCAAGGGTTCGGGTTGGAATGCAAATTTATAATCTTCTATGTAAAAAGGCAGGAATCCAAGAAATTCATATCCTATGTATTTGCACAAAATTTGAGTTTAGATTCATTCCACTTGTTTTGTACTAGCACAAATCTTAATCCGTGGCCGAAATTTTTATTTATAACATTTTTCTAAAAAAAACTAAACAAAACACCTCTATTTCTGAAGAATTTGATTTCTACCCAGGCCGCTCTGGCATTTTGCTGCCCCAAACATTGGGGTCCACACAACACCGATGCGGCTCCAGTCAGGGGGCCGCACAATGCCCGTATAGCCCCATATATGTTTTTTTTTGTAAGTGCACAAATTCCAAAGCTATTTGTTGTAATGAATAGCGGCATGACAACATCCGCCTGATTAAAACCAAAGCACAAATTCCAAAGCTTTAAAACCAATGGCTTTAAAAAAATGAATAGGGCCGCAGGGGCATTGTGCGGCTCCTTGACTGGGGCCGCATCGGCATTGCGCGGACCCCAGTGTTTGAGACCGCAGAATACCAAAGCGGCCTGAATAAAAGTCGAATTCCCCCAAATCTGGAGTGTTTTGGTTTATTTTCTTTATATTATGTTATAAATAAAAATTTCGGGATCCGATATTACAAGTGAGACCAAACTAATTTAAATTTTGATCGGATGGTCTGAAAGAAAATTTAAATTGTGCGTTAATGCTGAGGATGCGGACTCATTACATGTTCTTATAATCAAGAGCGAATTATATTTCAACGTTTCTAATTATCTCTATCGTTGTCTGCAACATTCAAAAATAATACAATAAAATTTTAAAATCCAAATGAAAAAATATCATGTGAATATTAAATATAGGATGGCTCGACTTCTAACATTTACTAACAAAAAATATCATCATCCAGAAACGGTACAATAAAATTTCGATCCTATCTTTAGTAAAAAAAATAAAAATAGGTTTTTTTTTTTTTAACATATCATTTGACAGAAAACCGTAGACATCTTTACCAACTTTACTAATCTAGTATTAATGAGTTATCATAACAAATTGTTTAATTCATGTTGCTCCAACACATCTGTGGTCTGTGGATGCAAAATTGCGAGTCCGTATTCTCTGAGGTAACTCAAATTTTGCGTTTAGATTTGGATTCTGATCAGAATCCAAAACCAATTCAGTGCGAAATAGAATGTACATAGTTCCTTTAATTCGTGCTAAAAGCAGATCAGTCGGTCCGGATCTAAATCTAAAATTTGAGTTAACTTTTGTGAGATGAATTCCAAAATTGTAGGGGTAATTAGAAAAATTGTTCTGTTTTCTTAATTGATTATTGATTGCTCAGTGCTCACTTGTCGTTTGCCCGCCCCGCGAATAATCCAAATCATTTGGTACAGCAAAATTGTGTAATCAAAGAGAAGGAGAAATAAAAGAAATAACAAACAACTCCTCCTAATCGTGGTTTCTGACACTTGCTCCGTTACCACCTAGCCAGCTCACTCACGATCGATCTGCGCGCAGCGTAGCTAACCCTAGGAAGCTGTAGAGCATCAGAGCAATGGAGTTCGACAAGGGTGCGCTTGCTTCCTTGGTGCCCTCTCTGAGCTCAGTAAGCGCTACGAAACTAACTCTCTACCATCATTTCTTCTAATTTTCCCGAATTAAGCGTATGATGTTAAGAGAATGAGTCATACAGGTTGTTGTGTTGGGTTCGTACTTGGGTTATCTAGCCATTGCTGGGTCGGTGCTTCCAGGCAAGGTCGTGCCCGGTGCAGTACTCTCTGATGGCTCTCGCCTCCATTACCGTTGCAACGGTCCGTTTCACTTTCTCTAATTTGTTGTTTATGATTTTTAGATGATTATTTCGTGAGTAGATATTTTCAGAATGTAGGACTGTCCCTTTCCTTGGCCGTGTAATTTTTTGGTGATTATGAAACTGGCGTTATTGTGAATAAATTAAATCCAACAGAAACCAAAATTTTAGAACGAAGATCGAGTTAGGAAATAAATGAGATTTGGACCAGTACATTAATCAGTTATCTCTTTGCTGGAATTTAGTTCTGGCCTCGATCTGGAATTGAAGAGATCGGTTTCTCTAAAATTCTCCACATTGGTTGGTTAATTTACAGGTTTGCTTTCTCTTGCTTTACTGCTTATGCTTACTGGAGCTGGAGTTTACCTGGAATGGATATCTCCTACAGTTAAGTTATCGTTCTTATCAGTATTATGATCTTAGCCAATATATTATGTGCTACTTGCAATTTTCTTATAAGGTATGTGCATTGATATTTTGAGCATAAGTAGGGCTCTAAGCATATTGTATTCAAACACGCAGGAAAAAAAAATATGAAAGGGGGCTCTGTGCTCTACTAAATGTGCAAAAGTGGCAGTTTATCTGTGACTGTGTAAACATTGTTGTGTTGGTCAATTTGAAAGTTATACTGTTATTGTAGGTCGTAGCTGACAAGGGAATTGAGCTGCTATCAGCAACACTTATATTCAGCCTACTCGTAAGTTTTAATTTCTTTTTCCAATTTTATAGATTGGGGTTGACAAGCCTACTTCCTGCTATTGATTTAATTAAATCCAATACTAGCTTAGGGGAACAATGTTGGTAATTCTTCAAATTCTCATAACGCTGAAAGTTGTAACAATGGTATAAAAATATGTGCAATACTACCCACAAAGTTCTTTATTTTTGAAAAGGCATTGTTACATATATATTTATATATCTGGTGGTAGCCTACTTCCTTACTATGACCTTTTTTTTTTGTTATTGTGAGGTTTCTGTGGCACTTTACATTGCCGGTACAAATTCACGCAATAGAAGTGCTTCTCTGAAGCCACATGTCACTGGAAACTTCATAGATGACTGGTATGCACTACATATCGCTCTGTTTTTTAGTAAAAGCCTGTGTGCTATACCTAGTGTAGAGCACCCGAATTGACTGGAATTGGTGGAAATGTATAATCAGTGGGAGACTTCATAATCGAAGCCTCCTTTGATTACATTGAACGCATAATTGTGTAACGTATCATCTGACCTTCACTTTCACACCTATTAGAAACAAATAGGATAAAATGATGAATTAGTTTGTCTGTATCGCAGGTGGTTTGGGATCCAGCTTAATCCCCACTTCATGGGAGTTGACCTCAAGTACATTGATTCTTTCTTCTCTTTGTACAGTTTTTGTGGTTACCATGAACTGTCGTGTAACTTTACTACGTTCCCAATCAACCTACTTTTATTTTCTTCTCCATCTCCAAGATTATCATTTCGAATATATTTAAGTTCTCATGAAGGTGGGCAGACAGTTGTAATAACCCGATTTGGTTTATGGTAGCTTGTGGATTAAGAGTGAAGCTTTTATGAGCTTGTTCTCATCAAAGGTGTCTGTAAGTTTAACTAAAACCATCAAATCAGTTTTAAATGATGAATTCGAACATTGATCTTGGTCTACTTGTGACAAGATAATATTTTTGCTCCAAATTCCATTTCTCAAGCTCGTTTTGTATAAGATCAAGTGTAGTTGTTGAAAAATAAATGCATCATTTTTTTCAACCTCTTAATCTTATACAAAATGAGCTCAAAAAAGAAAATGAAAATTTATAAATGCACAAGTCATGGCATTTCAAGTAGATCAAATATTTCGTCGTTTGAAGTAGGTCATACGATCTTTTAAGTTATTCTCACGAACCTTCTTGGTGAGCTCTCGCTCATACTAGCTTTACTAATTTGTTAAATCCATATGCTTATTTTTTTTCCTTAAAAGATGCTAACATGAATTGGGCTGTGTAAAACCTGTACAGAATTTATTATATTCTGTTTGTTAGTTTGTTCATCTTATTTGATTTTTCTTTATGCTGTTGTATAGGTTCTTCTTTGTTAGAGCAGGAATGATGGCATGGCTGTTCATAAACCTTTCTATACTGTCAAAGAGCTATCTTGCTGGGACCGCAAATCTTTCAGTTTTTCTCTATCAGCTATTTTGTGCAGTAATAAACTATCACTTCCCTTAAATAAGACACACTCTTGTATTTATCTGTGCACTTATTTTGTGTGTGTGTGTGTGTGTAGCTCTATGTGATAGACTACTTCTATCATGAAGAATTCATGACCTCCACGTAAGCCTACCTTTTTTTTTTTATTTCAGAATATTCTATTTTATTCATACTATACACTTGCTATACTACTAGTCAAATTCTTGGCTGATTTGGATTCTTTAAAATACTGATATTTTTGTTGCGATCTATCTTTTTCCTGGCAAATAGAAAAAATTGTAATCATTATCTCTTGTTCAATTTTGTAGATGGGATATTATTGCTGAAAGATTGGGCTTTATGCTGGTTTTTGGCGATCTAGTTTTCATCCCCTTCACCTTTAGTATACAAGTTTGTCCTTGCTAGCTTAATTTTTTCTCTTTTCAAATAATCACATTTAATATTTCTCTTTTGAGCAGATTAATTTCAATGCTTATTGTGCATTGATAATATTATTCAGTACATTTTATATGTTTACTTATCTATTTCTTCTTATGTTGTTCCCAAAAGGGTTGGTGGCTTCTGAAAAATCAAGTGGAGCTGCCCCTATTTGTTATTGTTATCAATTGTATCATCTTCATCACCGGGTATTTTGTTTGCTGTCTGGACCACATTGATAAATCACACAATTTTCATAATCTTTCATGATTAAAATTACTAAATAAGTGAACGCAACTACGAGATCAGTTAATTATCATAACTAAATTCGATTATTTGTTTCTTTTATTGTGTGCACAGGTACCTGGTATTTAGAGGAGCGAATAAACAAAAACACATATTCAAAAAGAACCCTAAGGCTCTCATTTGGGGCAAACCGCCCAAATTGGTTGGTGGAAAGTTGCTTGCTTCTGGCTACTGGTATGCTGTTTGACTTGATCATAATTTTTATTTGTGAAATATTATGTTGCCTTTTCTAATAAAACAAAACATATCTCAACTGCACTTAATTATATTTGCACACTGTACCTTGTATTTTTATTGAATTTGAAAAATGATATTTAACTTTTGAGGAGGGTTCTGTCACGACATGGTTTTTTTTGGTAATAGTTGGGGGTTTCCAAGCCTGTTTAATTCAAAAAAAAAAAATCTTTACTAAATTACAATCTCCTACAACTTTGTCTATTCCTAAATCTATAGGTTCCTTATCCTTAACAATTCCTTTTAAGAATGGAGAAAATCTCATTGATTGATTCTATTTTTATTGTTTGATTGAATTATGTTTCCAACATCCCTGAACTGAGAGTAATCAGTCCGTATGACTCATCTTTTTCCTAGCAATGCTTATTCATTAGTTCCAAATCTTAAAGTCCTAATCCTCCCTGATAGGTGCTTCTACATACAATATTCCGTCTCATTGAAGCATATTTTTTTCTTTAATTTATCACCATCATACTGCAAGAAGGGTAGAGGGGGTGAAAATTTATTCTTTCCCTCTTGACAGCCGCTGTCAAGTTTCTCAAAAAAAGAGAAAATTTATTCTTTCCTTTCCTATTATAAATTTGTGGAGCATGTAAAATTCAATTTGTACGAGGGATCCCTTGCCTTAATTTTCTTTTACGAGGAGACTCTCCTAAACACCATTAAAATTAATAGTATTGACTTTATCCAGTTGATAAACATATCACCATTCCCTCTACCCTTTAACACCTCTATGAGAAAATACCAATTTTCTTGATCAAAAGTTTTTTCAAAGTCTAGTTTTGCCACCACATGCTTTAAGTGCCAAAATCGCCAACCTCATTTTTCTAATTAATATTTCAAAATCTGTAACTCCAGCAATAGATAAGAACTGTTGATATTGTTCTACATCAAGATGGATGCATACCCATACAACATTTTTATTTTTTTTGTGACCATTTTGCCGAAGATATCTTAGAATCTGAATTCACAAACATTTCATGATAAAAGAATTATTTTTATTTTTTATTTTTTCTGCGACAGGGGGATTGCAAGGCACTGTAACTACCTTGGTGATTTGATGCTAGCACTATCATTCAGCTTGCCATGTGGAGCAAGGTTAGGATATGCATTTTAATTTTTCATATGTCATGCTGTCGTTGTGCTAAGAAACTTACTTTTTGATTGACTTTTATTTCTCATTATCTTTTTACAGCTCCGTGATACCATATTTCTACCCAATATATCTTTTTATTCTTCTTATATGGAGGGAGAGGCGAGATGAAGCAAGGTGCTCACAGAAATACAAAGAAATCTGGGCCGAATATTGCAAACTTGTCCCTTGGAGAATATTTCCTTATATTTATTAGTAATATTCCTCTCTTTCTTCCTTATTTGAATTATCTAGGCTAGGCGGATTACTTTTCTAGCAAAGGCTCAAGCTTTTCCGAGATTCATTGAAGACAAGTTTTTCACTGGTTCTAGACTGAATAATTTCAACATTTGTATTACATTCAATGTGAGGTTATATTATGTAGGTACAGCAAAGATTATAGGGACAACTCCAACCGGACCCAATTAACCATACTGGTTGATTTTTTAATCGTCCGACTCAAAACCAACCTGACCTGACCTTGGGCTACTTGAAAATTCCAAAAATAAGACAGATCAGAGATAAACCCGGGCTATCTGAAGAAACAAAACTGAACATACGCACAAAGCATGACCCCATAAAATGGTGAGTAGGGGTGTTTATTGGGTCCGGTTTAATTGATTTAAACCAAACAGAGAGAGTTTGGATTAAATGGTTCGGTTTTTCCAGTAAAATGGATTGGTTTGGTTTATTCTTTAAAACCAGTTTAATTGTTCGGTTCGGTTTGGTTTGGTTTAGAAATTATAAAAACTGATTAGACCGAACCGATAAAAAAGTGGAGTATAATTCTTTTGAGCCAATAACAAATCAATTATGAATATTTTCTTTCTTCTTGAGTATGAAAATTACTAAATCTTAATTCAATTATGTATATTGAAATAAATAATTCTTTTGAGTCTATAAAAAGTTCAAAAAATTAACAAAAACTGTTTTTTTATTAATATTCTTATTCGGTTCAACTAAACGAACCGAAATTTAGTTTGATTTGTTTATTTTGGTTGTATATTTGAAATCGAATAAAATTTTAGTTTGCTTTTTTATTTCGGTTTTAACCGAACCGATGAACACCTTACCCATTGTTGAGGTCCTTATCCAGACAACTGAAGACATGAAATCGACCTTAAACCCATTTTAGAGGACCAAAAATAATTGTCGACCTTAAACTAGGTGTCTAAAAATGGGTCTCCTTTGTAAAAAAACTAGGTGTCTCTTTAATGAAATAGGTAGCACCGAGTGTACCTTTCCTAAAATAATAATAATAATAATAATAAACAATATTAATAATACCCCTGATAATAATAATAATAATAATAATAATAATAATAATAATAATAATAAGAATAATATTTTACCAAATTACATTTCTACCCTTCTAAAAAGCATAAAAATAACGCCATTCTGACTTTTATCCAAATAGAATTATTCAATCGCTATTCTTGCTTTAAATATTTGAATAGTGTTATTATAACACTAGTTCTTAATTTGTTTTTTTTTTTTGAGAAAATAAATGGGGTCTAGCCCTCATTCTCATTAACCATGATTGGTTACAGTGGTTGGGTTTCTGAAAAGAAACCCGTTGCTATTTCTTAATTTGTCAAAAGCTCTTATACCGCACAACTATCAAATCACAAATGATAGAAGCGAAAGAACGTAAAAATCTTTCCATCCAAAAGGTATACATGAATGAGTTTTAAAATTTCTCGTTTGGGAAAGGAAAATAATTACATGTAATTTAATGTCAGAAATGGTCGAGTATCGCTACACGCGTTTCTTTGCAAGTCTGAACCATGCCATACTGACAACACAGTCATGAGGCATTTAATGTACATGCGGATGCGGTTAGAAATCGCAAAAGTGGGGTCATTGGGTCTGACCCGATTTTTTTATTAATAGAAAAAATAAAATAAAAATATTGATAATAGGGTACAGTTTAGTGAAATTTCAAAAAATAAAAAAATGTTATGCTTTATAACATTTAGCAGTAGCTGGATGGTTAATGATTACTAATTAATTAAAAATATTGTAACTGGACGTTATAGACTATAAGGTCAAGCTACAGTGTTTTTGTTTTTCTTCTGTTTGTGAATTTTTTGAAAAGAAATCTCACTTTTTGCAACACTAATGAAAACGAAAGGAGAACTGAAATTCCACACTGGTGAGTTTAAGATCAACGGTTTTTCTTTTATGCTTTAAATCAAATTTTCGTATATTGATCTTGTGGGAAAAATTTCATTTTTCATTCTGCTCATCAAATTTTAGTAGCTTTACAGTTCTAATTATATTTTATTTTTCTTGTGACTATGAAATAATTTTGTGGATCTTAGAGAATTCATTATATTTTCATGAAAACTTTTTTGCGTTATGATTTAGATTGTATTAATTTCAAATATTTCACCTCAAGTTAAAATTATTTTATTTGTTATCAAAGAAAAAAAATAAGAGGAAATTTAGCCTATTACTTATCAATTACCTGTACACTTGTACTAGTATTTGCTGGTCCAATTTTACTTACTAGCACTGTAATTTTCTATAGGAAAGTGAGATTTTTTTTCTAAAAAAAAAAATATTGTAGTTGGACGTTATAGACCATAACGTTTAGCTACAGTGTTTTTTGTTAATTAGAAAACATTAGCGATCAGATTAACTGAACGTTATGGTTTATAATGTCCAGCTACAGTGCTATGGACGTTACAAACCATAACGTTTATAATGTCCAGCTACATTGTCGAGCCATTGTTTTTTTTCTATTAATAAAACAACGGCTGACGTATATGTAAGCTTTTTCAGTAAAAAATAAAGCTATGTCTACTTAAATTAGCAACTGTTGTACAATTATAAGATTCTGACCCAGTAATGGATTGGTCCGATTCAATGAGCAAGCACACTTAAATGCCAGTCATGAATTAATTCTTCATGGTTTACAGATTACAACAAAGCAAGGTAAAAGAGCCCTTGGATTAAGCAAATAAAGCTCCTCTATGTTAGCATACAATCCAACCTTTCCAGCCAAGGAATCAAATCCGGATTGTCCAGTGATCTCCTCTAAATTCTCCAGCGGTTTGTGTACCCTCCCAGCAATAACTCTGCACACCAACAATGCCTTTTTTTCCGGCCTATCATCGCTGTAAATTTCAATGGATTCGAAAGCTCTCCCGCTCGTCGAAGTAGTGAAAACCCCGATCCCGTCTTTCGTTTCATTCTTTGCAGAGAAACCGTGCCTTATAATGCAGCAAATGTTGCACTTATCTGAAGAACAAAGGCTTGAGGAATTGTTGGTACCGAGCAAGCATGATACCGTGGTACCATAGAAGCGTAAGAGTTCATTACCGTCAGCCAGACAACGAGGATGCTTTTTTGGGAGCTTGCTTGCTCTTAGTTTTACCGCTTCTCGGTATTCTTCAAAACGAGCGAGAGTTCTTTGTGTGTTGTGAACTTTCAAGACTCGCTCAATTCGACAGCTATTGTTGTCGGCTTTTAGCCAGCTTGTTCGACAGATGAGCTCGACGATTTTTCTTGATGAGTCTCCTTCGGCAAGCTCAGTAACTACATATAAGAAAGGGTTAATTGATCGGATAACTCAGAGCATACCAGATGAAAGAAAAGGTAAAACACAGTATAACGAAACATTAGGCAAGATGATATAATTTTAAAGAGGAGGGTTCAAATGCACCATAATTTTTGTGTCTTCATATTTTTTATCTCTATTTTCAAAGTCCGAACAGTAGTCCGAACCGTTCAACATGATATTCATAATAAAATATTTTGGAGACCAAATTTTATAATTTTTATAATTTTTTTACTATTTTTTTAGATAGGTACAATATCACTTTATCGGATGGTCCAGAATCTCCTTAAAAAAATGATTTTGTACCTATCTAAAAAAATAGTAAAAAAATTCTAAAAAAATATAAAATTTGGTATTCAAGCATATTTTATTATGAAGGTCATGTTGAACGGTTCAGATCGACTGTTCAGACTTTGAAAATGAAAATAAAGGATGTGAAGCATATTGGAGCACAAAAATAATGGTGCATTTGAACCCTCCAGAATTTTAAAACATTCCATCTTCTGATAATTAAACCAACGCAGATTCTCTTTTCTTGAATAAAAAAGGAAAATTATTGTATTTCTCAAATTTAATTTTAAATATTAAATATATGTTAAATATAGCGTACTATACAATTTAAATGTATGCTTGAATCACACATAATGCAAATTCATGAGCTGGCTTTAAACGGAATTCACAACACCTCTGGTTACTTGACTCAAGCAAATTACGATTGAACGGCCCATTTAACATGGTACGAATCTCAAAACATACCTTCTACAGTCTCAATAAGTACCGGATTGAGTTTGACCCAGATAGAATTAATCTGGGCCAGCCATTACAATTTGCTTGAGTCAGGTACCTGGGAGGATATCTGTCCCTTTAAACGATGGTTTAAGTTCAAACTGAAAAAGTGGTCTGTTTTGTAGTAGAAATTATCTTAAAACAAAAAGATGGAAGTTCAGTTGTTGCCTTGTTGGAGATGGGCCACTAACTGAACTATATTTATTTGTTGTTATTATCATGATTATGACTATAATTATTTAACATAGTCATTATAATAATAATAATATAATAGTAGTAGTAATAATAATAATAATAATAATAATAATAATAATTTATTATTATTATTATTATTAGAGTTGGGCTACGGTGCTTCGCGAAGTAAGCGAGTGTTTTATTTCACACTCATATCATGATTATGATTATATTATTTAACATAGTCATTATAATAATAATAATATAATAGTAGTAGTAATAATAATAATAATAGTAATAATAATAATTTATTATTATTATTATTATTATAATAATAATAATTATTATTGTTGTTGTTGTTGTTAATTTTTGACCGGATGAACTGAGATGCTATTTGTTAATGGCTGTGATACATTATTGGTTTTTGTTTCATTTAGTTTAGTCTACAAGTTCCATTTCCCGACTCCGCGACAGACAGCTACATTAACTCGACACGGAATCATATAAAACACAGAATTCATGGTTAATTAAGCTGCCTCCTATAGTGGTTTGACACTGCCCGCCGCGGGCTGCCCGAACCCGGTCCGCCCGTGCCCGGTGCCCGGGGTACCCGTACCCGTGCCCGGGTATAGACGGGTAAACGGGTACGCGGGTACGGGCTTGAAATGGGCAGGGTGGCCTGTTTTGGTGCCAAACCCGGGTGTACCCGTACCCGGCAGACCCGTGCCCGCTGCCCGTCTGCCCGCACCCGCCACGGGTGTACCCGCACCCGTTTACCCGTGTACTGTAGCACCCGTTTACCCGTGTACTGTAGCACCCGAACCCGAACCCCTTTATTTCAAACTTTCTTCCCCCGGTTCTACAGTAATTTTAACAGATCAGTTTTGGCTACACGCAGCGCACGGAGTACAGAAATTTGACAACGCTGCATATGATTAGTGCTCTGCATGAAGCTAAAACTGCTCTGTTTTTTTTTTTTTTTTTTTTTTTAAATTCAGCAGAGGCTGAAGCTGAAAGGCAGAGGCTGAAAATGGTTTTTTTTTTTCTTTTATTTAATTTAATTTAGATTTAAATTAGATTTGGATTCAATTTAAATTTAATTTAGATTTACATTTATATTGAATTTAGATTTAATTTAATTTGCATTTAAATTTAGATTTGAATTTAGATTTAGATTATCAATTTAAATGAACGTTTACAAAATATATTATCAATTTAAAATGTAAACTACAAATTTCGAGATATAAATAAATTATGAAACTATATAATTAGAATGCCGACATTTTTATTAATATCCAAAGTTTAATACAAATTATTAATTATGTTGAATATTAATATCCAAAGTTTATTAATATCCAAAGTTATATTAATCAAGTCCTGCGCATGCTTCACAAAAAAGGGCATAACTTTTGATCCGTCCGTCGGATCGGGCTGAAATTTTGACATGAGCTCCACAGCCCCTGTACCAAGCTAATTTCCTTTCGGGACCGATCCGACCGTCGGATTCGTCAAAAAACTAAGGGAAGAGCCTCAAAACTTGAGTTGAAGTTTCCGATTAAGATTTTCATGTCTATCATTCAATCCAAGTAGCTCAGTAAATTAGTTACATAACGAACTTGCAGATTACGAATTTTTACTATTTTTGGAATTTTTTTACTATTTTTTATGATTCATGAAAGATGGCACAAAATCGGTCTACTTTAGCGTAATTTTGAGTAGTTTAGTGTTTTTTTTACCGTATTTCAGCATAATTAGCGAGGTTATTGTAATTTAACGTAATTTAGTATAATTGAACATAATTTATTGTAATATAGTGTAATTCAACATAATTTCAAGTAATCTAGCGTATTTTAGTATAAAATTACTCCTGTAAAGAAATAAATAATTAGACTTGTACTTAGCCGAATAAATATACAAATTTTCGCACAAATAATTTTTATATATGAGTTACAAATTTTATTTATTTAGGAATTATAAAGATGTGTTTAGTTTCAAATTCTCATTCTAATTTGAAACTATTATTTATTTAGCGTATTTGTTCTTATGTCTAGCGTATTTGTTCTTATGTCTGGTTTAGTTTCAAATTTTTAAACTCTCATTCTAATTTATAGCCGAACTATTATTTGTAACTCATATATACAATTTATATATGATGTGTCGGAATAATAGTTGGAATCGTATTATTTATAAACTATTATTTATATACAAATTATAGCGTATTATTTCAAATAATAGCCGAACTATTATTTGTTTATAACTCTCATTCTTATGTCGGAATCGTATTATTTATAAACTATTATATATATATACAATTTTTATAGCCGAACTATTATTTGTAACTCATATATAAAAATTAGAATGAGAGTTTGAAAATAAAATAAAATTACTCGTGTAAAGAAATAATATTTCGTACGACACGTAATAATATTCGTACGACACGGTAAACACGTAATAATATTCGTACGACACGGTAAAAAAAATCAGAAATCAAATCAGAAAACAGCAAAAAAAAAAAAAAAAAAAAAAAAAAAATTTCTACCCTTGCCCGTCCTGCCCGTGCCCGCTGTACCCTTGCCCGTTGTACCCGTCTACCCGCAACGGGCACGGGTTTGAGACGGGCAGGGCGGAGTTTTTAAAAAAAAAACCTGCCTACCCGTGCCCGTTGTACCCGCCTACCCGTTGTACCCGTACCCGTCCTGTCCGCTGCCCGGGACGGGTACGGGTCTGCCCTGCCCGAGGTACCCGTTAGCAATCCACTATATGAAATACCCATTTAATGTTATTAATTAATTGTACCTACAAGACCTAGCTAGCCAAAAGCAACAGTCCATTGAGAGCTTGTCTTATACCTTAAACCAAGCTGCCTCCTACGAAAATTCAATACCATTTAATTTTTTGTTACCTGTACCTAGAAGATCTAGCCAAAATATTTTAGATTTGAGGTGAGTTGTTGACCGAAAGGGCACAGTCCTTTAAAAGCTTGAAATGTACGAATACTTCTTTAATGTATTTCTTAACATAATCTAAAATCTTCAATATATCCGCACATTATATATACATGTGGCGTATTAATTCTATATATTACATCGTTTCTATTCTTATATTTCATTGTAAAACAAAGAATAACTAGAATAGTCAAATTAAAAATAGCTATTATTTGTTTTATTAGAATAGTTAAATTTTAAAACTCTTAAAAATAATTTATTCTAATAAAACAAAAAGTTTACATTCACTATTCTAGCTATTCTAACTCAACTAAACACCGAATAGCCTATTCCGAATAACCTAACTTAAAAAATAGCCTATTCTCAATCCAACCAAATATACCCTAAGGATATGTTTGGTTGCAAAATAAGAATAGCTAGAATAACTATTGTTTGTCTTATTAAAATAGTTAAATCTCACAAAATATTTAGAAATAATCTATTCTAATAAGACAAAAATTTTGAATTCACTATACTAGCTATTTTAACACAACTGTCGAATTGGCTATTCCGAATAGCCTAACTTAAAAAATAGTCTATTCTCAGTCCAACCAAACATTCTTTATAACAACGGGGAACACGACCAAAAATCACATATATTTAACTTAACAAATTTAGGTATTTGGAATTATATTCATTGCAATATAATTAAGTTTCAAACAAACACCATGTAATAACCATGCAAAGGATTGAAAACAATCAGAAATCTCTGTTATTTTCAGTACCTGCATGCTTGGAGAGATGGTGCGATTCAAGAGCTTCCCACTTGCCGAACTGCTCGCCGCACTTATGGCAACTCATACCACCCCCACCACCGCCTCTCTGTGCATCATGCGAAACCCTATGCCTCGACGAAGCATGGTTCAAAGAAGAAATCCCCGATATATTCTCTTCCCTCTCGCTCAATACATTCGGTGACCTCGGTGGTGTGGACCGGACTCCTCTAAACGATGTGTTATGTGCCAGCCCATGCTGCCAGGTGGGACCCGGCGTACCAGGTGCAACCGTACCGACATAGGACGAGTCGTGATTCGCACCATACGCAGTGATCTTCAGCTCACACCTCGAGTTACTGCACAGAATCACCTCATGCGTAATCGGGTTCAAAAACTCACTACTGCCAATGGATCTTGGACTACAGCTCGGTGGCTTCTCGAGGTGTCTCTTGCTTCCATGGATGACATCTTTTAAATTGGCGATCGACCGGGAACAACCCGATCTGCCTCCGGCTTTCTTGGTCAGAATGCTGCTTAGTTGGCCTTTGGATTTCGGGTCATAGACATCAGACGGCTCAGATTTGCACTGGAGAGATCTCTTAAATGCAAACCACATTGTTGGTGCCTTTTCTTCTTTCTCTCGTTTGGTTCCTTCTCCCTGCTTTCTCCCTCTCCTCTGTTTTGAATCCGCTTGGGATTTCACTTGTGCCATTGTTTCTTAAATTTTTTTTTGGAGGGAGAGGTCAGGAGTGCACAGTAGCAATAACACTTCAATGATAGTAATGCACAGAGTTGAAGCAGAGCTCAAGTCGCGTCAGAAATTAAATTCATCGACCAGAATACACAATGCAACAGCAGCTATTAGATATATATAGATTACGAATTAAAAATAAATCTGATATTGATGACTCAACGAGCAATTAAATACGAAAGGGAGTCGTTGAAATGGCCAATGGGGCCTTCAGTATGGGAAAAAAACAAACTTACCAAACAAAAGACAACTTCTTATATGTTTATTCACGACTTGAAAACTTTAATACATAGCCACTGAATGAATATAGTTGGAGTAATTAAATCAAAGACAACTAAACAGAAAGGGTGAGGTTTTATATGCACATGTGTGAAACATATAGTAATCTTTGAACCTGACAATGAGCATTAGCTTGGTAGATGTAGATTGCGCTAGAATACTTTGCTAGATTCGTAGGTGGGTAGATACACTTGAGAATAGGTCAGATGGGTATCAGACTTACTCAGGCTCGATGGATTTAATCACCGTCAATTTGCTTTAAGATTCGTGCAGAACGCTTTAAACTTCGTACGAGTCTGTTTCAATTTCGTGCGCACAAATCTTAAATTAGATCGGATGGTCAGCATGCTCGTTGAATCTAAAAGTAGGTCTGATGGATATTGGACCAACTCCGTTCTAGGGTAGATATGGCATTTGGAAAACACTTGTTGGGTTCGATAATTCCAAGAATAGATTTGGTACTTAGTTGGTCAATATCATTATATCACATACATGAGAACGGAGTAGGTCCGACGCCCATCGGACCTACTTTTAAGTTCAACGAGCATGATGACCGTCCGATATAATTTAAGATTTGTGCTCACGAAATTGAAACATACCTGCACGAATTTAAAGATTTTTGCACGAATCTTAAATCAAATTAACGGCGATTAAACCATCGAACCAAAGTAGGTCCGATGCCCATCAGACCTACTCTCAAGTGCACATACAGACACGAAATCGCTTCGAAGTCTTTGAATGGCATTAAATGCTCTATGTCGTGGAAATTAAATGCACCAGCGGTAGGTAATTTTACAAGATTGGGTTCCTCTCCAGCTCTATCAGTACAACTTTTGTTCACTGATTTATATCAGTTATCAGATAGAGAATCCAACGGTCCACGCCGCTAGAGATAGTATGATGTGGTATGATTTATTGGACCCCCAACTTTAATCAATATCATAAAGGTACCCCTGACACTGTACATATCCATGTTAGTTTCATAACTTTAAATTTAGCCACCGCCGATGTAGTTTGCGCATTCAAAGCTTCACACTTGGCATTGTTAGATTTGAAATGGGACCCACATAGCACCTCCATTAAAGCAGTATCTGGCACAAAGATGCCAAACAGAGATCAGCAGTGGATTGTTGGATTGATGGGCCCAAGTTTCCCAACACGTTGATTCCATGTCTTTTTACATAAAAATTAACCAAACAAAAATCATAAGCTGACATGCAATATAATTATATAAGTATATATACGAGTCCTTACCGGAATTTTATTCTAATTTTTTTTATAATATACACAATTTGACAGATGACATATTAACAATTTTGATTTTTTAAATTTGATGAATGTTAACTTGATGAGCTTGCATAGCTAGAATAGTCATTCCACTTACAAAATTTAAAACCAATGGGCTAAATTTAAACCGGATTTTTTATTAATCGAAAATAAAAAAATATCGCGAAAGGGGTTTGATGTGGCGGAAATTCGATATCTAGGTAAACCGGGTTGGTTTATCCCGTCCCACGGGACGGGTCATTTTAACCCGTCCCACTAATCCATCTCCGTTTGAGCTAATCACCGCTAATCAAATTAACTGAACAAGAATAAAAACCAAGAACGGTATATTCGTTCTCGTCCGACCGAAAAAAAACCCAGGGACATTTTAAACCGTCCTGTCCTAGATATTGAACTGAATTGTACTGCAAAATTTGAGTGTCTCTGCATGCCACGAAGCTTGTAAAATGCAAAGACGAATATCTAGATATTGATTTCCTGTGGCATTGCTAACAGAGCTATTTTGGCCTCATACAGTGCATGAACTATGTTACGCTGTTTTGATTCTATAGTTCGTACGCTGCATAAAGTCAAAACTACTCTGTTTAAAGGTTTTACCCATTCCCGCACTAGCTTTCCACTTTTCCTCTTCCATTATGGTGTTACATTTTCGCCTGCCACTCAGGATCTGAAAGTAGATATGGCTTCTTTCACATATGAATGCTCAAAGGTTCTGGGGTTTTCTTGGGTCTCGAACGGAACGAATTATTCCGTCATTGAATTTTTTTTTTCGCTCCTTGGACAGGACAATCTATACCGTTCCTGATTTTTTTTTTTTTTCGCTCGGACGGGAACAATACCATCTCTGAATTTTTTTTCCTATGTGGTTAAGCTAAATGGGAATGGTTAAAGGGACGGATTAAAATGACCCGTCCCGTGAGACAGAATAAACCAACCCGTTCTATTTATATTTTGAAGTTCCGCCAAAATGATATCCTTTATACGATATATTTTTTATTAATTTTCGATTGATAAAATTTGGGAAATTTAAATGGGCCTCAGGTTATTCAGCATGCAATTTGTAGCCTGTAAAGATATGCCACTAGATCCATCACGACCGAAAGCTGCATAGTAAAACCGCATAAAGCGTTTGGCGCAATTCAAAGGGAATCAGTTCTCTCCTTTGCTTTTTGCCAAAGGCAACCTCACTATAAAGAAGAAAGCTAGCGTAGCCAACTCTGTTTCTACTGCTCAGGCAGTAACAATGCCGCCCAAGAGGGCGCTTGAGATCCGGCCGGGTGACCTTAACTCGAGAAAATGGCACATGTCACTGACTGAAGACGCCTTCATTTCTTTCCTTTCTCACGGTGGAGATGCGGCTAAGGCGGTCTTCGGTGAGGGATCGCTATTCAGCCCGTTTTTGTTTGGAAAGTTTTTCGACCCAGCTGATGCGTTCCCCTTGTGGGATTTTGATTCTGATGCACTTCTTTCTGGGCTCCGGAATGCAAAGAAAACCAGTGTGAATTGGGCTGAAACTGATTCAGAGTATGCTCTTCGGGCGGAACTGCCAGGTACGCCTGACGTTGCCTTTCAAATTAATTCAAAAAATAATGTGTTGTACTTGCAAATATCAGTAGGAATGGAGGATATTCAAAATATACTTAAAAAGAGTAAAAAGACTTGTTCTGAATTTTGTTGTCCATAGACAATCTTGTAAGTTGTAAGAGAAAAGTATTGAACTGTTTTCTGCTTTTTAAGTTTTGCTGTTGGTTTACTGTGCTTTTTTCTTTTCTTGTTCCCGGTTATTCCTACTTGTTACAATTTTTCAATAATTCCTTGTTTATTCTTTTAATATTGACGCTTAAATAAAATTTTGCTGATTCCACCTCTTTGCATGTATAGTTATATATCCACACTCAAAGGCTCTAGCGGAAATTTTGTGACAAGGGGTTGATGAACTCAAATAGGACATGTTAATGAACTCACAATTAGGACATGTTAATGAACTCAAATAGTTAAATTTTTTGCTAAATTTTTTTTCTTTGAACATGACTAAAATTTGGAGCATCTATATGGAACAAAAATCTCAAATTCAAACAATAACTAACTGGACATATAATGTTTTTAGTTTGACATAATGTAAAACTTAAACTTCTTAATTTCACTTGAATCTTTTATTTGCATACCTTTGTGTCTATTGCTAAGCAAAGAGTAACTCCAAATATTATAAATGTAACCATTAATTTTTTTTAATATTGCAAACAAGCATTATTTGTTGCTTTTTCTCACAAATTTCCCTTGTAGCTCTTTTTGTGCACAGTAACAACAAAAATTAATTTCTCATTTGCTACAGGTGGAAAGAAATGTGAAGTTGAGATTAATGGAGATAAAGTTAAGGTGATAGAGATAAGTGGTCAATGGAGGGCCCTACCGGCATCGGGCCAGAGAGACTGGAGAGCTGGGTGGTGGTGGGAGTATGGTTTCGTCAGGCGGCTGGAGCTTCCAGACGACGCAAATTGGAAGAAAGCAGAGGCATATTTCTATGATGATGGCTTTCTTGAGATAAAGATACCGAAGAATATATCTGCTGAGTGCAGCACCCACCACCTTCTAGAATCTGATACTGAATAGATTGATTGGAGATAATATATACAAATTGTACAATAATTGAATTGGATGTTCGGAAGAGGGGTGGGGAATGAGGTGTTGTGGCTTGATTTTTGGTCTAACACAATGGATTGGATTCCTGTACAGAGAGATCGATACATATCAGTAGATATGGCAAACATTCTATGATATGAAATATTAATAATTATATGAGATATATGTAGAACTTATCTAGATTCCTGCCCCTAGAGATGGTAAAAACCAAAAGCAACATTTGAGGATGAGGTTTAAGAAATATATATAGAAATTTAGGCATCAAACATTCCGTGTATATATATGTAGAAATATTATATGTAGGAATCTGGCTAATATGCTACGCGTATATAAGGGCCCCTCCGTGCTACAGCTCACTTTTTGAGTTTTCAAAATTCTAACGGTCGATCCGAACCGTTCAACATGATCTCCATATGAATATGTACTTGCAAACCAAATTTTACATTTTTTAGAATTTTTTTACTATTTATTAAGCCACTTTGAAAATCGCTGATTCAATGGTCTAGAAAAGTTTACTGTTGTGTACAAATTAGTGTTTTTTCAAAGTGGCTTAATAAATAGTAAAAAGATTCTAAAAAATGTAAAATTTGGTTTGCAAGTACATATTCATATGGAGATTATGTTGAACCGTTCGGATCGACCGTTAGGATTTTGAAAACTCAAAAAGTGAGCCGTAGCACGGAGGGCCCTTATATACGCGTAGCACTGTCCTTATATGTAGTTCGTAATTTCTCACCTCCTAAACAATCTTCAACTACTTTTGATCAAGGATTATCAATTATTTTTTTGTGGGTCAAGATTAAAAGTTTAGAACTTAGTTACTCATGCAGAAACATCTCTTTGTTGCTTCTTAATAATCTCATGGTATAATGCATTAATTATTGTTCAAAACGTGGCCCAGAACTACTGCTTATAAGACTCATTTTTGAGTTTATACGGGCCTAAGTTACACCAAATCAGGCCCATTTTACTGAACTGTTTAACAGGCCATATGAGAATGATTTAAGTGCCGGGAAACAACTTTTGTTGGTGTACTTTTTGAACTGGAACGAAACAGAGAAACAAAGGATGTTAACATAGAGCTTCTCGTGTTCTAATTAATCCTTCTACAGGGGTACGTACCTTGTGAGTTTGAGAGATTAGACTATCTTCACTGAGATTTCTATCATTAGAGAGTGAACAGAGGGTTCTAAATCTTGTAATCAAACTTTGTACCCAAATCTTATTTATGATCGTGAATTATTTGACGGAGCCTCTGCCAAAATTGATGTAGGGAAGACCCGAAACACGTAAAACCATGGTGTCTATTGTTTGTGTGCTTGCTTATTTTTTTATTTCTCTTTGTTGATTGCTGTTGTGCATTGTCCAGTTGTGTACCTAACACATTACATGTACTGGTATTTTTCCGCACTCAAGCTGCTTCATAATTTGCATCAAAGATTCCCATACTAATTATCCTTGAATAATAATAAAGGAGTGAACATCGATCATAATTGTAACCACAACAATTATCTGATTCCAATGATCGGCTTGTTTGGAGATGGTCTACCAATGGGGTTTTCTCAGTTCATTCATTATACTCATGGCTGGAGTATGGTGGAATACCTAATTTTGAATTTAAATCCATCTGGAATGCTAAAATGCCATTAAAAATTAGGATTTTCTTATGGTTAGTCAAACAAAATAGGACTTTAATTAGATACAATTTCATTAAAAGGGGATGGCAAGGGGATCCAACATGTGTATTCTGTGCTGATCTTGAGTCAATTGATCACCTTTTCTGTCCAGTTTCTAAAGAAATTTGGGAATGGATTGCACATTTTAATGGATTTGAATTTGATTGTATTCATATACAGGAATTGTGGTTTATTGATAGTTATATACCTATGAAAAATTCTAATATTGTTGAAATCATTAGAGGAGCTGTCTTATGGATATTGTGGTTAGATAGGAACATGATTATTTCTAAAGGGGGCATTCAAAGATCAGTTCAGAGCTTGGGAGCTCAGATTATTTCTATTGCTCAGTTTTGGTGTCTTAATCAAAATTATGATGCTTGTGGTAATTTAAAACTTATGCTTCCCTATGATACAAAGGGCCTGTCAGGAACTTTACATATGCTTTCAATGGGGGGGAAGAACAGGATTCAACCCCTATGCATGGTACAGGTGAAGAGGCATTGTTGGCAATAGAAGTTTATATTTTGAGTTTTTGTAGGGTTTCTTTGATTATGTTACATGAACTTGTCAGTAGTTGTCTGTTTTTCTTATGTGCTTGGATGTTACTTTGCTATGTTGTTGGTAGTCAAGGTATTCTACTGAATACCTCTGCAGCTTGTTATATCTGTTTTGTATAAGTGGTACCAGATAGGTGGTACCAAATGCTTTCAAACTCTGTATTGGTTTTCATGTTTAATGGAAATCGGTGGGTGTTTCCCACTGCTCTAAAAAAAAAAAATTGTTACCACAAAACATGTATAGAATTAGTTAAAATATTAAAGATATTGTAAAGCCAATAAAAAAAATATTTATCTTTGCATGCACTGATCTAGTGATTGAGCATATTTTTGCCAATATATATTAAGATGGCGCAGTGCATCAGTATCCAACAACATGACCTGGATTTTAATATCAGACTTTGACATAATTAGAAAAGTACTAGACAAAAAAACATTGTCAAATAAGAGTACATGTTATAAGAAACCATTCAAACAAACAAACAACACAAGTTCAAAACACAAAAGAATAGCATGGCAATAAACAAATAGTTGGTGTTATAAATAAAAAAAATCTGCTAAAAAGTAAACATTACACACCAGTGCAACTTTAACAGAGATACTTGAGCGAACCATTAATGGTCTCAGAACGAACAGATACAATCAATGTAGGAGAAAGCTTTTTGATAGAGCGAACGCCACTTCTAACCGCTCTCCTTATTGGTTGCTCCAGTTTGCAATATAAGTTGATATTCAGTCTTCTCAATTGGGGGCAACAACGTACAAGTCTCTCGACGAGCCTCATTTCAACTTCTGAGCCGGTGAATGAGTCCATCTCTATATGATTTAAGTGAAGATGGACTTCACCATCTAAGAGTTCCATAGCATCAATACGAGTTACCTGTAAACATAAGAAACAATAAATAATTCGTATGAAAAACGAAAAAAAAAATAGACTGCTTATATATATAAACAAAATAATAAGTGAAATAATTACCAAGCAAGTTTTTGTATACAAGCTTTGTAGGTTTGGCGAGCACTTGATAATATGGAGCACCACATTTGCATGACACTCATTTGGCCAAAATTCTATTGATAAGCTCGTCAGGTTTTTAAATGTCGGAAGATTCACCTTCGAGAGAATGTTTGAAAGATGCTGTATGTGACCAAAAAGAGAAAAACTTGTAAAAATATAAACTATTAAAGACATGACCAACAAGTACAAACTCTAAAGTTCATTGTTTCTAAAGACTAAGACCATTACAAGCCAGGGGCCATATATTTAAATATTCTTAATGTAGGTGCAATGTCATGTACTTCCATCAACACATAAGAAATATATAGTAGTGTCATCTCATGCAAGGCAAACAAAAGCACCGTAAAATCTGTAGATTTTCTGATCTGATATAATAAATGATTTTCGGTATCTTTATATTCCTTCACTAGTGGTGGTTGGCAGATTATTTGACACCACTGAACTTATTGGTAATAGTAACAAACTCTTTAAGAAATTAGAGATGATAAAACTTACCTCAGTGCACCATTCACCCAACAATATATTTTCGGCCATCTTCAAAGAGGATATGGTCTTAAGCATCTTATTTGCGGTTTCCTTTGTTGGTTTCCGTCTATTAAATATCCGGTAATTGTTCAACCACTGAAACTCATCCAGCCTCACATCCTTCAAGAAAGAAAAATGAACACCTTCGGACATTGTGAGATTTCTCCCTATGAAATCAAACTTTTCCAGGTTCATTGCAGCTACATGTACATGGATGTATTCACTGCTGCTATTGAAAATAAACACTCTAAGCTCAAGCAAATTTATTCTTAAATCCATATCATATAATGGATTTCCAGTACAGTTTTGGAATTCCAACTTATTCAGAGTGCTGCAACCATCTAGTAATCTCTGGGCATCTTTTGAGTCAACAAAGTTGGCATTTTCTAAGCATAGTTCCTTGAGGCTTGTTAGTTTTATTTCTGCTGGAATCTTGACCCGTGCATTGTGCAGCGCAAGCCTCAATATAACCAAGGAAGTGCAAGAAAAGAGCGAGACTGGTGGAACAACTGGACCAATATTGAGATCCAATTCAGTGATAGGATGGTTTGATGCTAAGTAGTCCATCCACATCACTGCTGGCCAGTGAAAATCACCATGACGTTCTAGGTTAATTGACATTTTTTGTATGCGAGGACATCCCTTATGGAAGAAAATCACATCGTTAATAAACTCTAGGAATTTTTTTGTCGCTTCAGGTTTTCTCCGGGGATAGTCAGAGGATGTGAATCTCCAGTTCATATTGGATCGCCAGAAACACTTCCATTGCTTAGACAGAACAGAAGAACGCACAACATCACGTGCAGTAAGCAGCGATATAATGTGTTCGATGACTTCACTTGGTAAATTGCTCGTGCTTGATTCACTCATTTCAGCTGTAAGATAAAAATAATATCAGTGACTGATATCAGTCTTACCTAGATCAATAGACGAAAGTAGGATGTACATTGTTTATTTTGTTATTGAATTATTTTATTGTCTCAGCTGAGACGCTTAATTTCTTGCAAGATGAAAAGTCATATGCATACGGAATCTGGTTAAACTGGTCAAGAGAACAAAAAAGTGTAATTTCCATTTGTAACAACAAGCTGTTAGGAGTCCAAAGAAAAAACAAATTATAAGATATACAACCAGGACAGAGTCATTATCCAGACATCGATTGCCTTTGAAAACACAAATGATTAGTATTTGATTGTAGATAGAATAAAAAAGAGGTTTGCCTAGAGGTTCTCTCTAATAAGATAATACATATATTGTGTTTATTTAGCAAATAACTACCAAAGTTTATACTACCACAATTTTAGACAATAAATTTGATTTGTTGACAGATTAACTTATTAAAATTACAAGTTGATATGCACTTTTTTTGTTCTTCTTTTTGCATACTTATGCATTTACTTAGCATAGGGTTGAACCATTCCAGGAAGATCATTTAGATAGCCAATTAACAATATGTTAGCAAGTTAAATGAATTTAACAAAGACACCTATAATACTTTCTATCATTTTTCGAAAACATTATTTACATCATATATAGTAATTGTCATGTTAAATACCGGTAGAACTCGATAAAGAGAGTTATTAAATTCAAAATAACTAAATGTTTGCAGTTCTTTCCAAGAAAGTATATCACTAATTATAAGTTCTAAAATAGGTCGAAAACATAATTGCGCAAACTTCTATTGCGGGAGTCGTTAGTAAGTTATCTTAAATATCTGACACAATGCCCGCTTTTTTTCAATAGATGTCAGTTGTAAAATAGGTTACAAAAAAAACCCATAATTGCGCAGACATATATTGCGGGAGTCGTAAGTATGTTAATTTAAATATCTGACATAATACTCTCTTATTTTCAATAGATGTCAGTGTAACTGTTCATACTCTAAAATGAATTTAGCAATATTATTCCCCTAACTGCTAAATTTTTTAAGAATACAGAAAAATTACATACAACTAGATGAAATAAATTTTATCAGAGCATATCAGAATACTTAAAAGCTGGAACCAATGAACTGTGATTAATAAAAATTAATAATTATCTTAAATTGGTAACTAATTAATTAGAAAACTCTGCAAAAAGAGAACCAATTATATAATGAATTGTTTCTCTTGCAATATATCTTTTAATTGTGTGTATAGAGAATTAGTTAGATGTTAGAACATACTTTCACAGAAAAGGATTCATCTTAAATCAATTTTGCTATTTTCTTTTTGTACCAGTACTGGTACATTAATCTGGCAAAGCTGACCTATTCATTTGGCACAGACTACAGACTGATTGCTAAAACTTCAAACAAGGGCATGATTTACTTCCAAGAGAGCTGCAAACAAAGCCTTGATTTATTTTTTAATATAAAATTTTCTAGTGGAAGTTACAACTGGAAAGACTTTCAACCACTGTATTAGATTTTCTGATATGTAGCATATATTTGCTCACCAAGTCGTTTCCAACTTAGTATTATGTTTTGACTACAACGATCTACAAAAACAGGCTTGATTTTTTTTTTTTTTTTTGGTGAGATGTAGTAAGAACCTTGGATCACAAAAAAAAGATTCCTAATCTTTTATACAACTGAAATAGATCTTTGCAGAATAATCTACACAACGATCCACACAAACAGGCTTGATTTTTTTTTTTTTTTAGAAGTATTAAGAACCTATGATCGCAAGAGAAAAAAAGATTATTTAATCTTTGTTACAATTGAACAAGATCTTTGCAGAACGATCTACACAAACAGGCTTGATTTTTCTTTGTGAGAAGTATGAACAACCTTCGATCACAAAAAAAAAAAAAGATTTTTTAATCTTTGATACAACTGATGAATAGATCTTTGCAGAACGAATTACATAAACAGGCTTGATTTTTTTTTTCTGTGAGAAGTATTAAGAACCTTTAATCACAATTTTTTTTTCAATCTTTGATACAACTGAAATAAATCTTTCCAGAGTAAACAAAGCATGAAAATCAATTTTATTTTCCCTTTTGCACATGACCTTCAATTGTGAGAGTCAGAAAACAGATATTAAAACAAGAGAATCATAGATCTGAAAATTCCTCATGGAAATAAAAAGGAACAAGCTCATAAATATATAAGCATGTAATAATCACCTAAAATCAACAAATAATAAAGACTTACCTATGAACTTTCTCTTCTGTGTGGTGGTGCTCAATGTCTATAGCAGATTGCTTGTGTGGCTGGCGCAATAGTTTTCGAAGGATTAGGAAAGAGAAGAACAGATGGAACTGGATGGGGGGAGGAAGGGCAAGGAAATCGAGGAATGGTTTGTACCACCCGTCGAAACGTAACGTGTCCGTTTAGAAAGTTTTGGCCTATTCTCATACTGCGGTTGCTTTAATTGCGGTTGCTTTAATTGCCGGTGCACGAACCCCGAAACTGATTCATTGAAAAACATTTCTTCCAATATAACATAATAGTAAGGTAATTCTAGTGAATTTATTATGTACATGCATCCAGTATTTTTGTGTAGATGCAAATATTGTAATCTATAAAGATTCATGTACTATATTGAAGGCAATTGTTTGGAGGATAAATGTATACAACCAACCTAAAAATGATCAGGTCAATATTCATTTTGCTATGCTGGGTGCACATTGGATATGCAATGTTATCTCGAAAAAATTACTTCAAATTTTGAATTTGAGAAACATGTCCGTGGGAACGCACAAATTTTGAATTTGACAAAACGTTTTCCTTGCTTTACCTTCTATCTTTGCCTGATTCTCACTTTCCTCTTTGTTTTTCTCTTTTATGTTTTTGATGGTCATAGTTCTCACTATGTTGCAGCACCAACCGTAACTTGCTGCTCTTAAATGACATTTTAGAAAATGGATGAATTTAAGATTACTTTTTTCTGAATATGGTCATTTCGTATGAACAAAAGCCCTGAAGTAATACATGACTGAAAATTACGGAAACTATTTTTTTTTGTTTTATGTAACTAAGTAAATGATATGCTTCAAATTCACATTTTTTTTCCATAGCAATTACTATTTTGATCTACAGTTAATTTATCGTGTCATGCACTTTGTTCATTATCACCACAAAATTACCTTCACTTTGTTGATCTATCACTGAGAACAGGGTTCTAAACAAGTTTCATTGACTTAATCTTTGATTGATTGTTGGATGAAGACCTCAAGATGAAATAAAACTCTGCACAGGCTCTTTGATCCTATGACCAAAGTACATAATTTCCCCCCTGCAATTGTATGGCCGAATTAAACTAGTTCCCTCTCACAGATCTAATTAGCTCGACTGAGTTGGTTGTTGTTGGTGGTTGTACACTTACATGAACTAAATCTTACATAAGGATGATCAGCGCAGAATGAAAACCCGAACAACATTTTGGTGCACATTCGTACAAGTAATTTGTGGGATGAGGAAGCTCGGTAGACATGCCATCTAATTAGGTGGCAAAGAAACTTCATGCAAAAAACTTTCGAATAATAACATATTTGATATTTTTTTTACGGCAATGTTCACAGGGATCAGACCATACAAAAAAAGTAAGTACAAATTAATGAGGACAATAAATTGCAGATCAAAAGATAGCTGCTGGATATTTCATATAGATGAAGTTTGATTGCATGAAATACTTGACAAACAAATTGTAATCTGATACAGCAATTGTTATGAACCTACCAACCTGTGAATTGGACTAAAAATGTTACAATTTACAACTCATATTTTCCACTAGATTTGCCAAAGAAGGTCACTAGACGCAACTTTGATGAAGGACAGGGTTTATCCCTCTGCTCATTTAGAGAAATGTCTCAGGGCCGAAGCTAAAATAAGAAACTTAGATGCTCACTACATCGTAAAGTACTTCGGCAAGGATATATTAATGAACATAAAGAAAGAACTTAAATAATGCTCAATTAATTGATGGTTAAAGTCAGAACTACATATTTCAACAATTCAGTAAATTGATGTCAACACATGTGTGCCCTTTCTTTGGCAAAACCGTAAGATCTAAAATTCGTCCTCCATAAAAAACTGAGGAAGCCTTATTAAATATCCCAAATTTGATGAGTTAGGTCTCATTTTAATGGACCAAAATAACCTTTTGTGACTTTTGTTTAATACTTTGTGAGCACAAGCAATACCGCCACCAAATGCAAACTAATGTCAAATCAGAAAATCATTGCATCAACCATAAACAGGAGACAAATTTCATTAGAGCTTATCCTCATAATTCGAGCATGAAAACATTTTAACTAATAACACACATGATAAATTTAATAGAGAGTAACAAGGAGTTTGAGGGGATTGAAATTGTGTATTTGATTCATTTTTTCTCTTATTAAAAAACTCCTATTTCTAATTACAAAGGCACAATATAGCTGTTTGTACTATTTTTCTATTTATGGTAACGACGGTACACATTACCATTTTATTTCTTTCTATTTTTGGTGTTTAATCTAAACCCTTGGATCTTAGATCAATGGTCGATGATAATAATTCTGAGATCAATCTTCAACAACACATCTAAAATACTACTAAATATATTCATTGCCATCTAGAAGGTGGATTAACAGTTTAACACATGTGGTACGTGAAACACTGAAGTAATATGAAACATCCAACCAAACAAAACATCAAGGAGTAGAGAACTGAGAGCAGTGGAAAGTCCATGTAGGTAGAAATTAGTTGTGGTATGTCTGTCTTGTAAATAACCTCCAAACCTTAATTTATAGGAATTAATTTAGTCCCTGATTAGTGATACTTTTTGTGCTTGTGCTACTTAGTTTTAGTCTGTGTTATTGGCTGAAATTGATACTGTTTTACCCCTGTACCAGCACCTGGTAAAGGTCAGTTTTTCTGCTGCATATCAGGTGATTGGTTTGCTTAAGTGAGATAATTTTCTGGTAAAGAGAAGTTTAACGGCTGGTATGGATCTAATCTGAACTGGTACAGATCTGGTCTGTTTCGATCATTTTAAAAGATTCTCATCAGTTGCGCATCTTGTTGTACTCCAAAATTTGTGTATAAGATTAATTAAGATTGACTAACGCACCCAACCAGTTGAGCAAGTAATGAATACAATTAAACAACACTTGAACAAAAAGTAGCAAAACAAGCAAAATTAGAGATGAACTGACACTCCCAACCAGCATGAGAAGCAATAAAAGTGGTAGAACATATCTGGTTCTGCAATCCTTGCTCATAATTTACTCATTTAGATTTACTCTTTTAAATGGATCACAAGTCTAGCTAGCCGGCACTTATTATCCATACATTAGATGCCGAAGACAAATTATGCGAAGTTGGACGGTATTGTAAGTTTGTAACTCTTGTTAATGTACCTTTGATGGCTTCTGAGTATCTGAGGCTCCTTTCTTTTCGAGAAATTATATCATATTTTGATCAGAATCCGACCTTATTGACCACCTGTGTTGATATTTTGAGGCTTTTGAGCAATATAAAGATGGAACATTTACGCAGAACTTTACTAATAACAGTAACTGTTCACAGTCAATAACTCAATATATAGGAAATAATTCAAAAAGCCTTGAATAAAAGAATTACAACAGATCACATCTTATTAAAGAAATCCTCTCCGAAGCATACAAATGAACGAACTAAGCATCTCAACAATAACTACCCCTCACTCTCAGATTGTCAAAACTAGAAACAACCCAAAACCAAGACCCAAAGCGATGTGAGCCCACCTCGTGCTTTCTACAGCTCCTGATATTGGCACCGGGGAAGGAGCAGGCGTCGATACAATCGGCAAGTCAGGCACAGTTGAATCAGTGGTAGGGGCTACCACTGGGGCCAGAGATGGCGCAATGCTCTTCGGTGCTGGGGCAATGGGAGCAGGAGCAGTTGTTGCGGTGGTGGAAGCGACGTTAACTTCAAGTTTCATGCCTGCGGCACAGTGTCCTGGTGTGGTGCAGATGAAGTACCTCTTTCCTGCTGTGGCTAGCTTGATGGTGGTGCTTCCTCCTGTGTATGAGCCGAGTGGGTTGTTTCCAGAGCATGTGTCATAGCCGGCCTTTGTGACTTCGACCACATCGTGCGATGATGGATATTTGAACGCTGAAAACGGCACCAGATATTAATCAGGATATTTTTCTTTCAATTTTATATCATCATCATTATTATTATTATTACCTTTTTTTATGTTTGTAAAGGCAATGTATATATATAGAACAAGATTTTAATTACGTTGAGAAGCAATTGAAAGGTTGAAAAATACTTACTCAAGCTGTCACCAGCCACGAAAGTTTGGCCGGTGGCCCAAGTACTGAGATCTGTATTTGTATCCCATCCTCCTGCTGTTCCTCCTACAGGGTAATCTACCCCCATTGCTATTTGAACAAGAAATGCCATTGATAAAACACACAGAAATGTTTTCCTGGAAGCCATCCCTATCAGACAAGTCAAAAGTACAATGCAAATGTTGCAATTTCAGAGGTGTGGATACTTTGTGCTGAACTATGTTGATATGCATAGATAGAGGAACAAGCTATATATATATAAAACAATTAGGTGTCTCCAGTCGAAGTGTTTGAAAGAATCTCCAAGCCAGATGAGTCGAACAAAAGAGTTGGTACGCCCAGAATTTGGGCCAAGTAGTTGGTAAGAGACTAGTCAATCAACGCGGGATGAAGTGTCATATAATATATTTGTTATGAGTAGAACTAGGGTGCTCCTAAGCTCACCAAGCCCTTCCGTGAGCGCGACTCTAAAACCTATCAAATTGACTTCAAACGACATTTTCAAACCGTTAGATGTTCAATCTATATTAAAATGTGCTTGGAGACCAAATTTTACATTTTTTGGAATTTTTTTACTATTTATTAAGATGGTTTGAAAATCGCTGTTTTCCAATGGTGCAGAATTTTAATAAAAACAGCGATTTTCAAACCATCTTAATAAATAGTAAAAAAATTCCAAAAAATGTAAAATTTGGTCTCCAAGCACATTTTAATATAGATTGAACATCTAACGGTTTGAAAATGTCGTTTGAAGTCAATTTGATAGGTTTTAGAGTCGCGCTCACGAAGGACTTGGTGAGCTTAGGAGCACCCTAGTTCTACTCATTTGTTATTTACTTAGTTCAAATTTGTTGGTTGGCTCCATGTGCCGTTTCGAAACAATTACGAAGAAATAGCCCAAATTTATTCATTCCTCCAGGTATAGACATATGAAATAGCCTGGAAACATTTCGAATGTGGGATGCTGTTAGCCATTATTTATCATTAAAATATGATATACGGCTGGTTTTGATTTATATAATCAACGCCGCATGTGGAGTGGTTATGTCCAGCAGTAGTAGTCTGACTTCTTTTTCTTCTTTTGAATTTGTTAGCATGTGAAGTAGTAGTTAACTGGCTACTGGTCACCTTAGAAATTAACCTCGATCGTCTAAAAAATTTAATTATTTACAAATTTATGTTTCTTAAAATTAGCATAGTATGTGGAAATTCATACCATTAATTATATAGATGAGCTACAAACCATCATCAGATATATATTTCGGATCATATCTCTAAGACAAAAATAATACTTTGGACTCATTTTCATTCAAAATTCACATTCAAATTTAATCTAAAAAAATGTTGAATTGACCACAAATGTTAATTTCTCTATATTATAAATCTTTACTTAACAAGTCAAGTGTTTACATTTCATGGCTTCATTCTTTTTTTGTTATATTTGGTACGGTATAAATTCAGAAGTTGAAAATGAGCTTTTATTAAATTTTTCAGCCCCTTGATATCATGAAAGCAAATTCCAAAAGTCAAAATTTGAAATGCAAACTGACACCGTTCCGTGACATGTCATATGAGATGCTTCAACATACCTTGAGAAGTGCTAAAACAAAACATAATGGTTTCAACAGTAGTAGTTTTATCCATCCAAAACTGTATCTATTAACACGCCTTGGTGTTTTGACCATAATTTTTTCATACGAAGTCTAATTAATGTGATTAAAAGTTAAACGGAAAGTTACAAACATGCATGCTCTACAACTTCAAGTGAAATATTATGGGAAAACTGGAATGAAACATGGTCAAAATGGCGTGATAATTAGATGATAACTTTTAAAAATTTATGTCAATATGAGTTTTGAGTAGGTTTTTAATGTGGTCAAAAAGTGTTTGAATTCTCTTTCTATTTTTTGAGTTTCTAGTAAGGTCTTAATTTTGAATGTCTCTAGATAGAATTAAGAATATTTTGAGAGTAGAAAAAGTAGTTGGAGAAGAGTTAATGTTTATGTGACTTTTGAATGGTATTGTAAGGTTATAAATTAAGTCAAAATTGAAATTGTAAGGGAGTACATGAATTAATATGAATATTATAATTTGAGTTGAGTTTATCTTATTTTTTGTCTCTTTGAGTTGAGCTTGCTCCTCCTTGAGTATTTTCTAGTTGTATTTGCTAGTGTCATTGTTATCCTCATTGGTCGGACCGTATCACAATCGCTTGAATTGATAAATAAATCGTTATCAACGGCTAAAATTCATTTATTTGAAACCGATCTAAATTTTTAATATTAAGCTCACATATTTTATTGAAGAGCTTTAGCTCATGCGCATATAGGGCTGCACAAAAATTCGTATTTCGTAATTCGATTCGAGTTTGATTCAAAAAAGTTCGTAAGAAGTTCGTAAAAAGTTCGATTCGAAATTGAGTTCGTTCGAAATTAATTCAAACCAAACTTAGTTTGAAATTAATTCCAACCAAACTCAAACTGGACTTAGTTCGTTCGAAATAGGTTCGCAAATCAAACTTAGTTCGAAATTAACTCAAACGTGAACCATTGATTTCTGCTGATAATGAACTTTAATGTTATTTAGGATAATATTTGGGTTTGTAATAATTCTAAGACTTTGGTGATTGTTCTATACTTCTATTGATATTTAAATTGTACTTTGAATACTTTGGATATTTGAAAACTTTGGTGATGTTGCTCCTGTTGGCTATTTGGAAAACTTTGGATACTATGATTGTACTGAACTTTGATTGATTGTACTAAACTTTGGTGTTTGATATAAATTTTGGTATTTGTAATGAACTTTGATATAAACTTTGGTGTATTGTGTAATTAGAATTCAGAATACCTGAGTTTTTATTGAAGTGATGTAATTTCGAACTATGGTCCAGTCGTAAGTCCTAACAAAATTCGTAAAAGTTCGAAATTGAGTTCGTAAAAAATTCGATTCGAAATTTGAGTTTGTTCGTTAATTCAAACCAAACTAGTTCGAAAGTAATTCAAATCAAACTCAAACTAAGAGTAAGTTCGATTCGGTTCATTCGTTTGCAGCCCTATGCGCATACTAGCTTAATTTGCACCTGTTAAAATTTCACCTATTAAATTTGAATAAGACTAATAAACCATCCAATAAACGGATGTTAAATTTACTTTTAAAATCAATAGAAAGAATATATAATGTCCTGTTTTCCGATCTATTAATTAACACAATCATTACCATTATGTATACGCAATTAGCTTCGCCCTCTCAAAATTTAATGAGCATTACAAATATTCATTTTCACAAACATGACCCGAAACGGTTTAAGGTGTGCTCCATCTATCAACATTTTTTGTTTTGGTAATATTTGTTCTGCTTTTCAGTCTCTATATATATAGAGAGCTGGGCTATCGTGAGTTGTGAAGTAAGAGGTCATTTTTACTTCATGCTTATATTTTTATTTTGAAAATTCAAGCAACCGATCCGAACCGCTCAACATGTTCTAAATATTGAAATGTGCTTGGAGACTAAATTTTACATTTTTTGAATTTTTTTTACTATTTATTAAACCACTTTGAAAATCGCTGATCCGGTGGTCCAGAAAAATTTGCTGTGTTTTACTGTTCACAGTGGATCAGCGATTCTCAAAGTGGCTTAATAAATAGTAAAAAAATTCCAAAAAATGTAAAATTTAGTTTCCAAGTACATTTCAATATTTAGAATATGTTGAGCGGTTCGGATCGGTTGTTTGGATTTTCAAAATGAAAATATGACGTGAAGTAAAACATTGTTTTACTTTACAACACACCATAGTCTTCTCATATATATATAATGGCTAATATACAAACGTTTGTTCCTAGACTCAGGAACAAACGATTTGGTTTTCCGATTTTCAAATTCAATCTTTATTAAAATGTGCTTGGAGACCAAATTTTACATTTTTTGGAATTTTTTTACTATTTATTAAGCTGGTTTGAAAACCGCTGTTTTTCAATGCTGCAGAAATTTAATAAAAACAGCGGTTTTCAAACCAGCTTAATAAATAGTAAAAAATTCCAAAAAATGTAAAATTTGGTCTCCAAGCACATTTTAATATAGATTGAATATCTAACGGTTTGGATCGACTGTTTGGACTTTGAAAATTAGAGAACCAAATCGTTTGTTCCTGAGTCCAGGAACAAACGTTTGTATATTAGCCATTCTCTCTCTCTCTCTCTATATATATAGAGGAGGGTTCAAATGCCTCCATTTTTCATGCCTCTACTATGCCTTCATTTTTGAAAACTTTATAACTCAAAATTTAAAACTTAAAAGTCAAAATATAACCGTTGGATATGATCTACATCATTATATCTATACACGTGTAAAAAATTATGACATTTTAATTTTGTTTTGGTTGTCATCAAGAGCTTATAAAAAACGTACTAATGTGGATAATTTCTAGACGTTGATTTTTCAACTTATTGATTCACATAAAAACAAAATTGAAATGTCATAATTTTTTATGAGCACATAGATAAACTGATGTAAAACATATCCAACAGTTTTATTTTGACTTCTAATTTTTAAATTTTGAGTTATTAAAGTTTTTAAAAATAGAGGCATGGTGGAGGCACAAAAAATAGAGGCATTTGAACCCTCCTCATGTATAAATATGTATATATAGAGAATGGCTAATATACAAACGCTTGTTCCTGGACTCAGAAACAAACAATTCGGTTCTCTGATTTTCAAAGTCCAAACCGTTAGATAGTTAATCTATATTAAAATGTGCTTGGAGACCAAATTTTACATTTTTTGGAATTTTTTTACTATTTATTAAGCTGGTTTGAAAACTGCTGTTTTTATTAAATTTCTGCAGCATTGAAAAACAGCGGTTTTCAAACCATCTTAATAAATAGTAAAAAAATTCCAAAAAATAAAAAATTTGGTCTCCAAGCACATTTTAATATAGATTGAATATCTAACAGTTTGGATCGATTGTTTGGACTTTGAAAATCGGACAACCGAATCGTTTGTTCCTGAGTCCAGGAACAAACGTTTGTATATTAGCCATTCTCTGTATATATATATACTTATATGTATATCTATACGTGTATACGTGTATACGTATATCGTATATGTATACGTGTATACGTATATGGTATACGTGTATACGTATATGCGTATACACGTATACGTGTATACGCATATGATACGTGTATACGCATATGCGTATACACGTATACGTAGGTATATACGTATACACGTATACGTAGGTAGATACGTATACACGTATACGTAGGTAGATACGTATACACGTATATACGTAGGTACATACGTATACGTATATACGTATATACATACGTATACGTATATATATATATATATATATATATATATATATATATGTATATGTATATAGAGTAAGGCTAATTTGCTGCTGGCAGCAATTCGGCCAGCTGCTGCCGGGGCTATATTTAGCCATACGATGTTCAAACAACAAATCCAAACCGTTAGATGTGATATCTATTTTAAATTTACTTAGAGATCAAATTTTACAATTTTTGGAATTTTTTTACTATTTATTAAGCCACTTTGAAAATTCTAGATCATATGGTCCAGACTGTTTTTACTATTCACCCGGATCAGTAATTTTCAAAGTGGCTTAATAAATAGTAAAAAAATTCCAAAAAATGTAAAATTTGGTCTCCAAGTAAATTTTAATATAGAGATCACATCTAACGGTTTGGATTTGTTGTTTGAACATCGTATGACTAAATATAGCCCCGGCAGCAGCTGACCGAAATGCTGCTAGCAGCAACTTAGCCATACTCTATGTATATATATATGTATAGAGTGAGGCTATGGTGCAATGCATAGCACGGATGGGGTCCGTGCTACGGCCAAAAATTTGACTTTTTAAAATCCTAATGGTCGATCCAATCGTTCAATGTGATAACCATATGAATATGTACTTGCAAACTAAATTTTATATTTTTTCGAATTTTTTTACTATTTTTTTAGATAGGTAGAATTTTGATGGTCCAGAATTTTCAGAAAACACTGATTTTTCTACCTATCTAAAAAAATAGTAAAAAAATTCGAAAAAAATATAAAATGTAGTTTGCAAGTACATATTCATATGGTTATCACATTGAACGGTTGGATTGACCATTAGGATTTTAAAAAGTTAAATTTTTGGCCGTAGCACGGACCCCATCCGTGCTATGCATAGCACCATAGGCTCACTCTATATGTGTATATATATATATATATATATATATATATTATATATATATATATATATATATATATATATACATACATACATATATATGTATAAGTATATAGGACAGTGCTACGCATATATAAGGGCCCTCCGTGCTACGGCTCACTTTTTGAGTTTTCAAAATTCTAACGGTCGATCCGAACCGTTCAACATGATCTCCATATCAATATGTACTTGCAAACCAAATTTTACATTTTTTAGAATTTTTTTACTATTTATTAAGCCACTTTGAAAAAACACTAATTTGTACACAACAGTAAACTTTTCTGGACCATTGGATCAGCGATTTTCAAAGTGGCTTAATAAATAGTAAAAAAATTCTAAAAAATGTAAAATTTGGTTTGCAAGTACATATTCATATGGAGATCATGTTGAATGGTTCGGATCGACCGTTAGGATTTTGAAAACTCAAAAAGTGAGCCGTAGCACGGAGGGGCCCTTATATATGCATAGCATATTAGCCAGATTCTATGTGTGTGTGTGTGTGTGTGTGTGTGTGTGTGTATATATATATATATATCTATGTATATGTATCTATATATTTGTTCTTCTTAATTTTTAGTCAATACATTTTGATATTAGCCAACCTCTCTCTCTCTATATAGGTTGGCTAATACCAAAACGTTTGTTCCGGAGCTGTGATGCAACCAATTGGTTTTTCAATTTTCAAAGTCCAAACGGTCGATTCAAACTGTTAGATGTGATTTTTATATTAAAATGTGATTGGAGATCAAATTTTACATTTTTTTGAATTTTTTTACTATTTATTAAGTCAGTTTAAAAATCTCTGATTTTAATAAACGGTGATTTGTTGGATCATTGAAAGCAGCGATTTTAAAACTGACTTAATAAATAGTACAAAAATTAAAAAAAATATAAAATTTGCTCTCCAAGCACATTTTAATATAGATTGAATATTGAGCGGTTTGGATCGACTGTTTGAACTTTGAAATGTAAAAACTGAAGTGTTTTTTCCACGGTCTAGGAACAAACATTTTGATATTAGCCAACCTATATTTATTTATATTTGTTCTGTTTGCATTTTTTTATGACTTCGTTCTGGAAATATCATTGTTTGCTATATTAGGAGATGCCATACATCTGTTTCAATCCCTGTAAGCAAGACTAACCAACAGACTTAAAAATTCGGATAACTTTCTCTCTCATTTTTCTACATCCCCTCTAACTAGTCTTTACCTTTTAATTCATGCGAACTAAGCAAGGAATCGGGGGGTCCGATGGTTATCGGACCAAATTAGATCCAATTAATGCTCAGTTGAGTCATCCAATCCACATTAAGATTCACACGGACAACTTTAAGATTTGTGAGAATCAAGTAACGTGAATCTTAATTCAAATCAGACGACATACCGAATTTGATCCGATGCCCATAGAGACGGAGTTACAGTATACCAGGAGTGCCCACCCCTAAATTTTGATAAACAAGCTTAAATTTATATATATTTGAGTTTTTGCCTACCCAAATTGTAAATTTTGCCCACCCCTGCAATGAAAAGGTGCAAATGTGTTCTGCTCAACTCCCTCTTTCGTTGACTGCAAGGAATTAACTTGAAAGTTTCGTTTCATTTTCCATTTTCATTTTATTTTTAGATCTAGTTTTGTATCTTGAACAAATACTCCATAGAGAATATGACCCCTTTAGTTGTTTGAACCTGGTGCACATGAGCCACCAAAGATATTGTAATGGAATTATGTGAGCTATGTCTATACAATAAAATATCAAACACAAAGAGACAATATGTGAGATTTATTGAGAGAAGAGCCGGTTCCTTATCTTTTTCTCCTCCATTCCATTTTAAATTAATAAGATGTCTCCATTTCCATCAATTTACTCTCATTTCTTTCTCTCCATTTAGGAATCCAGTACGCCTCCATTTCTCTTAATTTTGTGTTAGCTGATTTGTGTTTGAAATAGTTTTATATATTTTTTCTTTCTACATTTTTATTTTCCTATTTTTTTCTAATTGGATAAGGATATGGAAGAAAAAAATATAATTAATATTTAGAATTTTGGATGAAATTTGTAGCTTTTTCATTTTTTCTTTACTCACTCCTAGCCAAAATCCTAACTACGCTACTAACTACGCTACTGGATGTCCATCAGACCGCCCGACTCCAACTAAACAACTGTTGGTTAACTTATGATTAAAATGAGTTATGGTTTGTGTTCCAACTTCAAGAGCAATTGGAAGAATTCTTTTAATGTTGTAATTGCAAAAATTATCGATTCAAACACGAGATAATTAGAAATTATAATTGTGTTCTACTTACGGAGCTGTACGCAATGCTGCCAAAAAATCTTAAATTTAATATTTGTTGGGCCTGAGCGGGCAGCAAAAACCTTTAATTCAGCAGCCTGTTTCCCACCTCAAGTCATCCCAAACTCTTTCGTGCCCGATGTTCGCCTCCTCTTCACTAGCTCTTGCCAACGTAGCCGGATATTCCCAGTTTAATCCTGTTCGTTCATTTCAGATCTATTGCCTAGCTCTGAATCCATTTCCATTACTTCACGAAATCCATTACTTCGTTTAATAGAGAACCAGTTCGTACCGTTTGATATGAAATTCACGGTTCTGATCACATTAGAAATCTAAAATTGTTTCCCAGAGAAGCCGCACCTGGATATCTATCCGACTATCCCCGATGATTCCCATCCTAACCCCAGCAAAAACCCCAATCGTTCTCTCCTCTCTAAACCGAAATTCTCTTCCTCTTAGGTCAAATGGGATTACTCTTCTGGAGGAAGGGGAAGAACGCCGTGCCCCAGGAAGCCCAGTCTTCCGATAAGGGCACCGCTGACGCTTCCTCTGGTGGCACGGCGGAAGGAAAAGAGGTGGCCGGGATGCACGGAGCAGTAGAGGTGCGGCGTCCGACCGAGGTGACGGTGTTTGAGTTTGGTTCGACCAAGGTTTCCGGCGAGAGAATCACCTTGGCTGGGTACTGTCCAGTTTCTGATGAGCTGGAGCCGTGTCGCTGGGAGATTGTGCCTGCTCTTGAGGATAACGCACCTCAGTTCAGGATTGTGTTCTAATTGGTTTGTCTGTGTGTTGCGTGCGTGCATGTGTTCAGAAATAATGAACATTTTGGATTAGATTTTGAGGGAGTTATAGCTTTTGGATGAGAGATGGATTCGACACAGAAATTGTGGTCTTAAATTGTCAATTTTGGTAATGGATTGAATATTGTTCTGAGAACTGAGTGCAAAGAGTTTGGTTGCACTACTGCCTGTATTAGAGTATGGTGAATAAAATTAGGGACATGTAATAAGGTCTTAGTTAATACTAATTTCAAAAGTTGTGAAATTTTATTGCTTATTTGGGCTTCTATTTTAGACAAAGTTGAGTTTTTGTGCATGGATGTTGTTGGTTTGAAACCATGTTACTGCTTTGTAGCAATTGGATTTTTTCATTCTTCTTTGTAAATTTATGAAGGGAACACAACATAGTAGTAGGTTTCCTTCTTGCAGTTCGCCATATTTTGTGGTGCAAATTGGCCTCTAGAGTTCAGTTCACCTTTTGAAGTGAAACTTGCAAGGTATTGAATATCCATAAAAATCCTCACATGCTGCCCACCCTGATTACTGTGATTTGTTTATTTGTTAAAATTAATCATATTCAAAGCACCTCAACCCTGATGAGTACAAGGTATGTGTTCAGAATTTTAAGCATTGTTATTCAAGCAGAATGTTTTGCAAATAAATTTTGGAACAACTTTTCTATTCTTTATAGTCTGCCCACAGATTCTGAAATCAAGTCCTACACTATTCTTAGTTGTCTGGATTACTGCTGGTGTGGAATAGTTGCTGATACTTTTTCATATGTTAGAAGTATAACTTGGGGTTTGAAACTTTGCAGTCAAGCTCAAAATGGTTTGGATTGGCATCTTCAAATGATATGGGTGGGTTTTGACATACACTACCAGACTTAAGGGAATAACTGGAAATCTTACAAAATTACTATTGCATATTAGCAATAAATCTGAACATAGTGTGCCAATCATAGCACCTGTTATTAACAGGCACCTCAAAGCTCAAAGGAATAGGTCTATTTTCATGTATATCTCACTTTCTGAAGTGGTCAACCAAGAGCAAACCAAATATTTTCCTGATAGTAGGATGTTATAGGGATTAGGGAACAAAGTTGCTGACTTGGATACTGTGAAATGGTTTTGACTAAACAGGGGTTAAGTCTTCCATATAATTGTTTCATTGCTCTTTATACATTTCTGCAGATACGTAATTCATTTTAGCTTATGCCTCTAATCTAATCTAAATTTGCTTAACTTTTTTTTGTGAAAATATAATTTGCTTAACTTGGATTGGACTGGCAATGGCGGTACTCTTCAGAAGTTGGAATTGATATGAACAGCAGTTACTTTTTACTTGCAGCTAAAATCGAACACACTAACATCGTTTTACTATAAATAATATAATTTTTATCTTAGCAGTTGTTCAGATTTCTCACTACACTTTTCTTCTTCTTAGTCGGCTAGCAGGGGGCGGATCTACATGTATGTCAAGGGGTGCTAAGCCATGATTTTAATTTTTTTAATTATGTATATTATAATTTAATTTAATTTTGTTTTTTTAAGCTTTTATATAGTCTACCCCCTCATAAAATGACAAATGTGTGCTTATAGTCTAGTGGTAAGAGTTCTATTAAGTGTTTGTAAGGTTATGAGTTCAATTCTTACTAATTATTTTTTTTTGCCTTTTTCACATATTATGCATTTTATAGATTAATCCTCTATTTAAATTTTCTAGTTTCTCTCCTGTTGGCTAATACCTAAGTGTGAGAATCCTTCCATTTTCAAATTTCAGAGCAGAGGCACTGATTGCTGAATTTTGATTTTTTTTTCCCAAATAATTTTGTATGTAAAATGGTTTCATGCTAGTAGAGTCCATATCCTCTGAGGTAACCCAATATTTCTGTTTAGATCCGGACAGTCCCATCAGAATCTGGACAAATTCAGTCCAAGGTGGAATGGACGGGACCCTTTAATATGCATGCGGAATTTGATCGGACGGTCCGGATCTAACAGAAATATTCTGTTACCTTAGTGATATGAATTCGTTGCTATAGTATTGTTTGCCATGTCCGCGCAATACGAAAACAGACAGACATCTAATCCAGAAAAAATAACGGGCCTATTTGCACCAGAAGGCCCGCTTCGATCACGAATTTTTCTCTCTCCATCCAATAGAGAATAAGATAGCATGTCTTCAGAACTCAACCACCACAAACGCCAGTGTGTCAGTATCTCTCCATGGCGCTCCATCTCTTCCAGCCCCATTCATCAAAACCACCACCACCACCTTCAATTCTTAAACTCACATCCCTCCTCGGATTAAGATCCTCTACAGCGGTCCACAAGTTGCAGCACGGAACCAACGGCCTTAATTCCCTTGAGATTCGCGCTAAACCGCCACCAAAGAGCCGCTTACAAATCCTAAGGTCAGGCACGCGGCCTCCCAGGTACCGCGCATTAGAGGATGAGGTAAGCCCTCCTAAATTTGTTAAATCAAGCAAAGGTAGCTATTCTTCCAAACCAGATTCTGATTCTGTCTCTCTCTCCTCACCGCCTTCCTCAAGAGAAGAAGCCATATCCCAAGCCAAAACATGCCTTGCGGCCACCTTGCAAAAATCTCTAAAGAGCACAGTTCCTTTCTCAACTAAAAAATAAAAAAAGCAGAAGCAACTACGGTACCGAGTCGAGATACCGGTCATTGACGATTCCCCAAATTCAGTAGTCCAGCTTGCTTTTGAGGTATTCTCGGACTTGAACATCAATAGGAAAGATTCAAAACCTAGCATGTTACTAGTATGGCCTTCTCCTACACTGGAGGAACTAGCTAACCAGACTTTCAGTGAATCTCCTAATGCTATAACAAACTTGAAATTGGGTTCAATCACTCTCGATTTGCTGGAATCTGCTGATTTGGCTGTGGTTTTGGCACCAGAGGAATCCCAATTGGAGGAAATTAGCACAGTAGCTGAAGAATTATACCCGAAACCCGTCATCCTGTTCAACCCGAGATGGGCATTTGAAGATGAGAAGGATTTTAATAGAAAAGTAGTGACTTTTCTCGAGTCTTTTCATGTGGTGTATTCTTTTACTGGGTTAGAGGTACAAGGGATTTTGAGTAGTAGAAGAGGTGTAGTTATGAGGTGCGTGAGAGATGGTAAAGCTGGCGGTGAACCTTGGTTGGTAATGGTGCAAGAAGGGGATAGAGGGGAGATGAAGGTGGTAACGAGGTTTACAAAGAGGCCATCTATTGTGGAGGTTGAGACTGTTTTGTATAATCTGATGGCTGCTAATTCTCCTCTCACCAAATCAATCAAGTCTGTCTCGGATTTTGTTAGAAATGTTACTAAAAAATTTACTTAGAAAATTTACTCGTCAATTCTTTCTGTATATATATTTATCTTTTTTATAAATGTAAGAAGAAAGATCCGTGTTCGGAAATCGTAGTATCCTAACTGAAAGGAAACTCAAGATATGAGAAGAATTTTAAATGACGAGTAGCAACGTATAAAATCACAAAAAATGGAAGAGACGAAGAGTAGTAGTATCCTAAATGAAAGGAAACCCAAAAAAAAAAAAGTCAGAATGCAGTGGTACAAGCTTAACAAATAAAGGAAACAAATAACTTTGTAAGATATTCTCCAATTGCAGTTTTGTAATAAAATGAGCTGATCAGCTGATTTGACAAAAATATTTACACTTTGTCTAGAATTTTTCCGAAATTTTTATTTATAACATACTTCAAAAAAAAAATAAACCAAATAACTATCGTTCTCTGGAATTTAGATTTTCACCACGGCCGCACCAACATTCTGCGGACTCAAATGCTGGAGACAGCACAGGCGTTCTGCGGACCTCTAACTGGGTCTGCAGAACCATTATGCGAACTCATTTTTTTTTTTGGTGTTTTATCGAGGCACCACGCATCTGTATGAGATGTCTCAAATTTTTTGGTTTTTTAATTTTTGTTTGTTCTAGGAATGCGTGCCACATTTATGAGATATCTCAAAGTTTGAAAAAAAAATGGGTCCGCATCGGCATTCTGCGGCCCCGTTGAAATGGGTTCACCCACAGAATGCCGGTGCGGACGTGGTGAAAATCGAAATTCCCACAAACGATGGTTATTTGATTTTTTTTTTTTTTTTAGCTATGTTATAAATAAAAATTTCGGAGAATTCTCTAAAGTTTAGTGACGTCCGGGAAAATTGTCATTGTTTGATCTAACTTATAAGTTCATGTACATATACAAGAAATTAAAATAGAGTGATTCAATTGAAACTTTTGTGTAAATATTAATACAAGCATACGAATTTATTGGTACATAGACATTAAATATTACAGCAATTTGCTAGAGTGTGATGTGCTCACCAAAAGAGTTTGGTGACCACAATTTTAAAAGTCTATCGGATTATTTTTAATTGACAAATTCAAACTGTTAAAATCCATCTATTTCATGAGTGATGCATGTGTATGACAAATTTTGAAAGTTTCGAATTCATTTAGTACAAAATCAAGCAGTAAAAAAGTGAACATTTTATAAGTTATTTATGTATTTATTTTTCATCATTTTCTTTACCGTTTGAGCTTGTACTAAATAAATTCAAAATTTTCAAAATTTTGCATGTACATGAAGCATTCATGAAATAAATAGATTTCAACAATTTGAATTCATCGTTTGATATCAATCCGATATACTTTTGAAATTATGCTCATCAAACTCTCTGAGTATATCACACTCTAGCTTTGGTCTAAATATTATATCAACAATTATTATGAACATATAATATTTTTTGAAAGGGGTGATGGATTTAATAATTTAGAAAGATAATGGGTGCATGCTTTAAAAAACTAGATAAGCTGTAAAGTTCAGTAATTAGTAATTTATTGATGCAATTGTCTGTAACTACTTTATATAAAGGCAAATTCTAGATGGACCATTTGGTCCATGGCACACTCACTCTTATATAAATATCACAGCCTTTAAAATAAGATGATTAATCCGCACAATCATACCAAGTTAAGTTTTTTTTTTCTTTTTCAAAAACATTTCGCAATACTTTCGTGAATGTCCTCAATAGGTGATTCTGTTCACTATTAAATCGGAGGAAAGCATCATTTTTCATTTTCGGGGTTTATCTAATAGTGTTCAAACGGGTTAATCAAATAGCGCGAGTAGAAGAAACGAGGAAGCGGCGCTGAGATTGGAAGGAGAGAGGGAAAGAGGGACGCTCCTGCACTTATCTGGAAGCAGAGAAATATGAACGTATTTTCCGTGATACATCCCTTCCTCCGTGGCTGTTGACACCCAAGATAATTGCACAAGTTGATGTGTGGCTCAAGTAAAGCTGTAAATGAACCGAGTTTGAGCGAGTTATTCTTAACTCGTGCTCAGCTCATTAAGTTAATGAGCGAATCAATTTGAATTGTGATGGCAATAATGAGCTGTAAATCCAACTCGAGTTCAGGTCATTACCAACTCGAGTTAGCTCATAATCGTTTAACTAGTCAATTTTCTTAGCTATAGTTATATACTAGTAAGAGTTTATAAACACAAACAATTCAAATGACTAAGTAAAAGTTTATCTAAACACAAACAATTCAAACATAATTAACAAGGCAACTAACAAGACAAACAATCCAAACAACAACTTAGAAGTCATTTAGAAGGACGTGGGATTTATTGTGACGTATTTTGTGTAACTCGAGTTGTTAATGACCGAGTTGGAATATGCTTAAACTTAGCTCATTTATTAAACGAGTCAGCCAACTCTGGTTGGAACTGACTCGAGTTGTAAATGATCGAGTTAAAGCGAGCAGTTAGCGAGCGAGTTACGAATTTGAGTGATTTTGTACAGCCCTAGGCTCAAGCATTGTTTTTTTTAGAAACAATAGAGGTCAAGCCCCCATTTATATTAACCTTGATCGATTACATGTTGGGTAGGTTTCCGGAGTGGAAATCTTATGTTGTGTGGTAAAAATAGTGAAAAAAAGAAAAGAAAAAGAATAGTCTAAAGATTGGGGATCTAAGTGAAAGGATGAAAGAATAATGAGAAAAAAATAGAGAGAAATAAATGAAAAATTAAGTGGAAATGTAGACTTCAAACTGAAATAAACTAGTAATCTGCAAATTTTCGAAGTTTTTTCTTCAAGGGATATGCTTGAACAGGCCCAACAACAAACCTTGGCACAAATCCAGCAAATATGGGCCCAAATTGAGTATGGACCGGCCCAAGCGGATGAGGAGTACAATAGGCTACCTCCGGGCTTCGAACATGTGAGTATATAAGAAGGTAACAACACTTTCATTCTGGCCCAAACTGAAGAAGACCACCATGGGGCACCCCCAGGTTTCGAACATGTAAGAATTGGGCTAGACACAGCACCATACACAGGCTGTCAAAGGTCGGGGGTGCGCTATCCATCGAAGCCCAAGACTGTCTGCCAAAAATATGGGAGTCTACGAGAGCCCAAAAAGGACAAGGCGCATCTCCAGGCCAGACTCCGTATCCACTCGCAAAACCATCAAGAAGAAGAAAGCAAAGCTCAACTAGGTCGGGTTGGAGTACCTCAAAACTTTTGACCCTCTCTCCTCTGAACATGCCGAAGTGGTGGTAATGGTTGCAAGGATCAAATATGAGGGGCTTGTGGCTGACAATGTTGCAAAGCTGCTAAAATACGCAACTTTCTCCAAAACCTGCTAAAATGACTCAAAAATACATTTGCGGTAAATAAAATCGAGAAACTGGTTACTTTGCATTGGCTTTTCACCATTTTTCGGATATAAAGATAGTGATATACGCTATATGATTTGGCGTCATCAGGTCTCCAAGTAACGTGGTATGCGGAGGCTCTGCACCTCGAACCCGGTATCCTGAACTGGGTAATCATCCCTAGTCAAGTCAATCATACTGAATGTGGGATCGACATGCCACTAAGGTACTCCATCCTGTAGGTAAATAATATTAGTTTTACTACACACAAATAACTAGTAAATTGCTTAAAAACATAAAGTTTGACTAACCTCCCCAACCTGCACTGGAACTCCATTCTTGTTGTAGTAAGCAGACCATGTGTTTGAACCACTAATTAAAAACTTACGACAATTTTAAACTATGTCAGGTATTTTTGAAACCTTAATTTTGGTATTTCTAATATTTCCTAAGAATTTCTAACATATTATTACAATTTATAATAATTAATAAGAATTATTATTACAAACTAAAATAAAAAAATTAATAATATAATTTATATTAATCTCAAAATTATTATTACTAATTATTTTTAAATAATTTCTAAACAATTTCTAACCATTATAGCAATTTCTAACAGTTTATATTACTTGTTAACAATTCCTAAACAATTTCTAACAATTTCTAAATAATTTTGTATTAAAAATATAAAGAAGAAATTAAAGGACTTGCATTAAATAGTGGGAGAGATCTGCTGGAGAAAGAGAAAAAAAAGAGAGAGTGGATGAAAATTTGTAATGAAATGGTGAAAATCCGGAGCCCTACCCCCATATTTATAGACAAAATCATATCATTTCACTGTGAGCAGCTGGGTAAGGGAGCAAACCGCTCTACTGTGGGTTGGTCAGAATATTTTTTAAAAAAAATTGAAAATTGAGAACCAATCCAGTAATTTTTTTTTGAGTATTAATAAAAAATCGGGCAATATTCACAGAGAATTTCCTGTTAAAGATGATCGTGATATTTAGATTCGGATTTTTTTTTTTCTTTTGAGAATGTCTGCATATTCATGAGTCATGACGAACAAAGCAAGTGTAATATTGAATATATTTAATGCATGTCTTCATAATATTTGTCAACTTCTTTAATTTAGACCGTTCAGATGTGGGAATTTTTTAATATTAAAAAAAAAATTGAACGGTAAAATGTTGTCCACATCAATGAACTTTCATAAGCTCATTTACACCAATCAGATGAATTTCTCCAACAATAGAATAAAGTAAAAATCCCTAAGATAGAATAATGCAGATATATGGTGATGTCTTATGTTGCCGACATTTTTATTAATATTCAAAGTTAATTAGAAATTAATATTTATGTTCAGAATTTCCGACTTTCGCCAAAAGTGTCCAAACCGGTAATGAAATGGCCGGTTTTTTTTTTTTTTCAGAGACACTATATAGAGCAAAATAATGAAATCTAACACTGAAAATTTGAAATTTTGTTTAAATTATTTGTTAGATTACTTCTTTGATTTATAATTAGCATATTTATACTAAAATACACTAGATTACTTGAAATTATGTTGAATTACACTATATTACAATAAATTATGTTGAATTACACTAAATTACGTTAAATTACAATAACTTCGCTAATTATGCTGAAATACGGTAAATTACGCTAAACTACGCAAAATTACACTAAAGTAGACCGATTTTGTATCATCTTTCATGAATTATAAAAAATAGTAAAATGGTATTCTACAAGTTCATTATGTAACTAATTTACTGAGCTACATAGATTGAATAATAGAAATAAAAATCTTAATCGGAAACTTCAACTCAAGTTTTGAGGCTCTTCTTCTAGTTTTTTTGGCAATTATGAATTTTAAAATCCGGCGTAGCGGGCACGAACGCATGTGTCTTTTCGTAAGCTTTCCGAAAAGTGGTCATTTGCTGAAATCGGACACTTGAGCACCGTTTTATGACCGTTTGAAGTTTCGTCATCGTTTTTCGCCTTTTCAGTGAAGATATCATCCATATTCATATGTAATTTAGTGTAATTAATCGTATTTTAGCGTAATGTAATGTAATTTTGTGTAATTTAAATTAATATAGTGCAATTCAACATTTGAATTTCAAGTAATTTAGCGTATTTTAGTATAAATATGCTAATTATATATCAAAAGAAGTAATCTAACAAATAATTTAAACAAAAATATTCAAATTTTCAGTGTTTGATTTCATTATCTTTCTCTGTATAGTATCTCTAAAAAAAAAAAAAAGAGTAAACCGGCCATTTTATGGCCGGTTTGGGCATTTTTAGCGAAAGTCAGAAATTCTGAACATAAATATTAATTTCTAATTAACTTTGAATATTAATAAAATTGTCGGCTTATGTTGCATAAAAATAACATAAATCACGTCTAACCATTTATTTGAAAATTAAGTTTTAAGTTAGTATATTTTTAAACAAAATGAAAACATAGTAGAAGTATGAAAATGAAAACATTTAAAATCTAAACGTTTGTTAGAAAATGTTCGAGGTATTAATTGTTAGCTCGTTAACCACATAGAGAGGACTAAGTCATCCAAAATTTTTTTTTCACAAACATAAACCCTACTGAAATTAAATTTAGATAAAGTTCATATTTATTGAAATTTGTATATACATCTCACAGTTAATTTTGCAGCACGAGTTTGAGGCAGTATTGTCTAAGATGAACCAAATTAATCATTTCTCTCAAACCCAGCTTCATGTCTTTTTAATAATTATATGCAATTGAAATGAGGAGTTGACAAATTGAAGGGTATCCAATAACTTATTTGATACGTTCCAATTTCACCCTTTTTGTGACACATAATATTGTGAAATATTGTGAAAAATTGTGACATGACGAATAGATTATACTTGATTGTCACTGTCAAGGATTAAAAAAGAAAAAGAAAAAAGAGGGTGTACCAAATAGGTTGGTGAGTACCTTCTTCAATGTATCAAATAGGCTACTCAGTACATATGTATTTTTTTGTTAAAAATTAGGGGCACCTGCTCAGGCGGATGCGCATTTAGCAGATTTAGGAATTTGTACTCGCCCAGCGTTTGCGTTATTAGTAGTTTTATCAAACTTATAACTTTGTTCTCAAATGGCCAGCGGTTTTTGAGACAAAAAACGCATTAAGTTTTGATATCCTGCTTTCCAATTAGTCCCACAATATATACATTCTTTATCGCTATATTTAAAGTACAAGTTGTACCATTTTTATTATTTTCGCACCGAATATCCGTTTAGCCCGGCATAAAATTTTATGCACATTTTTTTATTACCATAAGTCGTAGCCTGCTTGCTCATATACAATATTTTTTTTTTGTATATAAAATATTATTGTTCTATTTTTCAATCAGGGAAACAAACTGTACAAGAAAAAGCCTCTGGTTCTCGCCCAGTATATAAATTCCATGTGGAAACCAAACTATATGTCAACTTCAGAAAATAAATTTATAATCACAAATAGTGCCCCCGGCCATTATCCTCTAACAAGTAGAGCCCATCGGATTCAAATTTGGGTCCGATGGGTTTTGGGACCGTCCGATCTGCTTTAAGATCTATGCGCACGAATGTTAAAGTAGACGTAAAAGTTGCGGACACGAATCTTAAAACAGATCAGACGGTCATTGAGCTCATCGAACTCACTTTGAGTCTGATAGACATCGGATCCAAATTGATCTCTCTAACAAGAGATAAGTTAAAAATTAATATATGAAACAACTTTTAAACAAATCAAGGAAGCCGGAAGGCTCAAGGCTCCAACTGCGTCGTTACTTTATTACCTGGCCTGGTCAACAATGAAATGCAACGTGTTATATTATATATCACGAGTAAGAACCTTCTGACCCATTGATTGCGACAATGAATAAAAATTGTATTTATTAAAATATGGAGGAGTTAGTCCCTCCAGCCTGTATTAGATAAGACCTCTTCAAATCTTCCTCAAAAAAGGCATCATCTATGGTATCTAACATCGGACATGTTCAATGCTATAACATCTGTTATTACCCCAATTGAATGAATATGCAATTCACTAATGCTGGCAGGAGCAATGGAAGACATGAAAAAGGGCATTGAAATCTGCTGAAATCCCACGTTCGTGAATAATTTTTGTGAAATTTTTCAAATTTTGAATTCAGGTATTCAACTTTTTCTATGCACGTATCTCAAAATAATTAGTTTTTCTGTGCGTGCATCTCGAAATAGCTCGACGGTTGGATTCGGAAAAACAGAAATTTCACGAACAATATTTATGAATGAGACTTTCAGCAGATTTGTTTCCTGAAAAAGGATATACAAAACAAAATGCTAAATGTCAAATAAAACTAAATTATATACGAGGAGGGTTTAAATCATGAAATGTTTTTTTTTAACTCTATCATATTTTTAATATTTAATTTTTAATAAAAACATTATAAAATTATATCTCAAATAACATAATCATATATGATTTATAAACTTTTCTTTGCATGCTAAAGTATTATCACTTTTCGATTTTGATTATATGAATTTATAAGTTGAAATGTTGTGATCTCTTACATATATATAGAGAAAATGACGTAGATCATATCTAACAGTTGTATTTTGACATTTAAATTTTAAATTTCATGTTATTGTCGTTCCAAAAATAAAAGCATGATAGAGACAAAAAAAAATAGAAGTATTTGAACCCTCTTATATATTATTTTGTTTTCTTCGTGTAAGAATTTTTCTTCAATCAAGATTGTGTTCCTAAAAAAATATTTACAAGTAGACTTAAATTTTTTAGTTTTCTGTCATGTATAACGTTTGAAACAAAAAAAAAAAAACTCAAACTACGGAGGTCAATTTTTTACTGCCTTTTCTAGATAGTGAGTATTAGCATAGCGAATTGCAGACGCATACAATAACATCATTGCAGGGGGTTGGACTGAATGGTTCTTTACACTATGTAATCTCTGGCCAGTCTCAACCGAATTCACATCACCTCCGGTACCGTAAAAGGGAATCTTTTACAGTTACTTGATCTGGACCGTTCTTTTTAACATGGAACGAATCTCAAAGCCCAATAATACTGCCCCCTCTGTCAGCCCGAATCTCAAACCGGCTGGGAGTTAATCTCAAACCGTAAAGTGAAGGGAATCTTTTACTGTACCGGGGAGGATGTGGATCCAGTCTCAACCTTCATTTAAGCGAGTCGCCATAAAGAAAAAAAAGTCAAATCTTCTCCCTCCCTCCGTCCGAAAGGCCGTCTACATTACTCTGCATTCTCCTCTTCTCCACATTCTCATCGCCTCAGATATATCTTGACACTATATATTCACTACATAATCTCAATCTTTATTTCTAAAAGCGAACCACCAGCAAGAGAGAAAAAAAAAGTCAATCCTTTCCCTCCCTCCCAAAATGCTGTTTATATTACTCTGTATTCTCCTATTCTTCCCTCTTCTCCACAGTGCCACATCGAAGCCCCTGGCTGCCAAATGTAGTACAATAGAAAAATTCAATCCTGGTGACCGATTTGACGACAATCTGATACAATTGATGTTTCTTCTCGCCATCAAAGCCCCGAAAATTGGCTTTGAAATTGCTTCGGTGGGCTCTGATCATGGTAGAGTACACGGGCTTGCGATGTGCCGAGGTGACATCGGGAGTGAATGGTGCTTCAGATGCCTTAACAGAGCAATCTTTCATGTCCAAACTGTCTGCCACTGTAAGAAAGATGCCGTAATTTGGCTTGACAAGTGCATGTTGCGATACTCCGACAAGGAGTTCTTTGGCGAAGTTGATCACAATCACACCGTGCTTTTGCGGGAAACTCGTAATGTGACCAACCCAATCGAGTTTGACAGTAAAGTGATTGAGCTGATTAACAAGCTGATGACTAAAGCTTATATCTCGCCGCTGCTGTTCGCCACTGGACAAATGAAAATTCAAAGAGTTGGCAGATTGTATGGATTGGTTCAGTGCACGAAAGATTTGTCCGGTAGGGATTGCAAGACTTGCTTGAAATCGGCAATTAGTCGGATTTCGACATCTGGTGGTGGGAAAACAGGGGAAAGAATATTAGGAGGGAGTTGTCAGGTTAGATATGAGCTGTACCAGTTCTTTGATTATTAGGATAGTATTATCAATGTCTATGATCGCGAGTTGTACAGCTAATTCCATCTTTAATAATTTTTCTTAAAATCTCCATTTGTGATATTTAAAATTTAGAGGGTTAAATTGTAATTCTCATGTCCATTCATTTTCAATTCCGTTAATTACTCTCTGAATTGATTCATAATAAAAGGAATAATAATTGGCCCAAAGGGCGCTTGAGCACCGTTTAGTATCCATTAATATTCTTATTAATTGCCTTATATTTGGATCCGTTTTCTTTCTTAATTCAATTCTCATTTACTTCGCATTCTCACCCGAAACAATATATCTATACAACTCTTAGTTCGGGATACATAGAGACAAATGAGTAACTAATTTTTCTTTAATAAAATATACAAATAAGAAAAATCATCTCTCTGTTTTTGGTATCCGATAATTCACTCCCACAAAATATGTGTTCATTATATCAATTGATTGAATTTGATCTATGCTGGATATTGCGGAGTTATTGTTAGTTGCTTTCATGGTGTGCCTAAGGAGCAATAATCCCGGATTATTTTGATTGCGGTTCTATCTTGCACGATGAGACAGAATACACTTAAGAACAGTGCTTCGCACAATCCGGATAACTCTATTTTCAATTTAATTTATTTTAATTAATTTATAACTATCCAAATATTTTGAAATTTATACCAACAAACATTTATGCTTTTTTTTAGAAGAATGTTTATTTATGTATTGGTCCACGGAATTCTTCAGGAGTCATGTAAAGAGGTTGAGTTCCTGGTAGCTGAAGCAAAATTAATTTTCTTTTTATTTGGCAAAAAGAAAATTATTGACTTCTTTTTTGTACATCCTTCATATCTAGAATCTAGGGGTGAAAACATTTTGGATAATATTCGATTCGTTTTAATCCGTATTCAAAAAAATAGATATGGATATAATATCTGAATATCCGTGTGAATATGAATACATATATGATTTTACGTTTCAATTATCCGTATTCAAATAATAGATATATACCATATAATTTAATATATATTATAAATAAATTATGTTATTCACTATTATATTTAGATAGTATTATGAACTTTAATATTTTTTTAATATATTTTTATATTTTTTTAATAAGTATTCGATCCTATCCGTATCTGTGTTCATATTCGTATCTGTATCCGTATCCGTGTCTAGAAATTAAAAAGGATATTCATATGCTTTTACTACTGTCCGCTCCATATCCGCTCCGTTTTCACCCCTGGACCATATCGTACTTCCACTGAGCAAGAAAATATATATTATTTTTGAATGATTTATTCTCACTCAATATATGCAGAAATTATAAATGTCTTATACACTCATAGAAATATGTTAATCTGTGTCTTAAATCGGGACTGATCTGGGCCTTTTTTAGGTGACTAGGCATGCGCGAAAAAGGCTATGCAACTAGCAGACACAAAAAGATTTGTTACAAGCCCAATAATAGCCCACTAAATTACTCCTCTTTCCTTCCAACACAGTGTTGGACAAAATTGGGCCGCATTGAGCTTAATCATGTAACATCGTTCACATTTTTGTTGCCAAAAACAAAAGAAGAGAAAAAAAAAAAGAGTGAGGCTACGGTGCTATGCATAGCACCGTTTTGGTCCGTGCTACGGCTCAAAATTTAACTTTTTAAAATTCTAACGGTCGATCCGAACGGTTCAACATCATTATAAAATGAATATGTACTTGCAAACCAAATTTTACATTTTTTGAAATTTTTTACTATTTTCGAAAATCACTTGATCTGAACATTCTGGACCATCCAAAAACAGCCTATCTAAAAAAATAGTAAAAAAATTCGAAAAAATTTAAAATTTGGTTTGCAGTACATATTCATTTTATAATCATGTTGAACGGTTCGGATTGACCATTAGAATTTTGAAAAGTCAAATTTTGAGCCGTAGCACGGACCCAATCCGTGCTATGCATAGCACCGTAGCCTCACTCAAAAAGAAATCATAGATTCATTCTTTTGAAAAAAAAAATCTGAATCGTTATTTGATTACATTTTTAAAAATTCAACACATGTTTTTAAATATTTCTAAAGAAAATTTACACAAACTCATATTATTTCAGCTGATCAATATTAAAAGGAGATAGCTTCTTCCTATTCTAGAATTCATAAGGTAAAATTATATACACCTTAATTGTCCAATAATAGTTTATTAAATAAAATAAAATTAGATTTTAGTGTCAGATGTGAAAGTATCATATACCGTAATTTTTCGTAATGGTAAGATGGATATGAAACAAAAGAAATTACTCTTTTTTTCTATTTCAACATCAACGAACTTACATTTTTGTCTATTATAGAAACCCCAACTATTTACTGAAATCATACACACATATCTTTCCACCGAACTAATTAATAATACTTGTAGTCTGGAAATAACAATTTCTGATAATTTTATTTATTCCAAACTTCATAGATTAATATTTTTTTTTAATTTTCAAATCATTATATTATAGTTATAATTTTTAACACAACTCGAATTAACAGGAGATAACAAAATTGCAATTTGCAGCATAAGAAACAAAATTCTTTTTAGAAAACTTTAATAAATATGAAAAAAGCTATGGTATCAGATACTGTATAACGTAGGCATCTGCATTTGAAAAGTTGTACAATGATCTCACCGGTAGCCTTGCAGCTAAGGCGGCCAATTCAAGCCGGAAGTTTGCTATGAGTCAGGCAAATTTTACTAGTGATATTACAATGTACGGGTTGGCACAGTGCATGAGGGATCTGTCGGTTGAAGAGTGCCACACGTGCCTGAATCAGTCGATGGGTTATTTTCAGAGTTGTTGCAACACAAATCAAGGTGGAGTTGTTCTCCGGTACGAATGTTACATGCGCATGGAGATCTATCCATATTTTGAGAGTAATAGCGAAGATGTATTATCACCTCCACCATTGTCTATCATGTCGTCCCCTCCCCAACAGTCTGTGCCAGACTCTGGTATCGCCCCATCATCAACAGAAGTTACTGGTAAGATTGTGCACAAAGAAAAATCAGCATATCTTACTACCTGATTATTTTGTACCTACCATATAAATCTAACCTTATTGCATTCTGTTCAGAATTTTGACTGAAATTTATCAAGAAGTTTATGTTATGTTTGAAATTATATGGGAGGCTTTTGCTTTTGTCCGCAGGAGTTAATGATTCAATTATAAAATTGTATCATAATTAGAGCAATGCCGAGAGCAAAGATAAAATGAAGATACTTCCTCTGGTTATTGTGCCCTCAATATGTGGTTCTATAATCCTGATGGTGGCCTTATTTTGTATTCTTAGGAGAAGAAGGTCAATGCCACAAGCAAATTGTAGAAGTACTTAGTGATATTTAGTGCCGTTTGTTGGACTATTTGGAAACAAAGAAATGCCATCTGTTTTCAATCTCATACGGAGAAAAGTGTACGAGCTCTCATATTACTAATCATATCATTATTTGAATATTGGACAGGAAACATGAACAAAAGAATTAAAGGGGCTGCCGAAGAATGGCTTCCAGTTGATCTCAATGCCATACCATTGCGGGTTTGGGATCCGGCTGACTCCTAGGTGGTGGCGTTCCAAGGAGATGGAGGCTCAGAATTCTTCTTGACAAGAATGAAGACAAGTTTTTTTTGTTGTTTCGATCCGAGTTTAGGATCATTACGTTACCTTGGCCCTTTCATATGTGGCTTAGTTTTAGCTTGTCGGTTTTCCTTAACTGTGGTATAGTGGCTTCTTAAATGCTGAGCTTTTGTGTTTTGCTCTGCATTAGAAATTTATATCTTACATTAGTCTTGCGGACTTACTTTCTGTTTTTCTGATGCAAGTTAACTTGATTCCATCTTTAATGAAATGGCCCCCGTGCCTTTTATCAAAAAAGAAAACAAAAATTTGCACAAGTACTGCCTCTCTTATTAACACTTGATATTGGTAGAACACTAAGAGCAATATTTCATTGATATTTGAGACACATAGATTAAACGCTTCAAATTTGAATTTATTATTCAAACACTCATGAGTTTATCTCTTTAAAGTTAATGGAAAAAACAAGACGAGCTCATACTTCAATAAAGACCTATATGATGACTGTTATACGACCAACAACATGCATGACATTAATTAATTAGAAAACACCTCTGCACATGCTAACTTATCTTTAAAGTTAACAAAAGAGAACATTGTCAAACACTCGAATCTTTTGACCTTTGACCATAATTTCAAAAACAAATAAAATAAGTTCGGTTCTGACAACTCGAATCTTTTGACCTTTGACCATAATTTCAAAAACAAATGAAATAAGTTCGGTTCCAAAAAATGTTAAGGCCAACAGTTTTACATTACGTAGGTTATGGTCAATTTTGAATAATTTTACCATATTTATCATGATGGCATGTCACCACATTGACTCAGTTCGTGTTATAGAACACATTTTCGTTTTTCTTTAAAAAAATAGCGGTACTTAAAACTATAATCAGGATTCCAAAGGGACCTCTTAATTTTGATCTACTTTCTTACAGGTACTTATAATGAGGAGAAAGAGACTTCGACACCTCACTTGTTTAAACTGGAAATCCTGAGAATTGCTACCAATTATTTCTCACCATCAAATAAGCTTGGGGAAGGTGGATTTGGGTCTGTTTACAAGGTGAACTTCCAATGCTCCTTTATGGACTATTTGTTAATGATACCATAAATATATTCAGTTGATATATGAAGTGCTCTAGCCTCTAGGATTGGAGAGTTTCGCTATAATGAACTTAATACTCATGGCTTGGAAAATCGGCCGATTCTGAGTTGACTCGGTTGTGCGAGTTATGTGCAGATATCCGATAAAATCGATGGTGAATCAAAACAATCAGACAAATTTCCTCCAAGCCTCTTGCGTTTAGAGCAAAATTACAGTGTTTTTATAAAGCAATCGAACCACTGTAATTTTGCTTTAAACGCAAGAGGCTTGGAGGAAATTTGTCTGATTGTTTCAATCGAACCGGAGTTGAAAAACAGGAGAGAGCTCTGAGGCGAAAAAAATGGCGATAGAAAGGCGATTCTAGAAAAAGCAAAACAATAAAAAAATAAACGAAAAAGAGACAAAAAGAAACACAGAAAAAACAAAAAAGAAAGCATTGGGATTGAGCCTCGCCATCAATGCCTCCTCCTTCTCTCTCTAACCGTTTCTCTCCTCTGACTGAGCTAAAAGATACTCTGACCAAATATATTGCGATGGTGCGATCTTCTGCGCCTTCTCCCTCTGTCACTTTGCCTATTCAATCCAGATCTCCGGGTGAAATAGCCACAACTAATCCACCTCCAAATCTTCATCGATCTTCTGTGGCAGCGCCTCACTTACCTCTCGATTTTCCCCCTTTGAATTCTGGCGGGAAGACGAAGCATTTGGCACTAAACAATCCTTCTCTAGCAGTGACAGATCCGTACAAATCAGCTTTGTTGCAGCAGCGTGATCAGGCTCACACGAAGCGCCATCCTGTCAGCTACTGGAGGCGTACCAGTGATCCCGCTACTGAAGGGACGCGACGGGAGAGGATTCAACAAAAATTTGAAACACTTAAAGCTTCGTCTTCTCCAAAGCACCCCGTCTGTTTCAAATGTGGATCGAAAGGCCATTTGAGAGATCAATGCCGTAACGCAGTTCTTTGTTACCTTTGTAACCGATTCGGCCATACTTCCTTTCGCTGTCAATCGATCACAGACCTACCTCCTTCCCTTCCAGTTAAACCTTCTCCTAAACCCTCTCTTCCTATGACTCAACAACATCCTCATACTTTCCCTCTATCTGCGATTGATACTCCGATGAATCGAGAAATGGCGACGAAACTGCCTATCCAGCACTTCTTCGCGTCGCCGCACACAGACGAGTTAGAACAACACTTCCGACAAAGTTTTTTACTGGAAGATGTGGCGGAATGGGGTAGGGAAAGGATCTCTGAGGCGATTCATCGTCGTCATCACAAGTTCTCTTGGCGTGTCCGCACTTTTGATGATACTCATTTCTTGATCGAGGCACCCCACCCTAAATGGCTTGACAGTGTCCTTGGAGATGGTTTCCTTCGCCTTGACAATACCTCATTTCCAGTGACACCTTGGAACCCTGGCTATCTTGAGGGCCTCAAGCTTTTGTCGATCTGGTGCAAGGTTAGAGGCCTTCCTCAAACTCTCTGGAAATGGACAGATTTTGAAACTCTGTTCCATCCCTATGGTGCCATTGTCTACGAACTTGCAGAGGAAACAGATATTCTAGATGAGTTCCGCAGTGATAGAGTTCATCTCGGGTTGTGTGACCCACAGTTGATACCCCCTAGCAAATGGCTCCTCTATACGGATTCCTCCGGGTATACTTCTCGCTTTGAGATTACATTTGAGTTAGTCCGAGACCTAGGACCTTCCCAGAAATGGCTTCCGATTGTTTCAAAAGGTCCTAAGCCACCCTCTGAAGGCGGAGCAGGACTGAGTTCAGACCCCAAACCGTCTCCCTCGGGTCCTGGTAAATCATCTTCTTCTAAATCTGGTTTGGTAAACCCCATCCTGCACCTCAAAGTGGCACAACTCGCCCTAAGGAAAAAGGGGTGGTCATTCAGGAGGCTGCTCCTCCTACCAACACCATACACCGATATTATGAAGGGAATGGCAAAACCCCTGTTCTGGTTACCAATGAGGACTCTGATACTGATGAAGAAGACCTTTCCTGGTTCTACACTGGTAACTTGAAATCTGAAATTCCCTATAAACCCACTAGCTTTGGGGGTGAAACCTCTAGACCACGATCCTCCACGACCTACCTACCTACCTGTTGATCTTGCCCCCTCTGATTTTGAGATATCTGATACATCTCAGAATTGTGCTGCCCCTTCTCCTCCTGTCTCAGTTCACACTGCTTCAGACTCTTTTGTGCCCCCTGTGCCTAATCCCCCTTCTCCTTTACCTTCTGGTGTGGTACTACAAGAACTACACCCTTCTCTCCCTGTACCCCCTCACTCTTCCATCCCTTTCCAACATACATCCTCCCATTCTGAGGACTCAGTGCAGAGTCTCCCTCTCCCTACAGCTCCACAGTTGGTCATTCCTGTCCTATCTGATACAACCAATGAGGAGCCCCCCCTTGGGCCATTCCTTGCTACACCTCACTCCCCTCACACACTGACCTTTCATGTTCCCACTAGTGAATTAGACATATCCCAGCTCTCATCTTTTACTGTACAAGTTGGGGCTGAGGGGTGTCTCCCTGAAATTCAGACACAAGGCGATACTGACACTGCCCTTAAGATCTTTACCCTCCTTATGAACCAGCTTGTTTCTCCTGTTCTGGCCCTCCCTGCCCCCTCTCCGTCCAACCCCAACACCCCCTCCCAGTGCCTGTTACTCCTCCCTCTAAGAAGCGGGGCTTCAAGATGGATTCTCTTAGAAGGAGTGTACACATTCGTGCCCAGGGTGGTGAAGACCTGCCAGTACTATCCAAAGCTGAAGCACGTGTTCAAAACAGATACAACTTGAGAAGCTCTGGCCAAGGTAATGCATTAGTTAAGAATCATCCTTACAATAGATTGACTGTAAAAGAAGTAGCTGCCCTTTTTCATGCTTATCAAATTAAGTTAGGGATTAATGATTTGAATGCCACTGCTATCATTCAGGCTATTAGAGCTTTAGACAGCTCAAGATTTTGATAGGATGATCAATCAGGCCTTAGATACCCTCAAAGGGCAAGCTGATACATACTGTCTTATTCTAGATCAAGATGACACTGGTGCCTTTAAATTTCTATGATTATCCTGAATTGGAATATTAGAGGTATGAATGCTTTTAGGAAGAAACAAATTTTCATAGATATTTTACAAAATCATAAGATAGATGTGGTTGCTATTCAAGAAACTAAAAAAGAGACCTTTTCTGATAGAATACTTAGATCATATTCCTCCCATCTGGACTCCTGGAAATGGCTACCTTCTAGAGGTAGATCTGGGGGTATTCTATTTGGCTGTTCTAGTACCAACATTTCTATCTTAGATTGTTATATACAGGTTTTCTCTCTTACACTTTTGCTAGAATGTAAAGACACTAATTTTAAATGGATGTATACTATTGTCTATGCTCCTATTGATAGACAACTCAAATCACAATTCTGGATATAATTAGTTCTTAGTATATCTTATAGTTCCTATGCTTGGATAGTAAGTGGGGATTTTAATGCAATTAGGTATAGACATGAAAAATCAGGTTCTCACTTTGATACTTCCACTAGTAGGGCTTTTAATTCCTTTATTCAAAATCAAGCCCTCATGGAACTTCCACTTAGAGATAGAAAATATACTTGGTCTAGTGGGCACAAATTTGCATTATTAGATAGGGTTCTGGTCTCCTCCAACTGGGAAGATCAATTTCCTCAGACTACTATTTCTTCTTTAAGCTCATTTGGTTCAGACCATTGCCCAATTGTGATTACTTTTTCCCCAAAATCAGACCTTCCTCCTCACCACTTCAAATTTGACTCTTCCTGGCTTAAAGAGTCAGTCCTTGTTGATCTTATTCATAATTGGTGGCTTGCCATTCCTCTTTCTTCCCATGGTGATACTGCCTTGCAATGGAAAAATAAACTCAAATGTATAGCTACCAAAATTAAAGGCTGGGCACGTAATCATTATGGACGAAAGAAGAAACTTAAACAAAATGCTTTAGCACAACTTCAACATTTAGAAACAATTAGGGAACAAAGGAGATTCACTCCTCAAGAAACTGAACAATGGCACTTTCATAAATCATATCTTGAAGATATATATCTTGAAGAGGAACTACATTGGAAACAAAGATCTAAACAAACATGGCTAGAGGAAGGTGATAAGAATACTAAATTTTTCCATAGAATAGCTTCCCATAGGCAGAAAAAGAACAGGATATCTAGACTACAGGATGGTTCTAGAGAAATTAGAGATATTCAATTTCATGCAAGTGCATATTATAAAGAATTATTAGGGAACCCAGGAATCAAGTATGCTGCTCTAGAACACAATTTCTGGCAGGAATCTGAACTCCTTACTTTGGATGAACAAGAGTCCCTAGTAAAACCTTTTACTGAAGAAGAACTTCACAAAGCTATCTGGTCCTCTAACCCAAATGGAGCTCCTGGACCAGATGGTTTCTCTTTTCATTTTTACCAATTCTTTTGGCCTTTAGTAAAGGCTGATTTACTTCTCCTCTGTCAGAAATTTCATCATAATGACCTGAATTTGTGGCACCTTAATAAATCCGTTATCTGCCTCATTCCCAAAGAGCAAGATGCCTATTTGCTCAAACAATATAGACCTATTAGTCTTGTTAATTGCAGCTTTAAGATCCTCTCTAAAATACTCACCTTAAGATTAGATCACATTATGGATAGACTCATTGACTCATCTCAGGCAGCATTCATTCAAGGTAGATTTATTCTAGACAACGTAGTTCTTAGTCAAGAGGTGATCCATCACTCTCAATGTTTAGCTACAGCTGGGGTAGTTATTAAAATAGACTTTGAGAAAGCCTATGATAAAATCAATTGGCGATATCTTTTAGAAATACTACATAGTAGAAATTTTGGTTTGAAATGGGTTCACTGGATACACACTTGGCTCACCAGCTCCCAATCTTGCATTAACATTAATGGGCACCTCACTCCCTATTTTAAGTGTCGAAGAGGTGTTCGACAAGGTGATCCCTTGTCCCCATTCCTATATATCCTAGCAGCTGATACATTAAGTAAGATATTCAATAAGAGTAGAAATCTTGATTATATTCAAGGGTTGGGACCTCCTTGTCATCAGCATAAAGCTGTGACTAATTGTCACTATGCTGATGATACAATCATCTTTGCCAAAGCGGAACCCCAAAACATTGAACGAGTTTGGTGGACCATGATGGGGTTTGAAGCCCTTTCTGGCATTAAAATGAACATTGCTAAAACAGAATTGTATCCCTTGAATATTTCTCTAGACTCTGCTCAACTTTTGGCACAACAATTTGGTTGTAAACTTGGCTCCTTCCCTTTTAAATACTTAGGCCTTCCCCTCTCAAATTCTAAACTTAGAGTTAAAGACTGGGAATTTTTACTTCACAAAGTAGAAAAAAAACTCCAAACTTGGAAAAGCCGTCTTTTATCTCTAGGAGGTCGACTAACTCTATTAAATTCTGCCTTATCTTCTATTGCCTTATATGCACTATCTATTTTTCAAATTCCAAAAACAGTCCAACTTAGATTGGACAAAGCTCGACGAAAATTTCTTTGGCAAGGATATGGCCTTAATACTCATAAATATCACCTTGTTAATTGGGCTCAGGTTTGTCTTCCCAAAAAGCAAGGTGGTTTAGGGGTCTTAGATTTGGGATTAATGAACACTGCCTTATTGGGGAAATGGAGATGGAAATTTAAAGATCCTTGCTGTTTTGGGTTATGGAAAACAGCTATTACTCTCAACTATTTCTCAGACCACCCTCTTCCATCCTTTTCTCCTTTCTGGCATGCTGTTACTACTCATGCAGGCCCATACAGTCCTGTACAATTCTGGACTGATGTTTGGATGGGGGATTGCTCTTTGGCCACCCTTTACCCCTTCTTGTTTACAATCTGTAGTACTCCTAATATATCTTTGCCAGCAGTCATTGCATCGCAGGGCCACGGTATTACATTCTTTAGAACACTCACAGGGGTATTTAAATATGAATGGCTAGAAGTGTTAAACATCATCTCCAGTTTTGCAGCAGATACTCCCCAGGAACATATCACATGGTTATGGGACTCAACTGGGAAGTTCTCTGTTTAAATCATTATACCATTTTCTTAGTTTTGGGGGATGTCATGAATTATATACCTTGGAATGGTGGCAACTGCCAGTACCCCCTAAAATTTGAGTTTTCATGTGGTTGGTTCAACATAACAAATTTCTGACCAAAGATAATTTAGCAATAAAAGGTTGGACTGGAGACCAAAAATGCAATTTTTGCTCAGAACCAGAATCTGTTGACCATTTGTTTTTTATGTGCTCCAAGGCTCGGCAAGTTCTTTTTTGGCTTGGGGATTGTCAACACTTTCTTCCTGAATGGACTTCCTTCCAAGAAGTACTCCACTTTGGATTTGCTTTGCCATTAAAATCAAAACAATGTTTCTTGGTCTCCATCAGTGCCTTTGCGTGGATTATATGGACTCTACGAAATAACATTTGCTTTAATAACTCTTCGCCTGATTTGTTAGATCAATTGTGAATAACATTGTACACCTCATTCTTTATTGGACAGGGGGCGTAGAGGAGTTTCCTGCTCAGGAAGAGAATAACTGGATCCCGAAGTCCATAGAGGAAATGCCTCTGCAGGAGTTGAACCCTTCCTCTGAGCGCCAGATGGTGTCCCACTCCCTTTAAAATTAGTTCTACTACATTCTAGTTAGAAGGATTGTCTAGATAGTCTATAGTTCTCTGTTAGGAGTTTTTGTTGTGTCGAATATGGCTTTCTATATACTTTAGTTTAGAAATATGACGCATTCACAATATTCACAATATTCGATTGGCCGCCTTCTTTGAAACGATCATGTCCACAAACATCACACTTCTCTTTAGAAATATTGTCACCGTAGTACAACATGCAA
>JAJGRW010000575.1:265647-374839 GCA_025461045.1 Carex parvula
CCTATTGTTTCTAAATGTTGAAGTTGTGCTAAGCATTTTGTTTAAGTTTCTCTTTCGTCCATAATGATTACGTGCCCAGCCTTTAATTTTGGTAGCTATACATTTGAGTTTATTTTTCCATTGCAAGGCAGTATCACCATGGGAAGAAAGAGGAATGGCAAGCCACCAATTATGAATAAGATCAACAAGGACTGATCTTTAAGCCAGGAAGAGTCAAATTTGAAGTGGTGAGGAGGAAGGTCTGATTTTGAGGAAAAAGTAATCACAATTGGGCAATGGTCTGAACCAAATGAGCTAAAGAAGAAATAGTAGTCTGAAGAAATTGATCTTCCCAGTTGGAGGAGACCAGAACCCTGTCTAATAATGCAATTTGTGCCCACTAGACCAAGTATATTTTCTATCTCGAAGTGGAAGTTCCATGAGGGCTTGATTTTGAACAAAGGAATTAAAGCCTAAGTGGAAGTATCAAGTGAGAACCTGATTTTTCATGTCTATACCTAATTGCATTAAAATCCCCACTTACTATTCAAGCATAGGAACTATAGATATACTAAGAATAATTTATTCTAGAATTGTGATTTGAGTTGTCTATCAATAGGAGCATAGACAATAGTAACATCCATTTAAAATTAGTGTCTTTACATTCTAGCAAAAGTGTAAGAGAGAAAACCTGTATAAACAATCTAAGATAGAAATGTTGGTACTAGAACAGCAAACTAGATACCCCAGATCTCTCTAGAAGGTAGCCATTTCCAGGAGTCCAGATGGGAGGATATGATCTAAGTATTCTATCAGAAAAGGTCTCTTTTTAGTTCTTGAATAGCAACCACATCTATCTTATGATTTTGTAAAATATCTATGAAAATTTGTTTCTTCCTAAAAGCATTCATACCTTAATATTCCAATTCAGGATAATCATAGAAATTTAAAGGCACCAGTGTCATCTTGATCTCGAATAAGACAGTATGTATCAGCTTGCCTTGAGGGTATCTAAGGCCTGATTGATCATCTATCAAAATTTGAGCTGTCTAAAGCTCTAATAGCCTGAATGATAGCAGTGGCATTCAAATCATTAATCCCTAACTTAATTTGATAAGCATGAAAAAGGGCAGCTACTTCTTTTACTGTCAATCTATTGTAAGGATGATTCTTAACTAATGCATTACCTTGGCCAAAGCTTCTCAAGTTGTATGTTTTGAACACGTGCTTCAGCTTTGGATAGTACTGGCAGGTCTTCACCACCCTGGGCACGAATGTACATCCTTCTAAGAGAATCCATCGTGAGCCCCGCTCTTAGAGGGAGGAGTAACAGGCACTGGAGGGGGTGTTAGGGTTGGACGGAGAGGAGGCAGGGAGGGCCAGAACAGGAGAAACAAGCTGGTTCATAAGGAGGGTAAAGATCTTAAGGGCAGTGTCAGTATCCTTGTGTTGAATTTCAGGGAGACACCCCTCAGCCCCAACTTGTACAGTAAAAGATGAGCTGGGATATGTCTAATTCACTAGTGGAAACATGGAAGGTCAGTGTGTGAGGGGAGTGAGGTGTACAAGGGACTGGCCCAAGGGGGGGCTCCTCATTGGTTGTATCAGATAGGACAGGAATGACCAACTGTGGAGCTGTGGGGAGAAGGAGACTCTGCACTGAGTCCTCAGAATGGGAGGATGTATGTTGGAGAGGGATGGAAGAGTGATGGGGTACAGGGAGAGAAGGGTGTAGTTCTTGTAGTACCACACCAGAAGGTAAAGGAGAAGGGGGATTAGACACAGGGGGCACAGAAGAGTCTGAAGAAGTGTGAACTGAGACAGGAGGAGAAGGGGCAGCACAATTCTGAGATGTATCAGATATCTCAAAATCAAAGGGGGCAAGATCAACAGGCAAGTAGGCCGTGGAGGATCGTGGTCTGGAGGTTTCACCCCCAAAGCCAGTGGGTTTATAGGGAATTTCAGATTTCAAGTTACCAGTGTAGAACCAGGAAAGGTCTTCTTGATCAGTATCAGAGTCCTCATTGGTAACCAGAACAAGGGTTTTGCCATTCCCTTTATAATATCGGTGTATGGTGTTGGTAGGAGGAGCAGCCTCCTGAATGACCACCCCTTTTTCCTTAGGGCGAGTTGTGCCACTTTGAGGTGTAGGATGGGGTTTACCAGAACCAGATTTAGAAGAAGATGATTTACCAGGACCCGAGAGAGCCGGTTTGGGGTCTGAACCCGGTCCTGCTCCGCCTCCAGAGGGTGGCTTAGGACCTTTTGAAACAACCGGAAGCCATTTCTGGGAAGGTCCCAGGTCTCGGACTAACTCAAATGTAATCTCAAAGTGAGAAGTATAGCCGGAGGAATCTGTATAGAGGAGCCATTTGCTAGGGGGTATCAACTGTGGGTCACACAACTCGAGACGAACTCTAGCACTGCGAAACTCATCTAGATTATCCGTTTCCTCTGCAAGTTCATAGACAATGGCACAATAGGGATGGAACAGAGTTTCAAAATCTGTCAATTTCCAGAGAGTTTGAGGAAGGCCTCTAACCTTGCACCAGATCGACAAAAGCTTGAGGCCCTCAAGATAGCCAGGGTCCCAAGGTGTCACTGGAAATGAGGTATTGTCAAGGCGAAGGAAACCATCTCCAAGGACACTGTCAAGCCATTTAGGGTGGGGTGCCTCGATTAAGAAATGAGTATCATCAAAAGTGCGGACACGCCAAGAGAACTTGTGATGACGACGATGGATCGCCTTAGAGATCCTTTCCCTACCCCATTCCGCCACATCTTCCAGTAAAAAACTTTATCAGAAGTGTTGTTCTAACTCGTCTGTGTGCGGTGACGCGAAGAAGTGCGGGATAGGCAGTTTCATCGCCATTTCTCGATTCATCGGAGTATCAATCGCAGATAAAGGGAAAGTATAAGGATGTTGTTGAGTCACAGGAAGAGAGGGTTTAGGAGAAGGTTTAACTGGAAGGGAATGAGGTAGGTCTGTGATCGATTGACAGCGAAAGGAAGTATGGCCGAATTGGTTACAAAGGTAACAAAGAACCGCGTTACGGCATTGATCTCTCAAATGGCCTTTCGATCCACATTTGAAACAGACGGGGTGCTTTGGAGAAGACGAAGCTTTAAGTGTTTCAAATTTTTGTCGAATCCTCTCTCGTCGCATTCCTCCAGTAGCGGGATCACTGGTACGCCTCCAGTAACTGACAGGATGGCGCTTCGCGTGAGCCTGATCACGCCGCTGCAACAAAGCTGATTTGTACGGATCTGCCATTGCTAGAGAAGGATTGTTTAGTGCCAAATGCTTCGTCTTCCCGCCAGAATTCAAAGGGGGAAAATCGAGAGGTAAGTGAGGCATGCCACAGAAGATCGATGAAGATTTGGAGGTGGATTAGTTGTGGCTATTTCACCCGGAGATCTGGATTGAATAGGCAAAGTGACAGAGGGAGAAGGTGCAGAAGATCGCACCATCGCAATATATTTGGTCAGAGTATCTTTTAGCTCAGTCAGAGGAGAGAAGGAGGAGGTATTGATGGCAAGGCTCAATCCCAATGCTTTCTTTTTGTTTTTTTCTGTGTTTCTTTTTGTCTCTTTTTAGTTTATTTTTTGATTGTTTTGCTTTTCTAGAATCGCCTTTCTATCGCCATTATCGCCATTTTTTTTGCCTCAGAGCTCTCTCATGTTTGACAACTCCGGTTCGATTGAAACAATCAGACAATTTCCTCCAAGCCTCTTGCGTTTAGAGCAAAATTACAGTGGTTCGATTGATTATAAAAACACTGTAATTTTGCTCTAAACGCAAGAGGCTTGGAGGAAATTTGTCTGATTGTTTCGATTCACCATCGATTTTATCGGATATCTGCACATAACTCGCACAACCGAGTCAACTCGGAATCGGCCGATTTCCAAGCCATGAGTATTAAGTTCATTATAGCGAAACTCTCCAATCCTAGAGGCTAGAGCACTTCTATATCAACTGAATATATTTACGGTATCATTAACAATAGTCCATAAAGGAGCATTGGAAGTTTACCTTGTAAACAGTCCCAAATCCACCTTCGCCTAGCTTATTTGATGGTGAGAAATAATCGGTAGCAATTCCCAGGGTTTCCAGTTTAAACAAGTGAAGTGTAGATGTCTCTTTCTCCTCATTGTGCGTGCCTGTAAGAAAGTAGATTAAAATTAAGAGATCCCTTTTGAATCCTGATAATAGTTTAAGTACCTTTTTAAAGAAAACGAAAAAGCCAAAAATGTGTTTTATAAAACGAACTGAGTCATGTGGTGACATGCCATCATGATAGATATGGTAAAATTATTCAAAATTGACCATAACCTACGTAATGTAAAACTGTTGGCCTAAACATTTTTTGGAACCGAACTTATTTTATTTGTTTTTGAAATTATGGTCAAAGGTCAAAAGATTCGAGTGTTTGACAATGTTCTCTTTTGTTAACTTTAAAGATAAGTTAGCATGTGCAGAGGTGTTTTCTAATTAATTAATGTCATGCATGTTGTTGGTCGTATAACAGTCATCATATAGGTCTTTATTGAAGTATGAGCTCGTCTTGTTTTTTCCATTAACTTTAAAGAGATAAAGTGAGTGTTTGAATAATAAATTCAAATTTGAAGCGTTTAATCTATGTGTCTCAAATATCAATGAAATATTGCTCTTAGTGTTCTACCAATATCAAGTGTTAATAAGAGAGGCAGTACTTGTGCAAATTTTTTTTTTTCTTTTTTGATAAAAGGCACAGAGGCCATTTCATTAAAGATGAAATCAAGTTAACTTGCATCAGAAAAACAGAAAGTAAGTCCGCAAGACTAATGTAAGATATAAATTTCTAACGCAGAGCAAAACACAAAAGCTCAGCATTTAAGAAGCCACTATATCACAGTTAAGGAAAACCGACAAGTTAAGAAGCCACTATACCACATTTAAGAGGCCAAAGTAACGTAATGATCCTAAACTCGGATCGAACAACAAAAAAAAACTTGTCTTCATTCTTGTCAAGAAGAATTCTGAGCCTCCATCTCCTTGGAACGCCACCACCTAGGAGTCAGCCGGATCCCAACCCGCAATGGTATGGCATGAGATCAACTGGAAGCCATTCTTCGGCAGCCCCTTTAATTCTTTTGTCCATGTTTCCGTCCAATATTCAAATAATGATATGATTAGTAATATGAGAGCTCGTACACTTTTCTCCGTATGAGATTAAAAACAGATGGCATTTCTTTGTTTCCAAATAGTCCAACAAACAGCACTAATATCACTAAGTATTTCTGCAATTGCTTGTGGCATTGACCTTCTTCTTCTAAGAATACAAAATAAGGCCACCATCAGGATTATAAAACCACATATTGAGGACACAATAACCAGAGGAAGTATCTTCATTTTATCTTTGCTCCCTGCATTGCTCTAATTATGATACAATTTTATAATTGAATCATTAACTATTGCGGACAAAAGCAAAAGCCTCCCATATAATTTCAAACATAACATAAACTTCTTGATAAATGGTAGGTACAAAATAATCAGGTAGTAAGATATGCTGATTTTTCTTTGTGCACATCTTACCAGTAACTTCTGTCGATGATGGGGCGATACCAGAGTCTGGCACTGACTGTTGGGGAGGGGACGACATGATAGACAATGGTGGAGGTGATAATACATCTTCGCTATTACTCTCAAAATATGGATAGATCTCCATGCGAATGTAACATTCGAACCGGAGAACAACTCCACCTTGATATTTGTTGCAACAACTCTGAAAATAACCCATCGACTGATTCAGGCACGTGTGGCACTCTTCAACCGACAGATCCCTCATGCACTGTGCCAACCCGTACATTGTAATATCACTAGTAAAATTTGCCTGACTCATAGCAAACTTCCGGCTTGAATTGGCCGCCTTAGCTGCAAGGCTACCGGTGAGATCATTGTACAACTTTTCAAATGCAGATGCCTACGTATACAGTATCTTATACCATAGCTTTTTTCATATTTATTAAAGTTTTCTAAAAAGAATTTTGTTTCTTACGCTGCAAATTGCAATTTTGTTATCTCCTGTTAATTCGAGTTGTGTTAAAAAATTATAACTATAATATAATGATTTGAAAATTAAAAAAAATATTAATCTATGAAGTTGGAATAAATAAAATTATCAGAAATTGTTATTTCCAGACTACAAGTATTATTAATTAGTTCGGTGGAAAGATATGTGTGTATGATTTCAGTAAATAGTTGGGGTTTCTATAATAGACAAAAATGTAAGTTCGTTGATGTTGAAATAGAAAAAAAGAGTAATTTCTTTTGTTTCATATCCATCTTACCATTACGAAAAATTACGGTATATGATACTTTCACATCTGACACTAAAATCTAATTTTATTTTATTTAATAAACTATTGTTGGAAAATTAAGGTGTATATAATTTTACCTTATGAATTCTAGAATAGGAAGAAGCTATCGCCTTTTAATATTGATCAGCTGAAATAATATGAGTTTGTAAATTTTCTTTAGAAATATTTAAAAACATGTGTTGAATTTTTAAAAATGTAATCAAATAACGATTCAGATATTTTTTTTTTCAAAAGAATGAATCTATGATTTTTTTTTGAGTGAGGCTACGGTGCTATGCATAGCACGGATTGGGTCCATGCTACGGCTCAAAATTTGACTTTTCAAAATTTTAACGGTCGATCCGAACCGTTCAACATGATTATAAAATGAATATGTACTTGCAAACCAAATTTTACATTTTTTCGAATTTTTTTACTATTTTTTTAGATAGGCTGTTTTGGATAGTCCAGAATGTTCAGATCAAGTGATTTTCAAAAAATAGTAACAAAATTCAAAAAATGTAAAATTTGGTTTGCAAGTACATATTCATTTTATAATCATATTGAACGGTTCGGATCGACCGTTAGAATTTTAAAAGATCAAATTTTAAGCCGTAGCACGGACCCAAACGGTGCTATGCATAGCACCGTAGCCTCACTCTTTTTTTTTTCTCTTTGTTTTTGGCAATAAAAAATGTAAACGATGTTACATGTGATTAACCTCAATGCGGCCCAATTTTGTCCAACACTGTGTTGGAAGGAAAGAGGAGTAATTTAGTGGGCTATTATTGGGCTTGTAACAAATCTTTTTGTGTCTGCTAGTTGCATAGCCTTTTTCGCGCATGCCTAGTCACCTAAAAAAGGCCCAGATCAGTCCCGATTTAAGACACAGATTAACATATTTCTATGAGTGTATAAGACATTTATAATTTCTGCATATATTGAGTGAGAATAAATCATTCAAAAATAATATATATTTTCTTGCTCAGTGGAAGTACGATATGGTCCAGGGGTGAAAACGGAGCGGATATGGAGCGGACAGTAGTAAAAGCATATGAATATCCTTTTCAATTTCTAGATACGGATACGGATACAAATACGAATAGGGACACAGATACGGATCGGATCGAATACTTATTAAAATATATTAAAATATATTAAAAAATATTAAAGTTCATAATACTATTTAAATATAATAGTGAATAGCATAATTTATTTATACTATATATTAAATTATATGGTATATATCTATTATTTGAATACGGATAATTGAAACGTAAAATCATATATGTATTCATATTCACACGGATATTCAGATATTATATCCACATCTATTTTTTTGAATACGGATTAAAAACGAATCGAATATTATCCAAAACGTTTTCACCCCTAGATTCTAGATATGAAGGATGTACAAAAAAGAAGTCAATAATTTTCTTTTTGCCAAATAAAAAGAAAATTAATTTTGCTTCAGCTACCAGGAACTCAACCTCTTTACATGACTCCTGAAGAATTCCGTGGACCAATACATAAATAAACATTCTTCTAAAAAAAAGCACAAAGTTTGTTGGTATAAATTTCAAAATATTTGGATAGTTATAAATTAGTTAAAATAAATCAAATTGAAATAGAGTTATCCGGATTGTGCGAAGCACTGTCCTTAAGCGTATTCCGTCCCATTGTGCAAGATGGAACCACAACTAAGATAATCCAGGATTGTTGCTCCTTGGGCACGCCATGGAAACAACTGATGATAACTCCGCAATATCCAGCATAAATCAGAATTCGATCAATTGATACAATGAACAAATATTTTGTGGGAGTGCATTATCGGATACCAAAAAACAGAGAGATGGGTTTTTCTTATTTGTATATTTTATTAAGGAACGATTAGTTACACATTTTTAACTGTATACCGAACTGAGAAAGAGAGTTATATAGATATATTGTTTCGGGTGAGAATGCGAAGTAAATGAGAATTGAATTAAGAAAGGAAACGGATCTAAATATAAGGCAATTAATAAGAATATTAATGGATAATCAAAATCAAAGACTACCCTTTGGGCTAATTATTATTCTCTTTATTATGAATCAATTCAGAGAGTAATTAACGGAATTGAAAATGAATGGACATGAGATTTACAATTTAATCCTCTAAATTTTAAATATCACAAATGGAGATTTTAAGAAAAATTATTAAAGATGGAATTAGCTGTACAACTCGCGATCATAGACATTGGTAATACTATCCTAATAATCAAAGAACTGGTACAGCTCATATCTAACCTGACAACTCCCTCCTAATATTCTTTCCCCTGTTTTCCCACCACCAGATGTCGAAATCCGACTAATTGCCGATTTCAAGCAAGTCTTGCAATCCCTACCGGACAAATCTTTCGTGCACTGAACCAATCCATACAATCTGCCAACTCTTTGAATTTTCATTTGTCCAGTGGCGAACAGCAGCGGCGAGATATAAGCTTTAGTCATCAGCTTGTTTATCAGCTCAATCACTTTACTGTCAAACTCGATGGGGTTGGTCACATTACGAGTTTCCCGCAAAAGCACGGTGTGATTGTGATCAACTTCGCCAAAGAACTCCTTGTCGGAGTATCGCAACATGCACTTGTCAAGCCAAATTACGGCATCTTTCTTACAGTGGCAGACAGTTTGGACATGAAAGATTGCTCTGTTAAGGCATCTGAAGCACCATTCACTCCCGATGTCACCTCGGCACATCGCAAGCCCGTGTACTCTACCATGATCAGAGCCCACCGAAGCAATTTCAAAGCCAATTTTCGGGGCTTTGATGGCGAGAAGAAACATCAATTGTATCAGATTGTCGTCAAATCGGTCACCAGGATTGAATTTTTCTATTGTACTACATTTGGCAGCCAGGGGCTTCGATGTGGCACTGTGGAGAAGAGGGAAGAATAGGAGAATACAGAGTAATATAAACAGCATTTTGGGAGGAAGGGAAAGGATTGACTTTTTTTTTCTCTCTTGCTGGCGATTCGCTTTTAGAAATAAAGATTGAGATTATGTAGTGAATATATAGTGTCAAGATAAATCTGAGGCGATGAGAATGTGGAGAAGAGGAGAATGCAGAGTAATGTAGACGGCCTTTCGGACGGAAGGGAGGGAGAAGATTTGACTTTTTTTTCTTTATGGCGACTCGCTTAAATGAAGGTTGAGACTGGATCCACATCCTCCCCGGTACCGTAAAAGATTCTCTTCACTTTACGGTTTGAGATTAACTCCCAACCGGTTTGGGATGCTGACAGAGGGGGCAGTATTATTGGGCTTTGAGATTCGTTCCATGTTAAAAAGAACGGTCTAGATCAAGTAATTGTAAAAGATTCCCTGTTACGGTACCGGAGGTGATGTGAATTCGGTTGAGACTGGCCAGTGATTACATAGTGTAAAGAACCATTCAGTCCAACCCCCTGCAATGAGTTATTGTATGCGTCTGCAATTCGCTATGCTAATACTCGCTATCTAGAAAAGGCAGTAAAAAATTGACCTCCGTAGTTTGAGGGTTTTTTTTTTGGTCTCAAACGTTATACATGACAGAAAACTAAATAATTTAAGTCTACTTGTAAATATTTTTTTAGGAACACAATCTTGATAGTAGAAAAATTCTTGCGCGAAGAAAACAAAATAATATATAAGAGGATTCAAATACTTCTATTTTTTTTTGTCTCTATCATGCTTTTATTTTTGGAACGACAATAACATGAAATTTAAAATTTAAATGTCAAAATACAACTGTTAGATATGATCTACGTCATTTTCTCTATATATACGTAAGAGATCACAACATTTCAACTTATAAATTCATATAATCAAATCGAAAAGTGATAATATTTTAGCATGTGGAGAAAAGTTTATAAATCATATATAATTATGTTATTTGAGATATAAATTTTATAATTTTTTATTAAAAATTAAATATTAAAAATATGATAGAGTTAAAAAAAAAATTGATGATTTGAACCCTCCTCGTATATAATTTAGTTTTATTTGACATTTCGCATTTTGTTTTGTATATCCTTCTTCAAGAAATGAATCTGCTGAAATTCTCATTTATGAATAGTGTTCGTGAAATCCCTGTTTTTCTGAATCCAACCGTCGAGCTATTTCGAGATGCATGCACAGAAAAACTAATTATTTCGAGATACGTGCATAGAAAAAGTTGAATACCTGAATTCAAAATTTGAAAAATTTCACAAAAATTGTTCACGAACGAGGGATTTCAGCATATTTCAATTCCCTTTTTCATGTCTTCCATTGCTCCTGCCAGCATTAGTGAATTGCATATTCACTCAATTGGGATAATAACAGATGTTATATCATTGAACATGTCCGATGTTAGATACCATAGATGATGCCTTTTTTGAGGAAGATTTGAAGAGGTCTTATCTAATACAGGCTGGAGGGACTAACTCCTCCATATTTTAATAAATACAATTTTTATTCATTGTCGCAATCAATGGGTCAGAAGGTTCTTACTCGTGATATATAATATAACACGTTGCATTTCATTGTTGACCAGGCCAGGTAATAAAGTAACGACGCAGTTGGAGCCTTCCAGCTTCCTTGATTTGTTTAAAAGTTGTTTCATATATTAATTTTTAACTTACCTCTCTATCAATTTGGATCCGATGTCCATCGGACTCAAAGTGAGTTCGATGAGCTCAATGACCGTCTGATTTGTTTTAAGATTCGTATCCGTAATTTTTGCGTCTGCTTTAACATTCGTGCGTATGAATCTTAAAGCAGATCGGACGGTCCCAAAATCCATCGGATCCAAATTTGAGTCCGATGGGCTCTACTTGTTAGAGGATAATGGCCGGGGGCACTATTTGTGATTATAATTATTTTCTGAAGTTGACATATAGTTTGGTTTCCACATGGAATTTATATACTGGGCGAGAACCAGAGGCTTTTTCTTGTACAGTTTGTTTCCCTGATTGAAAAATAGAACAATAATATTTTATATACAAAAAAAAAATATTGTATATGAGCAAGCAGGCTACGACTTATGGTAATAAAAAAATGTGCATAAAATTTTATGCCGGGCTAAACGGATATTCGGTGCGAAAATAATAAAAATGGTACAACTTGTACTTTAAATATAGCGATAAAGAATGTATATATTGTGGGACTAATTGGAAAGCAGGATATCAAAACTTAATGCGTTTTTTGTCTCAAAAACCGCTGGCCATTTGAGAACAAAGTTATAAGTTTGATAAAACTACTAATAACGCAAACGCTGGGCGAGTACAAATTCCTAAATCTGCTAAATGCGCATCCGCCTGAGCAGGTGCCCCTAATTTTTAACAAAAAAAACATATGTAGCGAGTAGCCTATTTGATACATTGAAGAAGGTACTCACCAACCTATTTGGTACACCCTCTTTTTTCTTTTTCTTTTTTAATCCTTGACAGTGACAATCAAGTATAATCTATTCGTCATGTCACAATTTTTCACAATATTATGTGTCACAAAAGGGTGAAATTGGAACGTATCAAATAAGTTATTGGATACCCTTCAATTTGTCAACTCCTCATTTCAATTGCATATAATTATTAAAAAGACATGAAGCTGGGTTTGAGAGAAATGATTAATTTGGTTCATCCTAGACAATACTGCCTCAAACTCGTGCTGCAAAATTAACTGTGAGATGTATATACAAATTTCAATAAATATGAACTTTATCTAAATTTAATTTCAGTAGGGTTTATGTTTGTGAAAAAAAAATTTTGGATGACTTTGTCCTCTCTATGTGGTTAACGAGCTAACAATTAATACCTCAAAAACATTTTCTAACAAACGTTTAGATTTTAAATGTTTTCATTTTCATACTTCTACTATGTTTTCATTTTGTTTAAAAATATACTAACTTAAAACTTAATTTTCAAATAAATGGTTAGACGTGATTTATGTTATTTTTATGCAACATAAGCCGACATTTTTATTAATATTCAAAGTTAATTAGAAATTAATATTTATGTTCAGAATTTCTGACTTTCGCTAAAAATGCCCAAACCGGCCATAAAATGGCCGGTTTACTCTTTTTTTTTTTTAGAGATACTATACAGAGAAAGATAATGAAATCAAACACTGAAAATTTGAATATTTTTGTTTAAATTATTTGTTAGATTACTTCTTTTGATATATAATTAGCATATTTATACTAAAATACGCTAAATTACTTGAAATTCAAATGTTGAATTGCACTATATTAATTTAAATTACACAAAATTACATTACATTACGCTAAAATACGGTAAATTACACTAAATTACATATGAATATGGATGATATCTTCACTGAAAAGGCAAAAAACGATGACGAAACTTCAAATAGTCATAAAACGGTGCTCAAGTGTCCGATTTCAGCAAATGACCACTTTTCGGAAAGCTTGCGAAAATACGCATGCTTCTGTGTGCTGGATTTTAAAATTCAGAATTGCCAAAAAATTAAGAGAAGAGCCTCAAAACTTGAGCTGAAGTTTCCGATTAAGATTTTTATTTCTATTATTCAATCTAAGTAGCTCAGTAAATTAGTTACATAATGAACTTGTAGAATACCAATTTTTACTATTTTTTATGATTCATGAAAGATGACACAAAATCGGTCTACTTTAGCGTAATTTTGCGTAGTTTAGCGTAATTTACCGTATTTCATCATAATTAGCGAAGTTATTGTAATTTAACGTAATTTAGTGTAATTCAACATAATTTATTGTAATATAGTGTAATTCAACATAATTTCAAGTAATCTAGTGTATTTTAGTATAAATATGCTAATTATAAATCAAAAGTAATCTAACAAATAATTTAAACAAAATTTCAAATTTTCAGTGTTAGATTTCATTATTTTGCTCTATATAGTGTCTCTGAAAAAAAAAAACCCGGCCATTTCATTACCGGTTTGGACACTTTTGGCGAAAGTCGGAAATTCTGAACATAAATATTAATTTCTAATTAACTTTGAATATTAATAAAAATGTCGGCAACATAAGACATCGCCATATATCTGCATTATTCTATCTTAGGGATTTTTACTTTATTCTATTGTTGGAGAAATTCATCTGATTGGTGTAAATGAGCTTATGAAAGTTCATTGATGTGGACAGCATTTTACCGTTCAATTTTTTTTTTAATATTAAAAAATTCCCACATCTGAACGGTCTAAATTAAAGAAGTTGAAAAATATTATGAAGACATGCATTAAATATATTCAATATTAGACTTGCTTTGTTCGTCATGACTCATGAATATGCAGACATTCTCAAAAGAAAAAAAATAAATCCGAATCTAAATATCATGATCATCTTTAACAGGAAATTCTCTGTGAATATTGCCCGATTTTTTATTAATACTCAAAAAAAAATTACTGGATTTGTTCTCAATTTTCAATTTTTTTAAAAAAATATTCTAACCACCCCACAGTAGAGCGGTTTGCTCCCTTACCCAGCTGCCTCATAGTGAAATGATATGATTTTGTCTATAAATATGGGGGTAGGGCTCCGGATTTTCACCATTTCATTACAAATTTTCATCCACTCTCTCTTTTTTTTCTCTTTCTGATAAGCCTCAATTATATATACCTTCGGTCGAGGTTTTACCTCCTAAACTGTATCAAAACCCTTGCATTTTAGTCTAGTTTAGTATAGAATGCACCGTAGAACCAAGTTACTGCCTTTCCTTTATCTAATTTGCAGAAATCGAGCAAAAAGGAGCAAAACAGCCTTTTGTGCGGGCCGCACGGATTTGTCCGAGAGTTTTGCGGGTACTCGTGCGGGCCGCAGGAAATTTGTGAAGGCCGCACGACCCCTTTTTCCTTAGCCATTTTTCAGACGAAAACCAACTTTTGTGCGGGCCGCACGAATTCTGTGCGGGCCGCACCGATTTAACCGAGAGTTCTGCGGATGGCCGTGCGGGCCGCATGAAGGCCGCACAAAATTACAGCTGTCGACATACAGTCCGTATTTTGGCCATATCTTGGTCATACGGACTCCGATTTGGGTGAATCAAAGCTTGACTGAACCAGCACAAAAATATCTATAACTTTCATGAAGGAAACAAATCCAAATTCGGAATGTATAATTTTGTACAGCCGCACCAATGGCCGCCCAGCCTAGATTTGGACAGATTTTATTGCCATCTTCGCCCGATTCACTTCCAGATTTTGTTGGATTTCTTTCCAAGGCACGAAAATAGCTATATATGGGTAGGAAGGAAGCAGGAGGAACGATGCTTCATTCTAGGTTTAACTTCGACATCTCTCTACACATTCTCTATCTTCTCCTCGTGATCAAAGGCGATTAAGAGCAAGATTTGAAGGATTCTCGAGCAAGCAAAAGTGAAGATCAAGGGCAGTGAGCGAAGAGATTGGTGTAGTCTATTCTCTTACTTGTTTTACTTTGTTTTCATTATGATTTCTCTTGTAACTTTCTTGGTTGTTAACTCACCCATGAGAGGCTAGATTTCCTCTCTAGGGGCTTAGGCTAAAAACATGAATTTGTGTTGAATCTATGTTTACTTGGATTAATTTCTTTATGATGATTGTTTGCATGTTTGTTTATTCTTGTTGATTTTACAATTCATGTGCTTGTATGATTTGATTGCTTGTTAATTTCCCGCTTGAGTCTAATCAACTTAAGATGCTAGGAGTTATAATTAATGGTACCAAATTGTATACATGAATTACCTTAGGATTAAGATTAGAAATGACCAAATCTATTTCTTAGTCCGGAACCACAAGAACAAAGGTTGAATTGAGGTGAAGGACTTAATCGTGAAGCCTTATATTTGATTGGGACACCTAGAATTGAACCAAATATCGTATGAAGGACTTAACCGTGAAGTATTGGTATTTAGGGATAAACTAGGCTAATCTATGCTTATGGTCTAGATAGCTAGGGTGAAGGACTTAATCGTGAAGTCCGAATTATCTAGACACGTCATTAATTCACGAAAGTGACCCTTTTTGATATTTACGTTTAGAAACCCCATAATTGCAAACATGAGTTTAGAATACCAAGTAAATATGGAATTGACCAAATGATTGTATGCCGATAGCCCCTAGACTCTTATCCATTTGAATCACAAACTCCTTTTATTTGTTTGTTTAAAATTGTCTTGTTTTAATTTCAACTCTCAATCGGGTATTGAACCCAAAAACCAATTTTACAACAAACCCCCCTTTTACTTTATTTGCACTATTTTAGAGTTAATTGATTTAGTAGAAAGTAATATCTCCCGTTATCTTTGGATCGATACCCATAATTACTACAAGGATAGATTGTGCGCTTGCAATTCAATCTAACTTTGCGTATTTAGGGTTTTATAAATTTAAAGCAGAAGTGTACGAAATAGACCAATTATTCCTATACCCAAAATACACAACACTTTCTCCAGCAGATCTCTCCCACTATTTAATGCAAGTCCTTTAATTTCTTCTTTATATTTTTAATACAAAATTGTTTAGAAATTGTTAGGAATTGTTTAGGAATTGGTAACAAGTAATATAAACTGTTAGAAATTGCTATAATGGTTAGAAATTGTTTAGAAATTATTTAAAAATAATTAGTAATAATAATTTTGAGATTAATATAAATTATTATTAATTTTTTTATTTTAGTTTGTAATAATAATTCTTATTAATTATTATAAATTGTAATAATATGTTAGAAATTCTTAGGAAATATTAGAAATACCAAAATTAAGGTTTAAAAAATACCTGACATAGTTTAAAATTGTCGTAAGTTTTTAATTAGTGGTTCAAACACGTGGTCTGCTTACTACAACAAGTATGGAGTTCCAGTGCAGGTTGGGGAGGTTAGTCAAACTTTATGTTTTTAATCAATTTACTAGTTATTTGTATGTAGTAAAACTAATATTATTTACCTACAGGATGGAGTACCTTAGTGGCATGTCGATCCCACATTCAGTATGACTGACTTGACTAGGGATGATTGCCCAGTTCAGGATACCGGGTTCGAGGTGCAGAGCCTCCGCATACCACGTTACTTGGAGACCTGATGACGCCAAATCATATAGCGTATATCACTATCTTTATATCCGAAAAATGGTGAAAAGCCAATGCAAAGTAACCAGTTTCTCGATTTTATTTACCGCAAATGTATTTTTGAGTCATTTTAGCAGGTTTTGGAGAAAGTTGCGTATTTTAGCAGCTTTGCAACATTGTCAGCCACAAGCTCCTCATATTTGATCCTTGCAACCATTACCACCACTTCGGCATGTTCAGAGGAGAGAGGGTCAAAAGTTTTGAGGTACTCCAACCCGACCTAGTTGAGCTTTGCTTTCTTCTTCTTGATGGTTTTGCGAGTGGATACGGAGTCTGGCCTGGAGATGCGCCTTGTCCTTTTTGGGCTCTCGTAGACTCCCATATTTTTGGCAGACAGTCTTGGGCTTCGATGGATAGCCCCCCCGACCTTTGACAGCCTGTGTATGGTGCTGTGTCTAGCCCAATTCTTACATGTTCGAAACCTGGGGGTGCCCCATGGTGGTCTTCTTCAGTTTGGGCCAGAATGAAAGTGTTGTTACCTTCTTATATCCTCACATGTTCGAAGCCCGGAGGTGGCCTATTGTACTCCTCATCCGCTTGGGCCGGTCCATACTCAATTTGGGCCCATATTTGCTGGATTTGTGCCAAGGTTTGTTGTTGGGCCTGTTCAGGCATATCCCTTGAAGAAAAAACTTCGAAAATTTGCAGATTACTAGTTTATTTCAGTTTGAAGTCTACATTTCTACTTAATTTTTCATTTATTTCTCTCTATTTTTTTCTCATTATTCTTTCATCCTTTCACTTAGATCCCCAATCTTTAGACTATTCTTTTTCTTTTCTTTTTTTCACTATTTTACTACACAACATAAGAATTCCACTCCGGAAACCTACCCAACATGTAACCGATCAAGGTTAATATAAATGGGGGCTTGACCTCTATTGTTTCTAAAAAAAACAATGCTTGAGCCTAGGGCTGTACAAAATCACTCAAATTCGTAACTCGCTCGCTAACTGCTCGCTTTAACTCGATCATTTACAACTCGAGTCAGTTCCAACTAGAGTTAGCTGACTCGTTTAATAAATGAGCTGAGTTTAAGCATATTCCAACTCGGTCATTAACAACTCGAGTTACACAAAATACGTCACAATAAATCCCACGTCCTTCTAAATGACTCATAAGTTGTTGTTTGGATTGTTTGTCTTATTAGTTGTCTCGTTAATTATGTTTGAATTGTTTGTGTTTAGATAAACTTTTACTTAGTCATTTGAATTGTTTGTGTTTATAAACTCTTACTAGTATATAACTATAGCTAAGAAAATTGACTAGTTAAACGATTATGAGCTAACTCGAGTTGGTAATGACCTGAACTCGAGTTGGATTTACAGCTCATTATTACCATCACAATTCAAATTGACTCGCTCATTAACTAAATGAGCTGAGCACGAGTTAAGAATAACTCGCTCAAACTCGGTTCATTTACAGCTCTACTTGAGCCACACATCAACTTGTGCAATTATCTTGGGTGTCAACAGCCACGGAGGAAGGGATGTATCACGGAAAATACGTTCATATTTCTCTGCTTCCAGATAAGTGCAGGAGCGTCCCTCTTTCCCTCTCTCCTTCCAATCTCAGCGCCGCTTCCTCGTTTCTTCTACTCGCGCTATTTGATTAACCCGTTTGAACACTATTAGATAAACCCCGAAAATGAAAAATGATGCTTTCCTCCGATTTAATAGTGAACAGAATCACCTATTGAGGACATTCACGGAAGTATTGCGAAATGTTTTTGAAAAAGAAAAAAAACTTAACTTGGTATGATTGTGCGGATTAATCATCTTATTTTAAAGGCTGTGATATTTATATAAGAGTGAGTGTGCCATGGACCAAATGGTCCATCTAGAATTTGCCTTTATATAAAGTAGTTACAGACAATTGCATCAATAAATTACTAATTACTGAACTTTACAGCTTATCTAGTTACTAATTACTGAACTTTACAGCTTATCTTTCTAAATTATTAAATCCATCACCCCTTTCAAAAAATTTTATATGTTCATAATAATTGTTGATATAATATTTAGACCAAAGCTAGAGTGTGATATACTCAGAGAGTTTGATGAGCATATTTCAAAAGTATATCGGATTGATATCAAACGATGAATTCAAATTGTTGAAATCTATTTATTTCATGAATGCTTCATGTACATGCAAAATTTTGAAAATTTTGAATTTATTTAGTACAAGCTCAAACGGTAAAGAAAATGATGAAAAATAAATACATAAAATAACTTATAAAATGTTCACTTTTTTTACTGCTTGATTTTGTACTAAATGAATTCGAAACTTTCAAAATTTGTCATACACATGCATCACTCATGAATAGATGGATTTCAACAGTTTGAATTTGTCAATTAAAAATAATCTGATAGACTTTTAAAGTTGTGGTCACCAAACTCTTTTGGTGAGCACATCACACTCTAGCAAATTGCTGTAATATTTAATGTCTATGTACCAATAAATTCGTATGCTTGTATTAATATTTACACAAAAGTTTCAATTGAATCACTCTATTTAATTTCTTGTATATGTACATGAACTTATAAGTTAGATCAAACAATGACAACTTTCCCCGACGTCACTAAACTTTAGAGAATTCTAGACAAAGTGTAAATATTTTTGTCAAATCAGCTGATCCAGCTCATTTTATTACAAAACTGCAATTGGAGAATATCTTACAAAGTTATTTGTTTCCTTTATTTGTTAAGCTTGTACCACTGCATTCTGACTTTTTTTTTTTTTTCCGGGTTTCCTTTCATTTAGGATACTACTACTCTTCGTCTCTTCCATTTTTTGTGATTTTATACGTTGCTACTCGTCATTTAAAATTCTTCTCATATCTTGAGTTTCCTTTCAGTTAGGATACTACGATTTCCGAACACGGATCTTTCTTCTTACATTTATAAAAAAGATAAATATATATACAGAAAGAATTGACGAGAAAAATTTCTAAGTAAATTTTTTAGTAACATTTCTAACAAAATCCGAGACAGACTTGATTGATTTGGTGAGAGGAGAATTAGCAGCCATCAGATTATACAAAACAGTCTCAACCTCCACAATAGATGGCCTCTTTGTAAACCTCGTTACCACCTTCATCTCCCCTCTATCCCCTTCTTGCACCATTACCAACCAAGGTTCACCGCCAGCTTTACCATCTCTCACGCACCTCATAACTACACCTCTTCTACTACTCAAAATCCCTTGTACCTCTAACCCAGTAAAAGAATACACCACATGAAAAGACTCGAGAAAAGTCACTACTCTTCTATTAAAATCCTTCTCATCTTCAAATGCCCATCTCGGGTTGAACAGGATGACAGGTTTCGGGTATAATTCTTCAGCTACTGTGCTAATTTCCTCCAATTGGGATTCCTCTGGTGCCAAAACCACAGTCAAATCAGCAGATTCCAGCAAATCGAGAGTGATTGAACCCAATTTCAAGTTTGTTATAGCATTAGGAGATTCACCGAAAGTCTGGTTAGCTAGTTCCTCCAGTGTAGGAGAAGGCCATACTAGTAACATGCTAGGTTTTGAATCTTTCCTATTGATGTTCAAGTCCGAGAATACCTCAAAAGCAAGCTGGACTACTGAATTTGGGGAATCGTCGATGACCGGTATCTCAACTCGGTACCGTAGTTGCTTCTGCTTTTTTAATTTTTTAGTTGAGAAAGGAACTGTGCTCTTCAGAGATTTTTGCAAGGTGGCGGCAAGGCATGTTTTGGCTTGGAATATGGCTTCTTCTCTTGAGGAAGGCGGTGAGGAGAGAGAGACAGAATCAGAATCTGGTTTGGAAGAATAGCTACCTTTGCTTGATTTAACTAATTTAGGAGGGCTTACCTCATCCTCTACTGCGCGGTACCTGGGAGGCCGCGTGCCTGACCTTAGGATTTGTAAGCGGCTCTTTGGTGGCGGTTTAGCGCGAATCTCAAGGGAATTAAGGCCGTTGGTTCCGTGCTGCAACTTGCGGACCGCTGTAGAGGATCTTAATCCGAGGAGGGATGTGAGTTTAAGAATTGAAGGTGGTGGTGGTGGTTTTGATGAATGGGGCTGGAAGAGATGGAGCGCCATGGGGAGACACTGTCACACTGGCGTTTGTGGTGGTTGAGTTCTGAAGACATGCTATCTTATTCTCTATTGGATGGAGAGAGAAAAATTCGTGATCGAAGCGGGCCTTCTGGTGCAAATAGGCCCGTTATTTTTTCTGGATTAGATGTCTGTCTGTTTTCGTATTGGGCGGACATGGCAAACAATACTATAGTCTATAGCAACGAATTCATATCACTAAGGTAACAGAATATTTCTGTTAGATCCGGACCGTCCGATCAAATTCCGCATGCATATTAAAGGGTCCCGTCCATTCCACCTTGGACTGAATTTGCCCAGATTCTGATGGGACTGTCCGGATCTAAACAGAAATATTGGGTAACCTCAGAGGATATGGACTCTACTAGCATGAAACCATTTTACATACAAAATTATTTGGGAAAAAAAAAAATCAAAATTCAGCAATCAGTGCCTCTGCTCTTGAAATTTGAAAATGGAAGGATTCTCACACTTAGGTATTAGCCATCGGGAGCTAGAAAATTTAAATAGGGAGTTAATCTATAGAATGCATAAGATGAGGGTTCAAATGCACCCAAATTTCTATGCTCTCAATGCATCCAATTCTTTATCTCTTTTATCTCTATTTTTAAAGTCTGAACAGTTGATCCAAACCGCTCAACATGATCTTCATAATAAATTATGCTTGGTGACCAAATTTTATATTTTTTAGAATTTTTTAACTATTTTTTAAAATAGGTACAAAAAATCATTGTTTTAAGGAGATTATGGACCATCCGATAAAGTGATTTTGTATCTATCTTAAAAAATAGTAAAAAAATTCTAAAATATATAAAATTTGGTCTCCAAGCATATTTTATTATGAAGGTCATGTTGATCGGTTCGGATCAACTGTTCGGACTTTGAAAATAGATAAGATAAGGATTAGGTGCATTGGGAGCATAGAAATTTGGGTGCATTTGAACCCTGCTCAATGCATAATATGTGAAAAAAGACAAAAAAAAAAGTAGTTAGTAGGAATTGAAATCATAACCTTACAAACACCAAATAGAACTTTTACTACTTGTCTATAAGCACACATTTTTGTCATTTTATAATGGGCTAGACTATATAAAAGCTAAAAAAAACATAAATTAAATTAAATTTTAATATACATAATTAAAAAAATTAAAATCATGACTTCGCACCCCCTGACATACATGTAGATCCGCCCCTGCTAGCCGACTAAGAAGAAGAAAAGTATAGTGAGAAATCTGAACAACTGCTAAGATAAAAATTATATTATTTATAGTAAAACGATGTTAGTGTGTTCGATTTTAGCTGCAAGTAAAAAGTAACTGCTGTTCATATCAATTCCAACTTCTGAAGTGTACCGCCACTGCCAGTCCAATCCAAGTTAAGCAAATTATATTTTCACAAAAAAAAGTTAAGCAAATTTAGATTAGATTAGAGGCATAAGCTAAATTGAATTACTTATCTGCAGAAATGTATAAAGAGCAATGAAACAATTATATGGAAGACTTAACCCCTGTTTAGTCAAAACCATTTCACAGTATCCAAGTCAGCAACTTTGTTCCCTAATCCCTATAACATCCTACTATCAGGAAAATATTTGGTTTGCTCTTGGTTGACCACTTCAGAAAGTGAGATATACATGAAAATAGACCTATTCCTTTGAGCTTTGAGGTGCCTGTTAATAACAGGTGCTATGATTGGCACACTATGTTCAGATTTATTGCTAATATGCAATAGTAATTTTGTAAGGTTTCCAGTTATTCCCTGAAGTCTGGTAGTGTATGTAAAACCCACCCATATAATTTGAAGATGCCAATCCAAACCATTTTGAGCTTGACTGAAAATTTTAAACCCCAAGTTATACTTCTAACATATGAAAAAGTATCAGCAACTATTCCACACCAGCAGTAATCCAGACAACTAAGAATAGTGTAGGACTTGATTTCAGAATCTATGGGCAGACTATAAAGAATAGAAAAGTTGTTCCAAAATTTATTTGCAAAACATTCTGCTTGAATAACAATGCTTAAAATTCTGAACACATACCTTGTACTCATCAGGGTTGAGGTGCTTTGAATATGATTAATTTTAACAAATAAACAAATCACAGTAATCAGGGTGGGCAGCATGTGAGGATTTTTATGGATATTCAATACCTTGCAAGTTTCACTTCAAAAGGTGAACTGAACTCTAGAGGCCAATTTGCACCACAAAATATAGCGAACTGCAAGAAGGAAACCTACTACTATGTTGTGTTCCCTTCATAAATTTACAAAGAAGAATGAAAAAATCCAATTGCTACAAAGCAGTAACATGGTTTCAAACCAACAACATCCATGCACAAAAACTCAACTTTGTCTAAAATAGAAGCCCAAATAAGCAATAAAATTTCACAACTTTTGGAATTAGTATTAACTAAGACCTTATTACATGTCCCTAATTTTATTCACCATACTCTAATACAGGCAGTAGTGCAACCAAACTCTTTGCACTCAGTTCTCAGAACAATATTCAATCCATTACCAAAATTGACAATTTAAGACCACAATTTCTGTGTCGAATCCATCTCTCATCCAAAAGCTATAACTCCCTCAAAATCTAATCCAAAATGTTCATTATTTCTGAACACATGCACGCACGCAACACAGAGACAAACCAATTAGAACACAATCCTGAACTGAGGTGCGTTATCCTCAAGAGCAGGCACAATCTCCCAGCGACACGGCTCCAGCTCATCAGAAACTGGACAGTACCCAGCCAAGGTGATTCTCTCGCCGGAAACCTTGGTCGAACCAAACTCAAACACCGTCACCTCGGTCGGACGCCGCACCTCTACTGCTCCGTGCATCCCGGCCACCTCTTTTCCTTCCGCCGTGCCACCGGAGGAAGCGTCGGCGGTGCCCTTATCGAGCTGGGCTTCCTGGGGCACGGCGTTCTTCCCCTTCCTCCAGAAGAGTAATCCCATTAGACCTAAGATGAAGAGAATTTTGGTTTAGAGAGGAGAGAACGATTGGGGTTTTTGCTGGGCTTAGGATGGGAATCATCGGGAATAGTCGGATAGATATCCAGGTGCGGCTTCTCTGGGATACAATTTTAGATTTCTAATGTGATCAGAACCGTGAATTTCATATCAAACGGTACAAACTGGTTCTCTATTAAACGAAGTAATGGATTTCGTGAAGTAATGGAAATGGATTCAGAGCTAGGCAATAGATCTGAAATGAACGAACAGGATTAAACTGGGAATATCCGGCTACGTTGGCAAGAGCTAGTGAAGAGGAGGCGAACATCGGGCAGGAAAGAGTTTGAGATGACTTGAGGTGGGAAACAGGCTGCTCAATTAGGGCCTGTTCGGCGCACAAAGGGTAATAGGTATGGCGCAGTAATTGAACTAAATTTTATTGTACGCGTGGAAAAAAAAAAATTCAATTAGACTGAATTTTTTTTTCCACGAACACAGTAGCGTGTCCGAATAGATCTTTAAAGGTTTTTGCTGCCCGCTCAGGCCCAATAAATATTAAATTTAAGATTTTTTTGTCAGCATCGCGTACAGCTCTGTAAGGAGAGTAGCTGGGTCCGATGGGTTTCGGGACTGTCCGATTTTAGATCTGCTTTAAGATTCGTGCGCACAAAAAAGCAGACACGAAAGTTGTGAACGCGAATATTAAAGCAGATCGGACGGTCATCGAACTCACTTTGAGTCCGATAGACATCGGACCCAAATTGGCCTCCTCCGTAAGTAGAACACAATTATAATTTCTAATTCAGTATCTCGTGTTTGAATCGATAATTTTTGCAATTAGAACATTAAAAAAAATTCTTCCAATTACTCTTGAAGTTGGAACACAAACCATAACTCATTTTAATCATAAGTTAACCAACAGTTGTTTTGGTTGGAATCGGGCGGTCTGATGGGCATCCAGTAGCGTAGTCAGGATTTTGACTAGGAGTGGATAAAGAAAAAAATAATAATTACAAATTTCATCCAAAATTTAAATATTAATTATATTTTTTTTCTTCCATATCCTTATCCAATTAGAAAAAAATAGAAAAATAAAAATGTAGAAGGAAATGAAGGAAAGAAAAAAAATGTAAAACTAATTCAAACACAAATCAGCTAACACAAAATTAAGAGAAATGGAAGCGTACTGGATTTCTAAATGAAGAGAAGAAATGAGAGTAAATTGATGGAAATGGAGACATCTTATTAATTTAAAATGGGGTGGAGGAGAAAAAGATAAGGAACCGGCTCTTCTTTCAATAAATCTCACATATTATCTCTTTATGTTTGACATTTTATTGTACAGACACAGCTCACATAATTCCATTATAATATCTTTGGTGGCTCATTTGCACTAGGTTCAAACAACTAAAGGGGTCATCTTCTCTAGGGAGTATTTGTTCAAGATACAAAACTAGATCTAAAAATAAAATGAAAATGGAAAATGAAACGAAATTTTCAAGTTAATTCCTTGCAGTCAAAGAAAAAAGAGAGTTGAGAAGAACACATTTGCACCTTTTTCATTGCAGGAGTGGGTAAAATTTACAATTTGGGTAGGCAAAAACTCAAATATATATAAATTTAAGCTTGTTTATCAAAATTCAGGGGTGGGCACTCCTGGTATACTGTAACTCCGTCTCTGTTGGCATCGGATCAAATTCGGTATGTTGTCCGATCAGAACTGTCCGATTGAATCAAGATTCACGTTACTTGATTCTCACAAATCTTAAAGTTGTCCGTGTGAATCTTAATGTGGATTGGACGACTTCAACTGAGCATTAATTGGACCTTATTTGGTCCGATAACCATCGGACCGCCCCCGATTCCTTGCTTAGTTCGCATGAATTAAAAGGAAAATAAAAGGTAAAGACTAGTTAGAGGGGATGTAGAAAAATGAGAGAGAAAGTTATCCGAATTTTTAAGTCTGTTGGTTAGTCTTACTTACAGGGATTGAAAGATGTATGGCATCTCCTAATATAGCAAACAATGATATTTCCAGAACGAGTCATCAAAAATACAAACAGAACAAATATAAATAAATATAGGTTGGCTAATATCAAAATGTTTGTTCCTAGACCGTGAAAAAAACACTTCAGTTTTTACATTTCAAAGTTCAAACAGTCGATTCAAACCGCTCAATATTCAATCTATATTAAAATGTGCTTGGAGAGCAAATTTTATATTTTTTTTAATTTTTGTACTATTTATTAAGTCAGTTTTAAAATCGCTGCTTTCAATGATCCAACAAATCACCGTTTATTAAAATCAGCGATTTTTAAACTGACTTAACAAATAGTAAAAAAATTCAAAAAAATGTAAAATTTGATCTCCAATCACATTTTAATATAAAGATCACATCTAACGGTTTGAATCGACCGTTTGGACTTTGAAAATTGAAAAACTAATTGGTTGCACCACAGCTCCGGAACAAACGTTTTGGTATTAACCAACCTATATATAGAGAGAGAGGTTGGCTAATATCAAAATGTATTGTCTGAAAATTAAGAAGAACAAATATATAGATATATATATATACATATATATATGTAGGATTTTGCTAATATGCTACGCGTAGCATAGAGCCCCTCCGTGCTACGGTGCTACGCGTAGCATAGAGGCCTTCGTGCTACGGCTCAATTTTTTAGTTTTCAAAATCCTAACGGTCAATCCGAACCGTTCAACATGATCTCCATATGAATATGTACTTGCAAACCAAATTTTACATTTTTGAGAATTTTTTTACTATTTATTAAGCCACTTGAAAAAACACTAATTTGTACACAACAGTAAACTTTTCTAGACCATTGGATCAGCGATTTTCAAAGTGGTTTAATAAATAGTAAAAAAATTCTAAAAAATGTAAAATTTGGTTTGCAAGTACATATTCATATGGAGATCATGTTGAACGGTTCGGATCGACCGTTAGGATTTTGAAAACTCAAAAATTGAGCCGTAGCACGGAGGGGCTCTATGCTACGCGTAGCATATTAGCAAAATCCTACAGATATATATATATATATATATATATATATATATATATATATATATATATATATATATATATATATATATATGAGGAGGGATCCACTTACAACAAATTTGAGTTACAACAAAGTTACAACATTCATTTTTTTCATTTTCAAAGTCCAAATCGTCGATCCAACCGTTCAACATGATCATCTAAATAAAATGTACTTGCAGATCAAATTTTATATTTTTTTTGAATTTTTTTACTATTTATTAAGTATTTTACAAAAAATAGCCATACTTAGACTATTGAATTTTGTACCCATCTTAATAAATAGTAAAAAAATTCAAAAAAATATAAAATTTGATCTGCAAGTACATTTTATTTAGATGATCATGTTGAACGGTTGGATCGAATTTGGACTTTGAAAATGAAAAAAATGAATGTTGTAACTTTGTTGTAACTCAAATTTGTTGTAAGTGGATCCCTCCTCTATATATATATATATGAATCTGGCTAATATGCTACGCATATATAAGGACCTCTCCATGTTATGGCTCACTTTTTGAGTTTTCAAAATCTTAACGGTCGATCTGAACCGTTCAACATGATCTCCATATGAATATGTACTTGCAAACCAAATTTTACATTTTTGAGAATTTTTTTACTATCCATATATATATATATATATATATATATATCTCCATTTCATTATTAAGCACGTTGGGGGTTCTAATCCGTCAACGGCTGAGATTAAAAGATAAATTTTCGGATTCAATATCAACTCTCCAATCACATAATCTGTCTTCTTTTGATTAAATACATTTTTTTTCGTATAAAAGTCTAAATTTAGTTATAGATGTATGATTAAAATGTGTATGTGAGGAACACCTGTTGGCAATCTGGACTGCCATTTCACCTAACTCAGTTACTTTATGTATGCCGCTGAAATTTTTTATTTCCAAAGCTTGTGGATATGAAAAGAAATAGATTATTGCCCTTATTTAATTCTAAAATAAAAAAATATTAACTTTTCAAAATTGGAAATAACGGAGAGAGAGACTATATTATTTTATTCTTTACTTTTTCTGAAGGAACCGCTTTACCCCTCTTTTCATTATTTCTTTTTATTTGTGGATATTGGAGAACCGTTCATTTTGGGGGAGATTTCACTCGGTCCAGTATACCCTGAAACATAGAAACTAACGAAAAGAAAAAGAGGGGATACGGGGGAAGAAAACAATAGAGAGAAAATAGAGAAGAGAAAAGAGGCGAGAAAGAAGTGGCATCGGTAGCTCGACGTGGCCGGGAAATGAGGAAGATCGAGAAGAAGGATAGTTGCTGGGTTGATTGATTGATTGATGGCTTTCTTGGGGCAGCCTCGAGCAACTCGATAGGCTTGACTCGGAATAGAGAGCGCCTTCTAGCCCGATCGTGCCCAACGTTAACAGGTGCGGATTTCGAGTTATTCCTAGCTCCTTCTAACTTGTTTAATTGTTGTTGTAAGCTCGTGGGTTTCTTTGCTTGCTTTTGATCGCATGTTGATTTCTTGATGATTGTGATTTAATTCAGTGATTATTGTACCATCACTAGTGCTGGTCTGGTGTATTTCTGCACACCAGCTGTTCGGTGAAATGCCTAAGAGAACTAAATTACTGGTACGGGTCTGGTGTATTGCTGCACACCAGCTGTTCGGTGAAATGCCTAAGGGAAGTAAATTACTGGTACAGGTCTGGTGTGTTGCTGCACATCAGCTGTTCGGTGAAATGCCTAAGAGAAGTAAATTGTTGGTAATCTTAAGGTTAATATATGGTAGCGGTTTGGAGTTATATGGTGTACAACTATTTTATATAATTTAATTATGGAACAGACCACAACTTCTATATTCTCAAATTGATACATGCATGACACAAAAGATGATAGGAGCGTTGATATCAATATAAAATATCCACTTCACATGAACTGAACCATGAAATTTATATAATAAATTGAGACGGTAATGAGTGAACTACGTAATAATGAGACCCATTGAATTGTGAATCAAAGCGAGGTACATGATGACATACATTAGACAAGTAAATTTTGTAAGTGTAAATATGCCTTAGTGAAATGTCTTATTACATATTGAAATTTGCATGTCCTGATTTCACGAGATTATTTGTTTGATTAGTGTAGCTTGGCTATTGCTCGGTTGCCAATTGCTTGTAGTTAAAGTCTTGAAGTTGGTATTCTTATTGCATACACGAGTTGCATGACATACGCTTGCATCATGAGCTGAACCATATTTCTGTTTGCAGGAATTAAACTTGTATGCATGGTACAATGCATTAGTTCAGAGTTGTTGCTTGCTTGTTTGTTTAGTTGCTAATTGGTTGTATTGTTGATGCTTGCTTGGTTGCTTGCTTTGTTGCTTGATTGGTAATTAGTTGTAGTTTAAGTTCTTGAATGTTCTTTTGAAATGCATAGCATGAATGCATGATTGTCATAATGAGCATGCACATATATTCTAGAATTGAATTGTGACAAAACTTGAAGAGTTTAGTGGCAAAATAAGATTGTAGTATATGCTAGTGTAGCTTGGCTATTGCTCGGTTGCCAATTGCTTGTAGTTAAAGTCTTGAAGTTGGTATTCTTATTGCATAAACGAGTTGCATGACATACGCTTGCATCATGAACTGAACCATATTTCTGTTTGCATGGAATTAACTTGTATGCATGGTACAATGTACTAGTTGTACTAGAGACTGTGAAATACATGACATAAGATATGAGCTGATTAACCTTTGCATAAAATAATTGCATACATGAAACAAAGCACGATATGAACCATGAACTTGTATATCAGCATAGTCTTGAAGTGAACCATGGGTATACTTGAGCATAACATATAAACATGTGTGCATTTGAATGAATATTATAGTTGGAAAACTGACCGGTCATGTAGGCGCTGTCTTTTCGTGGTAGCGCATGACCGTGGTCATATTTGCACTTGATTGAAACTTGGAAAACTGACCGGTCATGTAGGCACTGTCTTTTCGTGGTAGCGCATGACCGTGGTCATATTTGCACTTGATTGAAACTTGGAAAACTGACCGGTCATGTAGGCGCTGTCTTTTCGTGGTAGCGCATGACCGTGGTCATATTTGTACTTCATTGAAACTTGAAAACTTGACCGGTCATGTAGGCGCTGTCTTTTCGTGGTAGCGCATGACCGTGGTAATGTATTGATTGAACATTGAACTTGGAAACTTGACCGGTCATGTAGGCGCTGTCTTTTCGTGGTAGCGCATGACCGTGGTAATGTATTGATTGAACATTGAACTTGGAAACTTGACCGGTCATGTAGGCGCTGTATTCGTGGTAAGCGCGTAATTTATGTTATGTTGGCGCCGTTAATTCGTGGAAGCGCATAACAGAAATTGCGTAGGCGCCGTATTCGTGGTAGCACGTGATCTAGTTATGTAGGCGCTGTTGATTCGTGGAAGCGCATAACTGAAGGCACGTAGGCGCCGTTTTCGTGGTAAGCGCACAATTTCAGGTTATGCGCATAACAGAAATTGTGTAGGTGCCGTATTCGTGGTAGCGCATGACCCGTAGTCAGATAAGTGTCGAATCTGAATCGCAAGATAGAAATGCTAAAAGTATTGCTTTACAAGAACATTTGTGCATTAAAGAAGATTCATGAGCATTTAAGTATCTTATATGATATGTTAGCATTTCATGCATGTTTGAATTTATAATCAATCTACTTGCGTGAGCATTGCACTTTGGAGTTTATAGAACTTTTATGTTACCATAAGCATGACTTAGTTAATGATATGTCATAGGTAAACTTATTTTTGGGTTACTTTGTAAGGTTCAAATTTTGGTCTACATTGATTCATGCTAGCAGTTTACTATTGATTGTGAATTATATATTTGGTTTGATGATTAATGTTGCTCTTTTATAATTATGAACAGTGCTGGTTTGGTTTAGTTAGTTGGGTCTTAGAATAACTCGACTGGAACTGAATACCGCACTTAGAGATTTTCAATCTCTAATATCTTTCCACTTTGTGGGTTCCAGGTACAAAACGTGAGACACGAAATGAGATATTGAACTTGAAGACTGTGGGACTTGCAACGAAAAAAAAAAAGAAGGTAAGTTCTGTCATTGATAATTTATATGTATATATGTGATTCTGTAAAATAATAGAAATCGCCTTGCGCTGATGAGCGCGGCGGGTTGTCAGCCCTGTTGTCGGGGTGTGACAACTAAAGTGGTATCACTCGCCACACGCATTGCCACTGAAATATCGACGCCTCTTTTTTCTCTGATCCGAAATCTGTGAAGAGATCTAAAATTCTAAATCAACTACTTCTCTTTCGTTTTGAAAACCCTAGCGGCCTAGCCTGCCTCCAAAGCGCACTCTCCTTCTCTCGCTCTCGCTCAATCACCCAAATCTCTCTCAATTGTTCTCTCTTCCCGTAAATCCAAATATCTCTTTCTGTTGTCGCTGCTACTTCGTAGATGATTTGCCATGACTGCGGAGATGATTCGCCAGCGACTCCTTCGCTGACGAGATGATTCGCTAGCACAGATGCCATCTCTCTCGCCCAGTCCTAAAAGCTCTCCGCCATCTCTCTCGCTCTCTTGCCTCGGACCTGTGCCCTTCTGCACCAGCGAAGAGAAAGAGTGTTGAGGGTTCTTTGGTAAATACCTCATCGGACGAAGTGGAGTTGGATAAGCACGAAGTAGATAAAATTGTCGGCGAAGAGAGTAGGAAGAAGAAGCGGTCGTAAAAGAAGAAGAAGAAGAAGGAGAGAGATGCTGTTGAAAGCGAAACTGTTAGTTGCGTGTGCTTTACTATTCAAACTTTTTCTCTACGTCAATAACTTTGAAGGGTTGAATTGGAGAAATTACGAAAAGGTAAAATTATTTTAGGGGTTAAATTTCTTCAATTATGGGTTCCAAAATTTGATCACTATACTTTGATTTAGTCCCCCCAAAGGCTAAACCCCACCGCCTAGAAGCACTGTCGTTTGCTCTGGATCTAAAATAAGTCACTGTGTTCGTTTGAAAATTAGAAGCTAATTATTTAAATTAATCATTTTCTTAGTTTTTATCGAGTCATAAACTTCATATCAAATTAATATGTTTCTTTATATATTTCTAATCGTAAACTTCATATATGATGCAAACAATATCAGGCTTTTCTAAAACTGTAATCTAATGATATTTATTGATTTTTTTTTGGAATTTTCAGAACTCAAATGTATATTGACATAAAAATGCTTTCTTAGAAATTATCATTACAGATCAATTTGTTTGACTTGATAGGGTGCGGATTCAATAGTTCAATAGGTTAGTTCAAAGTTGTGTGTAATTTGAGATAAAAATGGTCACGGTGTTTTTTTTTTTCGTGTGCAGTACTCAGTGTTCTTTAAGCAATTAATGGGAACAATCAAGACAACCTTAAGATGTATTTTTTACATGCAAAGATTATCATCAAAGAAAAGTGCAAGCGAAGGTTAAATATGGTCAGAGCCTCAGTGTCAAAACTTGTTTTTTTTAAGAATTTAGTTTAAAGCAAACCATAAAGAAAGGAAAGGAAGATAAGATGGTTGAGGTTTGTTGTTAAGTGAAGCTAAGTATCTTGTACCTTGATTTTCAGCCACATGCTGACATATCAGAAGCAGAACCTATAACTGTAGCCCCTGAAGTACGCAATTCTTCTGTGAGTACGACCATGCATGGCCTATTATTTCTCCTGTAATACTTATTTGATTTATTAACATTCAATCCTTGTTTGAGAGGCCACCTTCTTTTGTTGGCATTAGTCGATCGATAATAATGGTGTTATTGGACCAAACTTGATATTATTTTACACCATATATGCTAGAGAGAGACCTATAGGGAAGACCATTTCCATTATGTTTCTCTGTTAAATCAACAAACAGAAGCCATCTCATTTTTATGTTATTTTCTGATCCCAGGTTGGCTTAACAGGCGTTTAACCTCCTGGCACCAAAGAACATGTTTTAACAGATAAAAATGATGCACCAGATAAGAAGATCCTTTGGAAGCTTCTTGTAAGTATGATATGTTTTTTCTCTTTGAATTACTTGCTGATTGGGCTTCCCATCAATACATACACCATTTCTCTTAAAGTTTGCTATACAGGTTCAACCTCCTTTGTCTCTTTCAATTCACACCTCTTATGTCCCCTTTCATTGTTTAATTTTGTCAAGTGTGCTTATATATTGTTCTATTTAAGAAATTTATGTAGCTAGGTGAGATAAACTACAAATTGCAAAAATAATTTGTTAATTATTCCACATGCTTATAATCAAGGTGTTTGTTCTAATGAGAAATTCCAGTTAATTTCATGGTTAATTTTGTAATAAATTAAAATGTTAAATTGGGGCTTATATCCGCTGTTAAGGTATAGAGGTTAAATTTAGATTGAATTTCACTATTTAAGTTTGATAGGAGGACTTATGGTTAATTGGTTTATCTTACCAAGTTTATTCGTATTCAAATTAAAAGTTGTTAATGGAAATTTCATTGAATTATTGGGTTAGTTTTGTAACGTAATTTTGTCATGTACTAATTTGTTCTGTTTGCTCTTGGGACAGTAGGTGAGGAGTAATAGTAGGAAGTTCATGCATTCACAATCTGACGAGGAGTCTCATCATCTCTCTTATATGCAAAAGCACATGGCAAACATTATATCCCTTCTCTCTGATGCCCTTGAAGGAGTAGAAACCAGACATTTGTTGAAGGATTTTCGAAGGCTTCAGTGGTTAAACATCTGGGAGATATAAAGGGACATTCTGTAAAGGTATGAAAGCAGGGGTAATTTTGGAATTTTCCATTATCTTTTCTGCAGGGAATATCAATTATGATCGCTCAAAGTTTGTACCAGCACTGTGTGTTCATATGTATAATGTTATAGTATGCAGGGATACCAATTATGATCCTCTTAAGTTTGTACCAGCACTTTGAGCTCAAAGTTTGTGCCTTTACTTCAGTTTTGAAGTTTAATTCAGTCCAACTCAAATAAAATTTTATTAAGCACAAGGTGGTCAAATTGATAATGCTAAGATTGGCTAAAACAAAATTCTGAATTACTTCATTTATGCATCACTTGTGTAAGACAAATCTTCTGTTTTTTTTCAAAGGTACTAGCACCAGTGAGCTATGCTGCTGTTTGTGGATGTTCTGATTCAATCATTGTGCTTGGTGCCATTGGCAAGGTATGATATTTTCACATTGTTTGCCAATATAAAACCGGCAAGCTCCCCTTCACTTGTTTAATTGTGGAAAGTTTATCAAGTACTAATTTATATAGGTTGAAAGATTATGGTCTATAGTTAACTAAATCTCCCTAATGACAGATTTTCTTGAAATAAAAAAGGAAGTCTAGGTATGCCTCTCCTCTCCACCTCTCTTCATCACTATGATTAGCCAAATTCAGGTAATTGTCTCTATATATTGTCTCTATTGAAATTGAATTACTTAGATGCAAGGTCTTAATTATATGCCATGTCAGTTTTGGGAGCCAATTCAAAAGAAACAAGAGATTATATATCTTTTCAAGCTTACTGTTTTTTTTTGTGAGACCATCATCAATATTGCTTGCATTGTTCTTCTATTTTCTGTTATCCAGACATTGGTACAGTACCGGTACCGTTCAATACAGAATTTCAATAAATTCTATATTAGCAGGTCCCTCAATTTTTTCACTCTAATTGTGATTATCAAACTACATTGAATCATTAAATGATCTGAGATTTTCATTTCAATACAGAATTTACTTTTCATATTTTTTTTGTTCATTTTCAGAAATGTTGGACTACATGGAAGAGGATCACACTGGCAATGATACTTCAAGAATTTTTTTCATGTTATATTTGATCCTTTTGTTGTAGATTTCAAATGATTGTCTTTGTTTTCTTGGTGTAAATAGTAAAGAAAAATTACATTCCTATGACATCATCAATTGAATAAATAAGAATATTTTTTTCATCATCTGTGTTGAATGAAAGAATAAAACAATTATTAGTTCCTATTCAACTTCGAATTTAGTATATAGTTTTCATTTGTGTTGTAAATAATTCTAAAAAATGAAAAGTGGGTATGCATTGACATGTAAAGAATGTTGTTGAATTAAAGCAGTCATTTGTTGTTGTTTCTTTTATTGTTATTTATTATTTACCTCTCTGTTCAATCTTAATGTTAAATCTTATAATGTTTCCGTTGCAACGCACGGGCAATATACTAGTATATATATATATATATATATATGTATATATACACACACACATATATACATATACATATATACATATACATACATACATACATACATACATACATACATACATACATACATATATATATATACACACATGAGGAGGGTTCAAATGCCTCCATTTTTTGTGCCTCCACCATACCTCTATTTTTAAAAACTTTAATAACTCAAAATTTAAAACTTAAAAGTCAAAATAAAACCGTTGGATATGATTTACATCATTTTATCTATGTGCTCATAAAAAATTATCACATTTCGATTTTGTTTTTATGTGAATCAATAAGTTGAAAAATTAACGTTTAGAAATTATCCACATTAGTATGTTTTTTATAAGCTCTTGATGACAACCAAAACAAAATTGAAATGTCATAAATTTTTACACGTGTATAGATATAATGATGAAGATCATATCCAACGGTTTTATTTTGAGTTTTAAGTTTTAAATTTTGAGTTATTAAAGTTTTCAAAAATGAAGGCATAGTGGAGGCATGAAAAATGGAGGCATTTGAACCCTCCTCTATATATATATATGAGATACACTAACGTTTTATTTCACGTCATATTTTCATTTTGAAAATCCAAACAACCGATCCGAACCGCTCAACATATTCTAAATATTGAAATGTACTTGGAAACTAAATTTTACATTTTTTTGAATTTTTTACTATTTATTAAGCCACTTTGAGAATCGCTGATCCACTGTGAACAGTAAAAAACAGTAAAATTTTATGAACCACCGGATCAGCGATTTTCAAAGTGGCTTAATAAAAAGTAAACAAATTCCAAAAAAATGTAAAATTTAGTCTCCAAGCACATTTCAATATTTAGAACATGTTGAGCGGTTCGGATCGGTTGTTTAAATTTTCAAAATGAAAATATGAGAATGAAGTAAAAATAACCTCTTACTTCACAACTCACCATGGCCCAGCTCTATATATATATGTAGACTGAAAAGCAGAACAAATATTACCAAAACAAAAAATGTTGATAGATGGAGCACACCTTAAACCGTTTCGGGTCATGTTTGTGAAATGAATATTTGTAATGCTCATTAAATATTGAGAGGGCGAAAGCTAATTGCGTATACATAATGGTAATGATTGTGTTAATTAATAGATCGGAAAACAGGACATTATATATTCTTTCTATTGATTTTAAAAATAAATTTAACATCCGTTTATTGGATGGTTTATTAGTCTTATTCAAATTTAATAGGTGAAATTTTTAACAGGTGCAAAGCTAGTATGCGCATAGGGCTGCAAATGAACCGAACCGAATCGAACTTACCCTCATTTTGAGTTTGATTTGAATTAATTTCGAACGAACTCAATTTCGAACTTTTACGAACTTTGTTACGACTTATGACTTACGGCTGGGCCATAGTTCGAAATTACATCACTTCAATACAAACTCAGGCATTTTGAATTCTAATTACACAATACACCAAAGTTTATATCAAAGTTCATTACAAATACCAAAATTTATATCAAACACCAAAGTTTAGTACAATCAATCAAAGTTCAGTACAATCACAGTATCCAAAGTTTTCCAAATAGCCAACAGGAGCAACATCACCAAAGTTTTCAAATATCCAAAATATTCAAAGTACAATTTAAATATCAATAGAAGTATAGAACAATCACCAAAGTCTTAGAATTATTACAAACCCAAATATTATCCTAAATAAAACATTAAAATTCATTATCAGCGGAAATCAACGGTTCACGTTTGAGTTAATTTCGAACTAAGTTTGGTTTGCGAACCTATTTCGAACGAACTAGGTCCAGTTTGAGTTTGGTTTGAATTAATTTCGAACTAAGTTTGGTTTGAATTAATTTCGAACGAACTCAATTTCGAATCAAACTTTTTACGAACTTTTTACGAACTTTTTTGAATCAAACTCGAATCTAATTACAAACTACGAATTTTTGCGCAGCCCTATATATATGCGCATGAGCTAAAGCTCTTCAATAAAATATGTGAGCTTAATATTAAAAATTTAGATCGGCTTCAAATAAATGAATTTTAGCTGTTGATAACGATTTATTTATCAATTCAAGCAATTGTGACACGGTCCGACCAACGAGGATAACAATAACACCAGCAAATACAACTAGAAAATACTCAAGGAGGAGCAAGCTCAACTCAAAAAGACAAAAAATGAGATAAACTCAACTCAAATTATAAAATTCGTATTAATTCATGTACTTCCTTACAATTTCAGTTTTGACTTCATTTATAACCTTACAATACCATTCAAAAGTCACAAAAATATTAACTCTTCTCCAACTACTTTTTCTACTCTTAATATATTCTTAATTACTATCTAGAGACACTCAAAATTAAGATCTTACTAGAAACTCACATAATAGAAAGATAATTCAAACACTTTTTGACCACATTAAAAACCTACTCAAAATTCACACCTAACTAATTATTGACATAAATCTTTAAAAATTATCACCTAATTATCATGCCATTTTGACCAGATTTCATTCCAGTTTTTCCATAATATTTCACTTGAAGTTGTAGAGCATATTTCTAAATTATGGTCAAAACACTAAGGCGTGTTAATAGATACAGTTTTGGACGGATAAAACTACTGCTGCTGAAACCATTATGTTTTGTTTTAGCACTTCTCAAGGTATGTTGAAGCATCTCATATGACATCTCACGGAACGGTGTCAGTTTGCGTTTCAAATTTTGACTTTTGGAATTTGCTTTCATGATATCAAGGTGCTGAAAATTTTAATAAAAGCTCATTTTCAACCTCTGAGTTTATACCGTACCAAATATAACAAAAAAAAAAATGAAGCCATGAAATGTAAACACTTGACTTGTTAAGTAAAGATTTATAATATAGAGAAAATTAACATTTGTGGTCAATTCAACAATTTTTTAGATTAAATTTGAATGTGAATTTTGAATGAAAATGAGTCCAAAGTATTATTTTTGTCTTAGAGATATGATCCGAAATATATATCTGATGATGGTTTGTAGCTCATCTATATAATTAATGGTATGAATTTCCACATACTATGCTAATTTTAAGAAACATAAATTTGTAAATAATTAAATTTTTTAGACGATCGAGGTTAATTTCTAAGGTGACCAGTAGCCAGTTAACTACTACTTCACATGCTAACAAATTCAAAAGAAGAAAAAGAAGTCAGACTACTACTGCTGGACATAACCACTCCACATGCGGCGTTGATTATACAAATCAAAACCAGCCGTATATCATATTTTAATGATAAATAATGGCTAACAGCATCCCACATTCGAAATGTTTCCAGGCTATTTCATATGTCTATACCTGGAGGAATGAATAAATTTGGGCTATTTCTTCGTAATTGTTTCGAAACGGCACATGGAGCCAACCAACAAATTTGAACTAAGTAAATAACAAATATATTATATGACACTTTAAACCGCGTTGATTGACTAGTCTCTTACCAACTACTTGGCCCAAATTCTGGGCGTACCAACTCTTTTGTTCGACTCATCTGGCATGGCGATTCTTTCAAACACTTCGACTGGAGACAGCTAATTGTTTTATATATATATATATAGCTTGTCACTCTATGCATATCAACATAGTTCAGCACAAAGTATCCACACCTCTGAAATTGCAACATTTGCATTGTACTTTTGACTTGTCTGATAGGGATGGCTTCAAGGAAAACATTTCTGTGTGTTTTATCAATGGCATTTCTTGTTCAAATAGCAATGGGAGTAGATTACCCTGTAGGAGGAACAGCAGGAGGATGGGATACAAATACAGATCTCAGTACTTGGGCCACCGGCCAAACTTTCGTGGCTGGTGACAGCTTGAGTAAGTATTTTTCAACCTTTCAATTGCCTCTCAACGTAATTAATTCTTGTTCTATATATATACATTGCCTTTACAAACATAAAAAAGGTAATAATAATAATAATGATGATGATATAAAATTGAAAGAAAAATATCCTGATTAATATCTGGTGCCGTTTTCAGCGTTCAAATATCCATCATCCCACGATGTGGTCGAAGTCACAAAGGCCGGCTATGACACATGCTCTGGAAACAACCCACTCGGCTCATACACAGGAGGAAGCACCACCATCAAGCTCACCACAGCAGGAAAGAGGTACTTCATCTGCACCACACCAGGACACTGTGCCGCAGGCATGAAACTTGAAGTTAACGTCGCTTCCACCACCGCAACAACTGCTCCTGCTCCCATTGCCCCAGCACCGAAGAGCATTGCGCCATCTCTGGCCCCAGTGGTAGCCCCTACCACTGATTCAAATGTGCCTGACTTGCCGATTGTATCGACGCCTGCTCCTTCCCCGGTGCCAATATCAGGAGCTGTAGAAAGCACGAGGTGGGCCCACATCGCTTTGGGTCTTGGTTTTGGGTTGTTTCTAGTTTTGACAATCTGAGAGTGAGGGGTAGTTATTGTTGAGATGCTCAGTTCGTTCATTTGTATGCTTCAGAGAGGATTTCTTTAATAAGATGTGATCTGTTGTAATTCTTTTATTCAAGGCTTTTTGAATTATTTCCTATATATTGAGTTATTGACTGTGAACAGTTACTGTTATTAGTAAAGTTCTGCGTAAATGTTCCATCTTTATATTGCTCAAAAGCCTCAAAATATCAACACAGGTGGTCAATAAGGTCGGATTCTGATCAAAAGATGATATAATTTCTCGAAAAGAAAGGAGCCTCAGATACTCAGAAGCCATCAAAGGTACATTAACAAGAGTTACAAACTTACAATACCGTCCAACTTCGCATAATTTTGTCTTCGGCATCTAATGTATGGATAATAAGTGCCGGCTAGCTAGACTTGTGATCCATTTAAAAGAGTAAATCTAAATGAGTAAATTATGAGCAAGGATTGCAGAACCAGATATGTTCTACCACTTTTATTGCTTCTCATGCTGGTTGGGAGTGTCAGTTCATCTCTAATTTTGCTTGTTTTGCTACTTTTTGTTCAAGTGTTGTTTAATTGTATTCATTACTTGCTCAACTGGTTGGGTGCGTTAGTCAATCTTAATTAATCTTATACACAAATTTTGGAGTACAACAAGATGCGCAACTGATGAGAATCTTTTAAAATGATCGAAACAGACCAGATCTGTACCAGTTCAGATTAGATCCATACCAGCCGTTAAACTTCTCTTTACCAGAAAATTATCTCACTTAAGCAAACCAATCACCTGATATGCAGCAGAAAAACAGACCTTTACCAGGTGCTGGTACAGGGGTAAAACAGTATCAATTTCAGCCAATAACACAGACTAAAACTAAGTAGCACAAGCACAAAAAGTATCACTAATCAGGGACTAAATTAATTCCTATAAATTAAGGTTTGGAGGTTATTTACAAGACAGACATACCACAACTAATTTCTACCTACATGGACTTTCCACTGCTCTCAGTACTCTACTCCTTGATGTTTTGTTTGGTTGGATGTTTCATATCACTTCAGTGTTTCACGTACCACATGTGTTAAACTGTTAATCCACCTTCTAGATGGCAATGAATATATTTAGTAGTATTTTAGATGTGTTGTTGAAGATTGATCTCAGAATCATCATCATCGACCATTGATCTAAGATCCAAGGGTTTAGATTAAATACCAAAAATAGAAAGAAATAAAACGGTAACGTGTACCGTCGTTACTATAAATAGAAAAATAGTACAAACGGCTATATTGTGCCTTTGTAATTATAAATAGGAGTTTTGTAATAAGAAAAATAATGAATTAAATACACAATTTCAATCCCCTCAGACTCCTTGTTACTCTCTATTAAATTTATCATGTGTGTTATTAGTTAAAATGTTTTCATGCTCGAATTATGAGGATAAGCTCTAATGAAATTTGCCTCCTGTTTATGGTTGATGCAATGATTTTCTGATTTGACATTAGTTTGCATTTGGTGGCGGTATTGCTTGTGCTCACAAAGTATTAAACAAAAGTCACAAAAGGTTATTTTGGGCCATTAAAATGAGACCTAACTCATCAAATTTGGGATATTTAATAAGGCTTCCTCAGTTTTTTATGGAGGACGAATTTTAGATCTTACGGTTTTGCCAAAGAAAGGGCACACATGTGTTGACATCAATTTGCTGAATTGTTGAAAACTTGAAATATGTAGTTCTGACTTTAACCATCAATTAAATGAGCATTATTTAAGTTCTTTCTTTATGTTCATTAATATATCCATGCCGAAGTACTTTACGATGTAGTGAGCATCTAAGTTTCTTATTTTAGCTTCGGCCCTGAGACATTTCTCTAAACGAGCAGAGGGATCAACCCTGTCCTTCATCAAAGTTGCATCTAGTGACCTTCTTAGGCAAACCTAGTGGAAGTTATGAGTTGTAAATTGTAACATTTTTAGTCCAATTGACAGGTTGGTAGGTTCATGACAATTGCTGTATCAGATTACAATTTGCAATCAAACTTCATCTATATGAAATATCCAGCAGCTATCTTTTGATCTGAAATTTATTGTCCTCATTAATTTGTACTTACTTTTTTGTATGGTCTGATCCCTGTGAACATTGCCGTAAAAAAAATATCAAATCTGTTATTATTCGAAAGTTTTTGCATGAAGTTTCTTTGTCACCTAATTAGATGGCATGTCTACCGAGCTTCCTCATCCCACAAATTACTTGTACGAATGTGCACCAAAATGTTGTTCGGGTTTCATTCTGCGCTGATCATCCTTACTTAAGATTTAGTTCATGCATGTAAGCGTACAACTACCAACGACAACCAACTCAGTCGAGCTAATTAGACCTGTGAGAGGGAACTAGTCTAATTCGGCCATACAATTGCAGGGGAAAATTATGTACTTTGGTCATAGGATCAAGGAGCCTGTGCAGAGTTTTATTTCATCTTGAGGCCTTCATCCAACAAATCAATCAAAGATTAAGTCAATGAAACTTGTTTAGAACCCTGTTCTCATTGATAGATCAACTAAAAACTACCATGAAATATGTTGATAATTTTTTTAAAGAAAAAGTGAAGGTAATTTTGTGGTGATAATGAACAAAGTGCATGACACGATAAATTAACTGTAGATCAAAATAGTAATTGCTATGGAAAAAAAATGTGAATTTGAAGCATATCATTTACTTATTTACAAAAAACAAAAAAATAGTTTCCGTAATTTTCAGTCATGTATTACTTCGGGGCTTTTGTTCATACGACATGACCATATTCTGAAAAAGTAATCTTAAATTGTCCATTTTCTAAAATGTCATTTAAGAGCAGCAAGTTACGGATGGTGCTGCAACATAGTGAGAAAAAAAGAGGAAAGTGAGAATCAGGCAAAGATAGAAGGTAAAGCAAGGAAAATGTTTCTCAAATTCAAAATTTGTGCGTTCCCACGGACATGTTTCTCAAATTCAAAATTTGAAGTGATTTTTTCTAGCTAACATTGCATATCCAATGTGCACCCAGCATAGCAAAATGAATATTGACCTGATCATTTTTAGGTTGGTTGTATACATTTATCCTCCAAACAATTGCCTTCAATATAGTACATGAATCTTTATAAATTACAATATTTGCATCTACAAAAATACTGGATGCATGTACATAATAAATTCGCTAGAATTACCTTACTATTATGTTATATTGGAGGAAATGTTTTTCAATGAATCAGTTTCGGGGTTCGTGCACCGGCAATTAAAGCAACCGCAGTATGAGAATAGGCCAAAACTTTCTAAACGGACACGTTATGTTTCGACGGGTGGTACAAACCATTCCTCGATTTCCTTGCCCTTCCTCCCCCCATCCAGTTCCATCTGTTCTTCTCTTTCCTAATCCTTCGAAAACTATTGCGCCAGCAACACAAGCAATCTGCTATAGACATTGAGCACCACCACGCAGAAGAGAAAGTTCATAGGTAAGTCTTTATTATTTGTTGATTTTAGGTGATTATTACATGCTTATATTTATGAGCTTGTTCCTCGCAGAATAATTGATATTTTTATTTTAATTTCCATGAGGAATTTTCAGATCTATGATTCTCTTGTTTTAATATCTGTTTTCTGACTCTCACAATTGAAGGTCATGTGCAAAAGGGAAAATAAAATTGATTTTCATGCTTTGTTTACTCTGGAAAGATTTATTTCAGTTGTATCAAAGTTTGAAAAAAAAATTGTGATCCAAGGTTCTTAATACTTCTCACAAAAAAAAAAAATCAAGCTTGTTTGTGTAATTCGTTCTGCAAAGATCTATTCATCAGTTGTATCAAAGATTAAAAAATCTTTTTTTTTTTGGTGATCGAAGGTTGTTCATACTTCTCACAAAAAAAAAATCAAGCCTGTTTGTGTAGATCGTTCTGCAAAGATCTTGTTCAATTGTATCAAAGATTAAATAATCTTTTTTTTCTCTTGCGATCATAGGTTCTTAATACTTCTCAAAAAAAAAAAAATCAAGCCTGTTTGTGTGGATCGTTGTGTAGATTATTCTGCAAAGATCTATTTCATTTGTATAAAAGATTAGGAATCTTTTTTTTTGTGATCCAAGGTTCTTACTACATCTCACAAAAAAAAAAAAATCAAGCCTGTTTTTGTAGATAGTTGTAGTCAAAACATAATACTAAGTTGGAAACGACTTTGTGAGCAAATATATACTACATATCAGAAAATCTAATACAATGGTTGAAAGTCTTTCCAGTTGTAACTTCCACTAGAAAATTTTATATTAAAAAATAAATCAAGGCTTTGTTTGCAGCTCTCTTGGAAGTAAATCATGCCCTTGTTTGCAGTTTTAGCAATCAGTCTGTAGTCTGTGCCAAATTAATAGGTCAGCTTTGCCAGATTAATGTACCAGTACTGGTACAAAAAGAAAATAGCAAAATTGATTTAAGATGAATCCTTTTCTTTGAAAGTATGTTCTAACATCTAAGTAATTCTCTGATACACACAATTAAAAAATATATTGCAAGAGAAACAATTCATTATATAATTGGTTTTTTTTGCAGAGTTTTCTAATTAATTAGTTACCAATTTAAGATAATTATTAATTTTTATTAATCACAGTTCATTGGTTCCAGCTTTTAAGTATTCTGATATACTCTGATAAAATTTATTTCATCTAGTTGTATGTAATTTTTCTGTATTCTTAAAAAATTTAGCAGTTAGGGGAATAATATTGCTAAATTCATTTTAGAGTATGAACAGTTACACTGGCATCTATTGAAAATAAGAGGGTATTATGTCAGATATTTAAATTAACATACTTACGACTCCCACAATAGATGTCTGCGCAATTATGTTTTCAACCTATTTTACAACTGACATCTATTGAAAAAAAACGGGCATTGTGTCATATATTTAAGGTAACTTACTAACGACTCCCGCAATAGATGATTACGCAATTATCTTGCTAATGGGTCCCGCAATAATGTTTGCGCAATTATGTTTTCGACCTGTTTTAGAACTTATAAGTGATATACTTTCTTGGAAAGAACTGCAAACGGTTAGTTATTTTGAATTTAATTTTGGAGCAAACAAAGAACATTACATCTTCAGTGTGTTTCATCAAAAATAATATGAAACTGTGGTAAATAGAGGATCAAAATTTTTTAATAACTCTCTTTATCGAGTTCTACCGGTATTTAACATGACAATTACTATATATGATGTAAATAATGTTTTCGAAAAATGATAGAAAGTATTATAGGTGTCTTTGTTAAATTCATTTAACTTGCTAACATATTGTTAATTGGCTATCTAATTATCTTCCTGGAATGGTTCAAGCCCTATGCTAAGTAAATGCATAAGTATGCAAAAAGAAGAAGAGCAAAAAAAGTGCATATCAACTTGTAATTTTAATAAGTCAATCTGTCAACAAATCAAATTTATTGTCTAAAATTGTGATAGTATAAACTTTGGTAGTTATTTGCTAAATAAACACAATATATGTATTATCTTATCAGAGAAGAACCTCTAGGCAAACCTCTTTTCTATTCTATCTACAATCAAATACTAATTATATGTGTTTTCAAAGGCAATCGATGTCTGGATAATGACTCTGTCCTGATTGTATATCTTATAATTTGTTTTTTCTTTGGACTCCTAAGTCCTAACAGCTTGTTGTTACATATGGAAATTACACTTTTTTGTTCTCTTGCCCAGTTTAACCAGATTCCGTATGCATATGACTTTTCATCTTGCAAGAAATTAAGCGTCTCAGCTGAGACAATAAAATAATTAAATAACAAAATAAACAATGTACATCCTACTTTCGTCTTTTGATCTAGGTAAGACTGATATCAGTCACTGATATTATTTTTATCTTACAGCTGAAATGAGTGAATCAAGCACGAGCAATTTACCAAGTGAAGTCATCGAACACATTATATCGCTGCTTACTGCACGTGATGTTGTGCGTTCTTCTGTTCTGTCTAAGCAATGGAAGTGTTTCTGGCGATCCAATATGAACTGGAGATTCACATCCTCTGACTATCCCCGGAGAAAACCTGAAGCGACAAAAAAATTCCTAGAGTTTATTAACGATGTGATTTTCTTCCATAAGGGACGTCCTCGCATACAAAAAATGTCAATTAACCTAGAACGTCATGGTGATTTTCACTGGCCAGCAGTGATGTGGATGGACTACTTAGCATCAAACCATCCTATCACTGAATTGGATCTCAATATTGGTCCAGTTGTTCCACCAGTCTCACTCTTTTCTTGCACTTCCTTGGTTATATTGAGGCTTGCGCTGCACAATGCACGGGTCAAGATTCCAGCAGAAATAAAACTAACAAGCCTCAAGGAACTATGCTTAGAAAATGCCAACTTTGCGGAGTCAAAAGATGCCCAGAGATTACTAGATGGTTGCAGCACTCTGAATAAGTTGGAATTCCAAAACTGTACTGGAAATCCATTATATGATATGGATTTAAGAATAAATTTGCTTGAGCTTAGAGTGTTTATTTTCAATAGCAGCAGTGAATACATCCATGTACATGTAGCTGCAATGAACCTGGAAAAGTTTGATTTCATAGGGAGAAATCTCACAATGTCCGAAGGTGTTCATTTTTCTTTCTTGAAGGATGTGAGGCTGGATGAGTTTCAGTGGTTGAACAATTACCGTATATTTAATAGACGGAAACCAACAAAGGAAACCGCAAATAAGATGCTTAAGACCATATCGTCCTTGAAGATGGCCGAAAAGATATTGTTGGGTGAATGGTGCACTGAGGTAAGTTTTATCATCTCTAATTTCTTAAAGAGTTTGTTACTATTACCAATAAGTTCAGTGGTGTCAAATAATCTGCCGACCACCACTAGTGAAGGAATATAAAGATACCGAAAATCATTTATTATATCAGATCAGAAAATCTACAGATTATACGGTGCTTTTGTTTGCCTTGCATGAGATGACACTACTATATATTTCTTATGTGTTGACGGAAGTACATGACATTGCACCTACATTAAGAATATTTAAATATATGGTCCCTGGCTTGTAATGGTCTTAGTCTTTAGAAACAATGAACTTTAGAGTTTGTATTTGTTGGTCATGTCTTTAATAGTTTATATTTTTACAAGTTTTGCTCTTTTTGGTCACATACAGCATCTTTCAAACATTCTCTCGAAGGTGAATCTTCCGACATTCAAAAACCTGACGAGCTTATCAATAGAATTTTGGCCAAATGAGTGTCATGCAAATGTGGTGCTCCATATTATCAAGTGCTCGCCAAACCTACAAAGCTTGTATACAAAAACTTGCTTGGTAATTATTTCACTTATTATTTTGTTTATATATATAAGCAGTCTATTTTTTTTTTCGTTTTTCATACGAATTACTTACTGTTTCTTATGTTTACAGGTAACTCGTATTGATGCTATGGAACTCTTAGATGGTGAAGTCCATCTTCACTTAAATCATATAGAGATGGACTCATTCACCGGCTCAGAAGTTGAAATGAGGCTCGTCGAGAGACTTGTACGTTGTTGCCCCCAATTGAGAAGACTGAATATCAACTTATATTGCAAACTGGAGCAACCAATAAGGAGAGCGGTTAGAAGTGGCGTTCGCTCTATCAAAAAGCTTTCTCCTACATTGATTGTATCTGTTCGTTCTGAGACCATTAATGGTTCGCTTAAGTATCTCTGTTAAAGTTGCACCGGTGTGTAATGTTTACTTTTTAGCAGATTTTTTTTATTTATAACACCCACTATTGTTTATTGCCATGCTATTCTTTTGTGTTTTGAACTTGTGTCATTTGTTTGTTTGAATGGTTTTGTATAACATGTACTCTTATTTGACAGTGTTTTTTTGTCTAGTACTTCGTTTCTAATTATGTCAAAGTCTGATATTAAAATCCAGGTCATGTTGTTGGATACTGATGCACTGCGCCATCTTTAACATATATTGGCAAAAATATGCTCAATCACTAGATCAGTGCATGCAAAGATAAATATTTTTTTTATTGGCTTTACAATATCTTTAATATTTTAACTAATTCTATACATGTTTTGTGGTAACAATTTTTTTTTAGAGCAGTGGGAAACACCCACTGATTTCCATTAAACATGAAAACCAATACAGAGTTTGAAAGCATTTGGTACCACCTATCTGGTACCACTTATACAAAGCAGATATAACAAGCTGCAGAGGTATTCAGGAGAATACCTTGACTACCAACAACCTAGCAAAGTAACATCCAAGCACATAAGAAAAACAGACAACTACTGACAAGTTCATGTAACATAATCAAAGAAAGCCCTACAAAAACTCAAAATATAAACTTCTTCAATAGAAATAATCTGAGCTCCCAAGCTCTGAACTGATCTTTGAATGCCCCCTTTAAAAATAATAAACCACAATTCCTGTATATGAATACAATCAAATTCAAATCCATTAAAATGTGCAATCCTTTCCCAAATTTCTTTAGAAACTGGACAAGTAAAAAGGTGATCAATTGACTCAAGATCAGCACAGAAGACACATGTTGGATCCCCTTGCCATTTAAAATCCTATTTTGTTTGACTAACCATATGAAAATCCTAATTTTTAATGGCATTTTAGCATTCCAGATGGATTTAAATTCAAATTAGGTATTCCACCATACTCCAGCCATGAGTATAAAGAATGAACTGAGAAAACCCCATTAGTAGACCATCTCCAAACAAGCTGATCATTGGAATTAGATAATTGTTGTGGTTACAATTATGATCGATGTTCACTCCTTTGTTATTATTCAAGGATAATTAGTATGGGAATCTTTGATGCAAATTATGAAGCAGCTTGAGTGCGGAAAAAAATATCAGTACATGTAATGTGTTAGGTACACAACTGGACAATGCACAACAGCAATCAACAAAGACAAATAAAAAAATAAGCAACCACACAAACAACAGACACCATGGTTTTACGTGTTTCGGGTTTTCCCTACATCAATTTTGGCAGAGGCTCCGTCAAATAATTCACGATCATAAATAAGATTTGGGTACAAAGTTTGATTACATGATTTAGAACTCTCTGTTCACTCTCTCATGATAGAAATCTTAGTGAAGATAGTCTAATCTCTCAAACTCACAAGGTACGTACCCCTGTAGAAGGATTAATTAGAACACGAGAAGCTCTATGTTAACATCCTTTGTTTCTCTGTTTCGTTCCAGTTCAAAAAATACACCAACAAAAGTTGTTTCCCGGCACTTAAATCATTTTCATATGGCCTGTTAAACAGTTCAGTAAAATGGGCCTGGTTTGGTGTAACTCAGGCCCGTATAAACTCAAAAATGAGTCTTATAAGCAGTTGTTCTGGGCCACGTTTTGAACAATAATTAATGCATTATACCATGAGATTATTAAGAAGCAACAAAGAGATGTTTCTGCATGAGTAACTAAGTTCTAAACTTTTAATCTTGACCCACAAAAAAATAATTGATAATCCTTGATAAAAAGTAGTTGAAGATTGTTTAGGAGGTGAGAAATTAGGAACTACATATAAGGACAGTGCTACGCGTATATAAGGGCCCTCCGTGCTACGGCTCACTTTTTGAGTTTTCAAAATCCTAACGGTCGATCCGAACGGTTCAACATAATCTCCATATGAATATGTACTTGCAAACCAAATTTTACATTTTTTAGAATTTTTTTACTATTTATTAAGCCACTTTGAAAATCGCTGATCCAATGGTCTAGAAAAATTTACTGTTGTGTACAAATTAGTGTTTTTTCAAAGTGGCTTAATAAATAGTAAAAAGATTCTAAAAAATGTAAAATTTGGTTTGCAAGTACATATTCATATGGAGATCATGTTGAACGGTTCGGATCGACCGTTAGGATTTTGAAAACTCAAAAAGTGAGCTGTAGCACGGAGGGGCCCTTATATACGCGTAGCATATTAGCCAGATTCCTACATATAATATTTCTACATATATATACACGGAATGTTTGATGCCTAAATTTCTATATATATTTCTTAAACCTCATCCTCAAATGTTGCTTTTGGTTTTTACCATCTCTAGGGGCAGGCTCATATAATTATTAATATTTCATATCATAGAATGTTTGCCATATCTACTGATATGTATCGATCTCTCTGTACAGGAATCCAATCCATTGTGTTAGACCAAAAATCAAGCCACAACACCTCATTCCCCACCCCTCTTCCGAACATCCAATTCAATTATTGTACAATTTGTATATATTATCTCCAATCAATCTATTCAGTATCAGATTCTAGAAGGTGGTGGGTGCTGCACTCAGCAGATATATTCTTCGGTATCTTTATCTCAAGAAAGCCATCATCATAGAAATATGCCTCTGCTTTCTTCCAATTTGCGTCGTCTGGAAGCTCCAGCCGCCTGACGAAACCATACTCCCACCACCACCCAGCTCTCCAGTCTCTCTGGCCCGATGCCGGTAGGGCCCTCCATTGACCACTTATCTCTATCACCTTAACTTTATCTCCATTAATCTCAACTTCACATTTCTTTCCACCTGTAGTAAATGAGAAATGAATTTTTGTTGTTACTGTGCACAAAAAGAGCTACAAGGAAAATTTGTGAGAAAAAGCAACAAATAATGCTTGTTTGCAATATTAAAAAAAAATTAATGGTTACATTTTATAATATTTGGAGTTACTCTTTGCTTAGCAATAGACACAAAGGTATGCAAATAAAAGATTTATGTGAAATTAAAAAGTTAAAGTTTTACATTATGTCAAACTAAAACATTATATGTCCAGTTAGTTATTGTTTGAATTTGAGATTTTTGTTCGATATAGATGCTCCAAATTTTAGTCATGTTCAAAGAAAAAAAAATTTAGCAAAAAATTTAACTATTTGAGTTCATTAACATGTCCTAATTGAATCAGACTTCAATTCATGATGAAATGAAAATGTGTCTTTGTGTGTGCACATGTGTGTGTCAAAGGTAATTAAATCAACCCCTTGTCACAAAATTTCCGCTAGAGCCTTCGAGTGTGTGGGTATATAACTATATATGCAAAGAGGTGGAATCAGCAAAATTTTATTTAAGCGTCAATATTAAAAGAATAAACAAGGAATTATTGAAAAATTGTAACAAGTAGGAATAACCGGGAACAAGAAAAGAAAAAAGCACAAAAGCACAGTAAACCAACAGCAAAGCTTAAAAGCAGAAAACAGTTCAATACTTTTCTCTTACAACTTACAAGATTGTCTATGGACAACAAAATTCAGAACAAGTCTTTTTACTCTTTTTAAGTATATTTTGAATATCCTCCATTCCTACTGATATTTGCAAGTACAACACATTATTTTTTGAATTAATTTGAAAGGCAACGTCAGGCGTACCTGGCAGTTCCGCCCGAAGAGCATACTCTGAATCAGTTTCAGCCCAATTCACACTGGTTTTCTTTGCATTCCGGAGCCCGGAAAGAAGTGCATCAGAATCAAAATCCCACAAGGGGAACGCATCAGCTGGGTCGAAAAATTTTCCAAACAAAAACGGGCTGAATAGCGATCCCTCACCAAACACCGCCTTAGCCGCATCTCCACCGTGAGAAAGGAAAGAAATGAAGGCGTCTTCAGTCAGTGACATGTGCCATTTTCTCGAGTTAAGGTCACCCGGCCGGATCTCAAGCGCCCTCTTGGGCGGCATTGTTACTGCCTGAGCAGTAGAAACAGAGTTGGCTACGCTAGCTTTCTTCTTTATAGTGAGGTTGCCTTTGGCAAAAAGCAAAGGAGAGAACTGATTCCCTTTGAATTGCGCCAAACGCTTTATGCGGTTTTACTATGCAGCTTTCGGTCGTGATGGATCTAGTGGCATATCTTTACAGGCTACAAATTGCATGCTGAATAACCTGAGGCCCATTTAAATTTCCCAAATTTTTATCAATCGAAAATTAATAAAATATATATCGTATAAAGGATATCATTTTGACGGAACTTCAAAATATAAATAGAACGGGTTGGTTTATTCTGTCTCACGGGACGGGTCATTTTAATCCGTCCCTTTAACCATTCTCATTTAGCTTAACGACATAGGAAAAAAAATTCAGAGATGGTATTGTTCCCGTCCGAGCGAAAAAAAAAAAAAAATCAGGAACGGTATAGATTGTCCTGTCCAAGGAGCGAAAAAAAAAATTCAATGACGGAATAATTCGTTCCGTTCGAGATCCAAGAAAACCCCAGAACCTTTGAGCATTCATATGTGAAAGAAGCTATATCTACTTTCAGATCCTGAGTGGCAGGCGAAAATGTAACACCATAATGGAAGAGGAAAAGTGGAAAGCGAGTGCGGGAATGGGTAGAACCTTTAAACAGAGTAGTTTTGACTTTATGCAGCGTACAAACTATAGAATCAAAACAGCGTAACATAGTTCATGCACTGTATGAGGCCAAAATAGTTCTGTTAACAATGCCACAGGAAATCAATATCTAGATATTCGTCATTGCATTTTGCAAGCTTCGTGGCATGCAGAGATACTTGCTCAAATTTTGCAGTACAATTTAGTTCAATATCTAGGACGGGACGATTTATAACTTCCTTTGTTTTTTTTTTTTTTTTGCAGTCGGACGGGAATGAATATACTGTCTTTGGTTTTTTTTCCTGTTCAGTTAATTTGATTAGCGGTGATTAGCTCAAACGGAGATGGATTAGTGAGATTGGCTAAAATGACCCGTCCCATGAGATTGGATAAACCAACCCGGTTTACCTAGATATCGAATTTCCGCCAAATCAAACCCCTTTCGCTATATTTTTTTATTTTTGATTAATAAAAATTTCGGTTTAAATTTAGCCCATTGGTTTTAAATTTTGTAAGTGGAATGAATATTCTAGCTATGCAAGCTCATCAAGTTAACATTCATCAAATTTAAAAAATCAAAATTGTTAAAATGTCATCTGTCAAATTGTGTATATTATAAAAAAAATTAGAATAAAATTCCGGTAAGGACTCGTATATATACTTATATAATTATATTGCATGTCAGCTTATGATTTTTGTTTGGTTAATTTTTATGTAAAAAGACATGGAATCAACGTGTTGGGAAACTTGGGCCCATCAATCCAACAATCCACTGCTGATCTCTGTTTGGCATCTTTGTGCCAGATACTGCTTTAATGGAGGTGCTATGTGGGTCCCATTTCAAATCTAACAATGCCAAGTGTGAAGCTTTGAATGCGCAAACTACATCGGCGGTGGCTAAATTTAAAGTTATGAAACTAACATGGATATGTACAGTGTCAGGGGTACCTTTATGATATTGATTAAAGTTGGGGGTCCAATAAATCATACCACATCATACTATCTCTAGCGGCGTGGACCGTTGGATTCTCTATCTGATAACTGAGATAAATCAGTGAACAAAAGTTGTACTGATAGAGCTGGAGAGGAACCCAATCTTGTAAAATTACCTACCGCTGGTGCATTTAATTTCCACAACATAGAGCATTTAATGCCATTCAAAGACTTCGAAGCGATTTCGTGTTTGTATGTGCACTTGAGAGTAGGTCCGATGGGCATCGGACCTACTTTGGTTCGATGGTTTAATCGCCGTTAATTTGCTTTAAGATTCGTGCAAAAAGCTTTAAACTTCGTGCAAGTATGTTTCAATTTTGTGCGCACAAATCTTAAATTAGATCGGACGGTCATCATGCTCGTTGAACCTAAAAGTAGGTCCAATGGGCATCAGACCTACTCCGTTCTCATGTATGTGATATAATGATATTGACCAACTAAGTACCAAATCTATTCTTGGAATTATCGAACCCAACAAGTGTTTTCCAAATGCCATATCTACCCGAGAACGGAGTAGGTCCAATGTCCATCAGACCTACTTTTAGGTTCAACGAGCATGATGACCATCCGATCTAATTTAAGATTTGTGCGCACGAAATTAAAATAGACTCATACGAAGTTTAAAGTGTTCTGCACAAATCTTAAAGTAAATCGACGGTGATTAAATCCATCGAACCAGAGTAGGTCTGATACCCATCTGACCTATTCTCAAGTGTATCTACCCACCTACGAATCTAGCAAAGTATTCTAGCGCAATCTACATCTACCAAGCTAATGCTCATTGTCAGGTTCAAAGTTTACTATATGTTTCACACATGTGCATATAAAACCTCTCCCTTTCTGTTTAGTTGTCTTTGATTTAATTACTCCAACTATATTCATGCAGTGGCTATGTATTAAAGTTTTCAAGTCGTGAATAAATATATAAATTAAAAGTTGTCTTTTGTTTGTTAAGTTAGTTTTTTTCCCATACTGAAGGCCCCATTGGCCATTTCAACGACTCCCTTTCGTATTTAATTGCTCGTTGAGCCGACATTTTTATTAATATCCAAAGTTTAATACAAATTATTAATTATACCCAGAACTCAACTCAATATCGATATATACCCAAGCCGGCCATTTTCTGGCCGGCTTAGGGAGGGTACATAGCCGGCCAGAAAATGGCCGGCCATGTACCTCTTTTTTTTTTTTTCCGTTTAAACCCCTATATATACCCTTTTTTCTCTCTCTCCTCTCACAATCATCTCATCCCAACCCAATTCCGAATTCTCTCTTCTTCCTTGAGGTAATTTTTTTTTTTATCTAATTTAATTTTTAATTTATTTATTTTAGGGTTTAGGGTTTTAGGTGTTATAATTTAGATTATGTTGTTGTAATTTAGTGTAATTAGCTAAGTTAACTAATATTTAGTGTAATTAGCACAATTGACCAATATTTAGGGTATTTTGGTTTTTTTACCCTAATTATGCCGATTAAACGTAATTTTACCGAAATAAGCACGTTTGACCAATTTTTAGAGTATTTTGGTCTTTTTTACATAATTAGACTGATTAAGCGTAATTTAGTGTAATTAGCACAGATAACGAATTTTTAGGGTATTTTGGCTTTTTTACCATAATTAGGCTGATTAAGCGTAATTTTACGAAATTAGCACGTTTGACCAATATTTAGGGTATTTTGGCCTTTTTTTACCATAGTTATGCTAATTAAGCGCATTTAGTGTAATTAGCACAGATAACCAATTTTTAGGGTATTTTGGCTTTTTTTACCATAATTAGGCTGATTAAGCATAATTTTACCGAAATTAGCACGTTTGACCAATTTTTAGGGTATTCTGGTCTTTTTTACCATAATTATGCTAATTAAGCGCAATTAGTGCAATTAGCACAGATAACCAATTTTTAGGGTATTTTGGCCTTTTTTAACCATAATTAGGCTGATCAAGCGTAATTTCACCGAATTTAGGTTATTTTAGATATCAGGATGCCTAGAGCACGGCCTACCCAGCGTCCATTAGTGGACGAGCAGATCAGTACTAGCAGCACGGAGCACATCAGTCCTCTCCTGTGGATTCCCCACAGCGAGCACCGAGTCTCACTGGCTTCTCGTGAGGTACGTTCCTTTTCTTATATTTTCATTAAATTTTGTTGGGTTTAAATTTTATCATGTTATCACCATGCGGATTACCTTTTTCAACGCAGGACATTAATCTTCTAGATGTGAAGTTGCGGTGCGTACACATGAAGTACTACGAGGTGATGCGGCCGTACCTCTTCAACCTGGGTCTCCACCACGTTGTGGACATCGTGCGCACAGAGAAGAGCATCATCAATGCATCTCTAATCGCCGGACTGGTGGAGCGATGGCGTCCCAAGACGCACACGTTTCACATGCCTTTCGGAGAGATGACAGTGACTCTCCAGGATGTGAGTGCTCTCTGGGGTTTGGCTATCCGTGGCACACCCGTCGGCGGCGTCTCTGACAGCACCAGCTTCGCAGGTTATGTCGATGAGTTGTTGGGAGCTGACCCTGAGTATATCATTGGGGACCGAGGGAGGTCCAAATTTCATCTGCGGATGACGAGGTTACGGCAGCACTTCATCGCGGGTCTTTCGGCAGATTCCACAGAGGAGGAGATTGTGAGGTAAATTTTATAACTTGTTTCTACTAATTAATTTATAATACGATGATTCTATTAGAATTTTTATATGTTTTGTATTGCAGATATACACGCGGCTACGTGATGGACCTTTTTGGTTCTGTCATGTTTCCTGATTCCAGCGGTGATCAGGTGCCGATGATGTATCTCCCGTTGCTGATGGGCATTGAGCGGCCGTCGTCGTACAACTGGGGTGGAGCTGTCCTGGCGCATCTGTACTCAAACCTGTGTCGCAGTAGTGAGGTAAGTCACCAACTCTTATTTTAGTGTAAAATCAATCAATCCATCAAAATACACTGACGCGTAATTTTCTTGAAAATGAAGCCGACGGCGAAGCAGATGTACGGGCCGGTACTCCTGCTTCAGCACTGGTCGTGGTCACGTCTACCAGTGGGCCGTCCTATCCCCAATGAGGCGCCGGATTGGGGAGAGCCAGACACGTTTCACTGCCCGGCATACGCCAAGAAGTGGCACGGTTTCCACCACTACCAGGATCGGACCCACGGTGCTACCGTTGGGATCAGGACAGTCCGGTCAGAGCTTCAGAGTTTGCCTGAGCCTCTTGTTGAGTGGACGCCGTACGATCAATTGTACGAGGAGTTCCTCTTGCCGGGCAGTGTGACTGACGAGCAGGAGCAGGCGATGTGGTTCTACCGAGGTCCGCTCATACATTTTTGGACAGTGGAGCACCACTACCCAGATCGGGTGCTCCGACAGTTTGGTCGAGCGGCGTTGATTCCTGCAGACCCATCTTTGCCGAGTTACACGCACAGAGACCTGCACCGGTAAGTCGTAGTCTATTGTATTTATTAAATAAATCATATTACTTGATAGTTTTTTATTGCAACTAACGTCTTCTTTACAGCGTTACCCACCGAGCGCGACTGGATAAGGACTGGAGCAGCCATTACGATGCATACTACATGACGGCCTTGGATCCTCAGTATACAGACTTCTATCACGAGCCAGATGTGCTTCAGCAGACCCCGGGGGATCCCCAGTTGAGGTACGATGTATGGTACACGCAGGTCTGCATGGCGAGTGTCTATCTGTAGGGTGATTACGGTGCCCATCTCCGCGACAGGATCCAGATGGATGATGGTTACCATCCCACCGGTCGTGGATGGGCTCGCCAGGTAAAGCACATAAAACCACATAGTTTTGGTCTAACTTAATAATACATTAAGGTTTGATCTGACACGCTAAATTTTTTTCAGCTTTTGTCAGCGATCAAGGAGTGCGGGCATGGGATCCGCATGCTGGGAAAGAAGAACTGGAGACTGCTTGGGTACCGCACCCTCAAGAAGAATGCGAATACAGTGGAGGATGCCGGGCACAGTGGAAAGATCATTGGCATGCTGCGAGACGCCAGAGAGAACATCAACTGGCGTGAGATAGATCCGCATGAGCCCGATCGGAGCCCGGTTCTGTTAGATGATATGCCATATTCCCCCGATTCACATCCAGAGTGGGACTACCACCGTTGGGTATTGTCCGACGTTGGGTGGACGGCATGGTACGACGAGCATGGACGTCCGGTGCAGCCTCAGGTATGTCATACTTCAGTATCAGCTAGATGTTTTAATAAATTTCTTCATTCAGATCAAATTTAATAAATTATGTGTATGATTGCAGGGTCCGACAGAGATGCCGCCACAGCCACCACCTGAGATGTCCGATACTTCTGAGTACGAGTCCCTCTCGTACAGTCTCCAGGAATTCGGGGTATTCGATGAGGATTTCAGCTCGGCACCGAGGGTACCCCGATATGGCACAGAGATGCCGCATGATGGAGAGGCTAGTGGTAGCGGGTCTCATGCTCAGCCTGCCTTTGGGAGTGAGTTTGCCGCATCTATCTTCGCTACACCTCCGCCAGTACCACCAGTCTCCACAGGCGATGCCAGTTGGGATACCGCCGAGCAGATACTGAGGTCTGCCGATGCCCCAGATGAGCCCGAGAGAGACGGAGCCTGGCCGCGCTGGCAGCGCCGGGGAAACGCCGGAGTACCGCCTCATCGATATTCTCCCTCTCCGTTTTAGTTGTATTTTTACTAGTTTTGTACTATTTATATTTGATATACTATTTATGTTTGGTATATTTGGATTATCCTATATTTCGGTTCTTGTGTATGTGTGCTTTTATGGTAATGCTAAACAAAAAATATAACAACATTAAAATAGTAGCACAACATAAAAAATAGTAGCACAATATAGCGTATTCAATTAATATAACAACTTGTAAAATAATGTAATGTAATGTAATTTAGCGTAATTTAACATAATATAGTGTTATTCAATATAATTTCAATTAATATAACATATTTTAGTATAAATATGCTAATTATATATCAAAAGAAGTAATATAACAACTAATTTAAACAAAAAATTTCAAATTTTCAGTGTTAAATTTTAATACTTTGATCTTCATAGTGTCTCTCTCCAAAAAAAAGGAAAAAAAAAAAAAAAAAAAAAAGGTACATGGCCGGCCATTTTCTGGCCGGCTTAGGGAGGGTACTTGGCCGGCCAGAAAATGGCCGGCTTGGGTATATATCGATATTGAGTTGAGTTCTGGGTATAATTAATAATTTGTATTAAACTTTGGATATTAATAAAAATGTCGGCTCGTTGAGTCATCAACTCAGATTTATTTTTAATTCGTAATCTATATATATCTAATAGCTGCTGTTGCATTGTGTATTCTGGTCGATGAATTTAATTTCTGACGCGACTTGAGCTCTGCTTCAACTCTGTGCATTACTATCATTGAAGTGTTAATGCTACTGTGCACTCCTGACCTCTCCCTCCAAAAAAAAAATTTAAGAAACAATGGCACAAGTGAAATCCCAAGCGGATTCAAAACAGAGGAGAGGGAGAAAGCAGGGAGAAGGAACCAAACGAGAGAAAGAAGAAAAAGCACCAACAATGTGGTTTGCATTTAAGAGATCTCTCCAGTGCAAATCTGAGCCGTCTGATGTCTATGACCCGAAATCCAAAGGCCAACTAAGCAGCATTCTGACCAAGAAAGCTGGAGGCAGATCGGGTTGTTCCCGGTCAATCGCCAATTTAAAAGATGTCATCCATGGAAGCAAGAGACACCTCGAGAAGCCGCCGAGCTGTAGTCCAAGATCCATCGGCAGTGGTGAGTTTTTGAACCCGATTACGCATGAGGTGATTCTGTGCAGTAACTCGAGGTGTGAGCTGAAGATCACTGCGTATGGTGCGAATCACGACTCATCCTATGTCGGTACGGTTGCACCTGGTACGCCGGGTCCCACCTGGCAGCATGGGCTGGCACATAACACATCGTTTAGAGGAGTCCGGTCCACACCACCGAGGTCACCGAATGTATTGAGCGAGAGGGAAGAGAATATATCGGGGATTTCTTCTTTGAACCATGCTTCGTCGAGGCATAGGGTTTCGCATGATGCACAGAGAGGCGGTGGTGGGGGTGGTATGAGTTGCCATAAGTGCGGCGAGCAGTTCGGCAAGTGGGAAGCTCTTGAATCGCACCATCTCTCCAAGCATGCAGGTACTAAAAATAACAGAGATTTCTGATTGTTTTCAATCCTTTGCATGGTTATTACATGGTGTTTGTTTGAAACTTAATTTTATAATTCCAAATACCTAAATTTGTTAAGTTAAAGATATGTGATTTTTGGTCGTGTTCGCCATTGTTATATAGTATGTTTGGTTGGATTGAAAATAGGCTATTTTTGGAGTTAAGCTATTCGGAATAGCATATTCGGTATTTAGTTGTGTTAAAATAGCTAGAATAATGAATTCAAACTTTTCATCTTATTAGAATAAGCTATTTGTAAATATTTTGAGAGATTTGACTATTCTAATAAGACAAACAATAGTTATCCTAGCTATTATTATTTTACAACCAAACATACTCTTAGGATATGTTTGGTTGGATTGAGAATAAGCTATTTTTGGAGTTAGACTATTCGGAATAGACTATTCGGAATAGCCTATTCGGTGTTTGATTGGATTAGAATAAGCTAGAATAATGAATCCAAACTTTTTATCTTTATTAAATTAGACTATTTCTAAGAATTTTTTAGATTTGACTATTCTAATAAGACAAATAATAGTTATTTTTAATTTGACTATTCTAGCTATACTTTATTTTACAACCAAAAACATAAGAATAGAAACGATGTAATATATAGTATTAATACGCCACATGTATATATAATGTGCGGATATATTCAAGCTTTTAGATTATGTTAAGAAATACATTAAAGAAGTATTCGTACATTTCAAGCTTTTAAAGGACTGTGCGCTTTCGGTCAACAACTCACCTCAAATCTAAAATATTTTGGCTAGATCTTCTAGGTACAGGTAACAAAATTAAATGGTATTGAATTTTCGTAGGAGGCAGCTTGGTTTAAGGTCTTCTTATATCACAAGCTCTCAATGGACTGTTGCTTTTGGTCAACAGCTCACCTCTAATCTAAAATCTTTTGGCTAGCTAGGTCTTGTAGGTACAATTAATTAATAACATTAAATGGGTATTTCATAGGAGGCAGCTTAATTAACCATGAATTCTGTGTTTTATATGATTCCGTGTCGAGTTAATGTAGCTGTCTGTCGCGGAGTCGGGAAGTGGAACTTGTAGACTAAACTGAATGAAACAAAAACCAATGTATATCACAGATATTAACAAATAGCATCTCAGTTCATCCAGTCAAAATTAAATAATAATAACAACAACACTAGTGGTCTGCTAAGGGGTACCTCGGGCAGGGCAGGGTAGTGCCCGAGGCGGGCAGCGGGTAGGCGGGTACAGGGGTAGGCGGGTAGGCGGGTACAACGGGCACGGGTAGGCGGGTTTTTTTTTTAAAAACTCCGCCCTGCCCGTCTCAAACCCGTGCCCGTTGCGGGTAGACGGGTACAACGGGCACGGGTACAGCGGGCACGGGCAGGACGGGCACAGGTATTTTTTTTTTTTTTGCTGTTAATCTGGACCGTTATTTTTAACTTGGAACGAATCTCAAAGCCAAATAATACTGCTCCCTGCGTTAGGCCGAATCTCAAAGCGGTGAGAGTTAATCCCAAACCGTAAAGTGAAGGGAATCTTTTACACATATTGGAGAGGATCAGAGGAGGCAAATGTTGCCTCGTAAAGTGAAGGGAATCTTTCATTAATGAACACATTAATGCACCGTACACGTCCTACACGTCCAAATTGGCACGAACCTCAAAGCACCTGGGTACGCGGGTTACTTGATCTGCACCGTTCTTTTTAAATTACTTGATCTGCACCGTTCTTTTTAAATTGGCACATCTCCCAGTACCTGAAAAGGGAATCTTTTACAATTACTTGATCTGCACCGTTCTTTTTAAATTGGCACGAATCTCAAAGGACACGGGTACGCGGGTGCGGGTACACCCGTGGCGGGTGCGGGCAGACGGGCAGCGGGCACGGGTCTGCCGGGTACGGGTACACCCGGGTTTGGCACCAAAACAAGCCACCCTGCCCATTTCAAGCCCGTACCCGCGTACCCGTTTACCCGTCTATACCCGGGCACGGGTACGGGTACCCCGGGCACCGGGCACGGGCGGACCGGGTTCGGGCAGCCCGCGGCGGGCAGTGTCAAACCACTAAACAACACAATAATAATAATAATAATAATAATAATAAGAGTTGGGCCACGGTACTTCGTGAAGTAAAACGAGTATTTTACTTCATGTTTATATCTTCAATTTGAAACTTCAAAACGTCGATCCGAACCGTTCAAATTGATCTCCATATTAAATTGTGTTTGGAGACCAAATTTTACATTTTTTGAAAATTGTTTATTATTTTTTTAGAATTTTTGAAAATCGCTGTTTTTCAAAAAATCCTGAACCATCAAAAACAACAATTTTCAAAAATCTAAAGAAATAGTAAAAAATTTCCAAACAATGTAAAATTTGGTCTCCAAGCACAATTTAATATGGAGATCAATTTGAACGGTTCAGATCAACATTTTAAACTTTGAAATCGCAAAATATGAGTGTGAAGTAAAACACTCGTTTTACTTCGCAAAACACCGTAGCCCAACTCTAATAATAATAATAATAATAATAATAATAATAATAATAATAATAATAATAATAATAATATTCCTATTATTATTATTATTATTATTATTATTATTATTATTATTAATACTACTATTATATTATTATTATTATAATGACTATGTTAAATAATCATAATCATAATCATGATAATAACAACAAATAAATATAGTTCAGTTAGTGGCCCATCTCCAACAAGTCAACAACTGAACTTCCATCTTTTTGTTTTAAGATAATTTCTACTACAAATTAAACAGGCCACTTTTTCAGTTTGAACTTAAACCATCGTTTAAAGGGACAGATATCCTCCCAGGTACCTGACTCAAGCAAATTGCAATGGCTGGCCCAGATTAATTCTATCTGGGCCAAACTCAATCCGGTACTTATTGAGACTGTAGGAGGTCTGTTTTGAGATTCGTGCCATGTTAAATGGGTCGTTCGATCGTAATTTGCTCGAGTCAGGTAACCTGAGGTGATGTGAATTCCGTTTAAAGCCAGCTCATAAATTTGCATTATGTGTGATTCAAGCATATATTTAAATTTTATAGTACGCTATATTTAACATATTCAATATTCAATATTTAAAATTAAATTTGAGAAATACAATAATTTTCCTTTTTTATTCAAGAAAAGAGAATCTGCGTTAGTTTAATTATCAGAAGATGGAATGTTTTAAAATTCTGGAGGGTTCAAATGCACCATTATTTTTGTGCTCCAATATGCTTCACATCATTTATCTTCATTTTCAAAGTCCGAACAGTCGATCTGAACCGTTCAACATGACCTTCATAATAAATATGCTTGAATACCAAATTTTATATTTTTTTAGAATTTTTTTACTATTTTTTTAGATAGGTACAAAATCATTTTTTTAAGGAGATTCTGGACCATCCGATAAAGTGATATTGTACCTATCTAAAAAAATAGTAAAAAAATTATAAAAATTATAAAATTTGGTCTCCAAACATATTTTATTATGAAGATCATGTTGAACGGTTCAAACGACTGTTCGGACTTTGAAAATAGAGATAAAAGATGTGGAGCATATTGGAGTACAAAAATTATGGTGCATTTGAATCCTCCTCTTTAAAATTATATCCTCTTGCCTAATGTTTCGTTATACTATGTTTTACCTTTTCTTTCATCTGGTATGTTCTGAGTTATCCGATCAATTAACCCTTTCTTTCTTATATGTAGTTACTGAGCTTGCCGAAGGAGACTCATCAAGAAAAATCGTCGAGCTCATCTGTCGAACAAGCTGGCTAAAAGCCGACAACAATTGCTGTCGAATTGAGCGAGTCTTGAAAGTTCACAACACACAAAGAACTCTCGCCCGTTTTGAAGAATACCGAGAAGCAGTAAAACTAAGAGCAAGCAAGCTCCCAAAAAAGCATCCTCGTTGTCTGGCTGACGGTAATGAACTCTTACGCTTCTATGGTACCACGGTATCATGCTTGCTCGGTACCAACAATTCCTCAAGCCTTTGTTCTTCAGATAAGTGCAACATTTGCCGCATTATAAGGCACGGTTTCTCTGCAAAGAATGAAACAAAAGACGGGATCGGGGTTTTCACTACTTCAACGAGTGGGAGAGCTTTCGAATCCATTGAAATTTACAGCGATGATACGCCGGAAAAAAAGGCATTGTTGGTGTGCAGAGTTATTGCTGGGAGGGTACACAAACCGCTGGAGAATTTAGAGGAGATCACTGGACAATCCGGATTTGATTCCTTGGCTGGAAAGGTTGGATTGTATGCTAACATAGAGGAGCTTTATTTGCTTAATCCAAGGGCTCTTTTACCTTGCTTTGTTGTAATCTGTAAACCATGAAGAATTAATTCATGACTGGCATTTAAGTGTGCTTGCTCATTGAATCGGACCAATCCATTACTGGGTCAGAATCTTATAATGGTACAACAGTTGCCTAATTTAAGTAGACATAGCCTTATTTTTTTACTGAAAAAGCTTACTTATACGTCAGCCGTTTTTTTATTAATAGAAAAAACAAAACAAAAAAATATCGACAATGAGGAATAGTTTTGCTAGATTTTGAAAAATAGAAAGAACATTATGATTTGTAACGTCCAGAGCACTGTAGCTGGACGTTATAAACCATAACGTTCAGTTAATCTGACCGCTAATGTTCTCTAATTAACAAAAAACACTGTAGCTAGACGTTATGGTCTATAACGTCCAACTACAATATTTTTTTTTTTTAGAAAAAAAATCTCACTTTCCTATAGAAAATTAAGTATATACAGGACATATTGAACTTGATTTATTTACCGTACCTAATGTTCGGTATAGACCGGTAAGATAACTTCAAATTTATGATATAATTTAGCATAAAATCTAGTCACTAATATTGTAAAGTATAAAATAAAATTACAGTGCTAGTAAGTAAAATTGGACCAGCAAATACTAGTACAAGTGTACAGGTAATTGATAAGTAATAGGCTAAATTTCCTCTTATTTTTTTTCTTTGATAACAAATAAAATAACTTTAACTTGAGGTGAAATATTTGAAATTAATACAATCTAAATCATAACGCAAAAAAGTTTTCATGAAAATATAATAAATTCTCTAAGATCCACAAAATTATTTCATATTCACAAGAAAAATAAAATATAATTAGAACTGTAAAGCTACTAAAATTTGATGAGCAGAATGAAAAATGAAATTTTTCCCACAAGATCAATATACGAAAATTTGATTTAAAGCATAAAAGAAAAACTGTTGATCTTAAACTCACCAGTGTGAAAATTCAGTTCTCCTTTCGTTTTCATTAGTGTTGCAAAAAGTGAGATTTCTTTTCAAAAAAATCGCAAACAGAAGCCAAAAAAAAAAAAAATACTGTAGTTAACGTTATGGTCTATAATATTCAGCTACAGTATTTTTGGTTAATTAGTAATTATTAACGACCGAACTAACTGGACGTTATGATTTATAACGTCCAGCTACTGCTAGACGTTATAAAGCATAACATTCTTTCTATTTTTTGAAATTTCACTAAACTGTACCCTATTATCAATATTTTTATTTTCTATTTTCTATTAATAAAAAAATCGGGTCAGACCCAATGACCCCACATTTGCGATTTCTAACCGCATCCGCATGTACATTAAATGCCTCATGACTGTGTTGTCAGCATCGCATGGTTCAGACTTGCAAAGAAACCCGTGTAGCGATACTCGGCCAATTCTGACATTAAATTACATGTAATTATTTTCCTTCCCAAAAGAAAACTTTTAAAACTCATTCATGTATACCTTTTGGATGGAAAGATTTTTACGTTCTTTCGCTTCTATCATTTGTTATTTGATAATTGTGCGGTATAAGAGCTTTTGACAAATTAAGAAATAGTGTTATAATAACACTATTCAAATATTTAAAGCAAGAATAGCGATTGAATAATTCTATTTGGGTAAAAATTAGAATGGCGTTATTTTTATGCTTTTTAGAAGGGTAGAAATGTAATTTGGTAAAAATATTATTATTATTAGTAGTATCCTTAATACGCCCGATTTAAAAAAAAAACACCTTATACCTCCAAAACCTCCGTCAACACCAACTTAACATCTCACAAGTCAAAAAAATAACAATAACATCTACATATTATTATATAATGATAATAATAATAATAATAATAAAATATGTTGTCTCACACCTTTGACGTAGTCAACAATTATTTTTGGTCCTCTGAAATGGGTTTAAGATCGATTTCATGTCTTCAGTTGTCTGGATAAGGACCTCAACAATGGGTAAGGTGTTCATCGGTTCGGTTAAAACCGAAATAAAAAAGCAAACTAAAATTTTATTCGATTTCAAATATACAACCGAAATAAACAAACTAAACTAAATTTCGGTTTGTTCAGTTGAACCGAATAAGAATATTAATATAAAAAAGTTTTTGTTAATTTTTTGAACTTTTTATAGACTCAAAAGAATTATTATTTCAATATACATAATTGAATTAAGATTTAGTAATTTTCATACTCAAGAAGAAAGAAAATATTCATAATTGATTTGTTATTGGCTCAAAAGAATTATACTCCACTTTTTTATCGGTTCGGTCTAATCAGTTTTTATAATTTCTAAACCGAACCGAACGAACAATTAAACTGATTTTAAAGAATAAACCAAACCAATCCATTTTACCGGAAAAACCGAACCATTTAATCCAAACTCTCTCTGTTTGGTTTAAATCAATTAAACCGAACCCCATAAACACCCTTACGCACCATTTTTTGGGGTCATGCTTTGTGCGTATGTTCAGTTTTGTTTCTTCAGTTAGCCCGGGTTTATCTCCGATCTGTCTTATTTTTGGAATCTTCAAGTAGCCCAAGGTCAGGTCAGGTTGGTTTTGAGTTGGACGATTAAAAAATCAACCAGTATGGTTAATTGGGTCCGGTTGGAGTTGTCCCTATAATCTTTCCTGTACCTACATAATATAACCTCACATTGAATGTAATACAAATGTTGAAATTATTCAGTGTCTAGAACCAGTGAAAAACTTGTCTTCAACGAATCTCGGAAAAGCTTGAGCCTTTGCTAGAAAAGTAATCCGCCTAGCCTAGATAATTCAAATAAGGAAGAAAGAGAGGAATATTACTAATAAATATAAGGAATTATTCTCCAAGGGACAAGTTTGCAATATTCGGCCCAGATTTCTTTGTATTTCTGTGAGCACCTTGCTTCATCTCGCCTCTCCCTCCATATAAGAAGAATAAAAAGATATATTGGGTAGAAATATGGTATCACGGAGCTGTAAAAAGATAATGAGAAATAAAAGTCAATCAAAAAGTAAGTTTCTTAGCACAACGACAGCATGACATATGAAAAATTAAAATGCATATCCTAACCTTGCTCCACATGGCAAGCTGAATGATAGTGCTAGCATCAAATCACCAAGGTAGTTACAGTGCCTTGCAATCCCCCTGTCGCAGAAAAAATAAAAAATAAAAATAATTCTTTTATCATGAAATGTTTGTGAATTCAGATTCTAAGATATCTTCGGCAAAATGGTCACAAAAAAAATAAAAATGTTGTATGGGTATGCATCCATCTTGATATAGAACAATATCAACAGTTCTTATCTATTGCTGGAGTTACAGATTTTGAAATATTAATTAGAAAAATGAGGTTGGCAATTTTGGCACTTAAAGCATGTGATGGCAAAACTAGACTTTGAAAAAACTTTTGATAGAGAAAATTGGTATTTTCTCATAGAGGTGTTAAAGGGTAGAGGGAATGGTGATATGTTTATCAACTGGATAAAGTCAATACTATTAATTTTAATGGTGTTTAGAAGAGTCTCTTGTAAAAGAAAATTAAGGCAAGGGATCCCTTTCCTTTTGACTTGGTTGTTGATGTATTAACTAAATTTTGAAAAATGCTATGCAAAGAGGATATCTTAGGTTGTGCTCCGCAAAAGGTGAAGAGGAGGGGAAGGAAGGATACAAATTGAATTTTACATGCTCCACAAATTGATAAGGCTATGCAAGGAGGATAACTTGGGCTGAGCCCCAAAAAAGGCGGAGAGGGGGTACAAATTGAATTTTACATGCTCCACAAATTTATAATAGGAAAGGAAAGAATAAATTTTCTCTTTTTTTGAGAAACTTGACAGCGGCTATCAAGAGGGAAAGAATAAATTTTCACCCCCTCTACCCTTCTTGCAGTATGATGGTGATAAATTAAAGAAAAAAATATGCTTCAATGAGACGGAATATTGTATGTAGAAGCACCTATCAGGGAGGATTAGGACTTTAAGATTTGGAACTAATGAATAAGCATTGCTAGGAAAAAGATGAGTCATACGGACTGATTACTCTCAGTTCAGGGATGTTGGAAACATAATTCAATCAAACAATAAAAATAGAATCAATCAATGAGATTTTCTCCTTTCTTAAAAGGAATTGTTAAGGATAAGGAACCTATAGATTTTAGGAATAGACAAAGTTGTAGGAGATTGTAATTTAGTAAAGTTTTTTTTTTTTGAATTAAACAGGCTTGGAAACCCCCAACTATTACCAAAAAAAACATGTCGTGACAGAACCCTCCTCAAAAGTTAAATATCATTTTTCAAATTCAATAAAAAATACAAGGTACAGTGTACAAATATAATTAAGTGCAGTTGAGATATGTTTTGTTTTATTAGAAAAGGCAACATATATTTCACAAATAAAAATTATGATCAAGTCAAACAGCATACCAGTAGCCAGAAGCAAGCAACTTTCCACCAACCAATTTGGGCGGTTTGCCCCAAATGAGAGCCTTAGGGTTCTTTTTGAATATGTGTTTTTGTTTATTCGCTCCTCTAAATACCAGGTACCTGTGCACACAATAAAAGAAACAAATAATCGAATTTAGTTATGATAATTAACTGATCTCGTAGTTGCGTTCACTTATTTAGTAATTTTAATCATGAAAGATTATGAAAATTGTGTGATTTATCAATGTGGTCCAGACAGCAAACAAAATACCCGGTGATGAAGATGATACAATTGATAACAATAACAAATAGGGGCAGCTCCACTTGATTTTTCAGAAGCCACCAACCCTTTTGGGAACAACATAAGAAGAAATAGATAAGTAAACATATAAAATGTACTGAATAATATTATCAATGCACACTAATAAGCATTGAAATTAATCTGCTCAAAAGAGAAATATTAAATGTGATTATTTGAAAAGAGAAAAAATTAAGCTAGCAAGGACAAACTTGTATACTAAAGGTGAAGGGGATGAAAACTAGATCGCCAAAAACCAGCATAAAGCCCAATCTTTCAGCAATAATATCCCATCTACAAAATTGAACAAGAGAAAATAATGATTACAATTTTTTCTATTTGCCAGGAAAAAGAAAGATCGCAACAAAAATATCAGTATTTTAAAGAATCCAAATCAGCCAAGAATTTGACAAGTAGTATAGCAAGTGTATAGTATGAATAAAATAGAATATTCTGAAATAAAAAAAAAAGGTAGGCTTACGTGGAGGTCATGAATTCTTCATGATAGAAGTAGTCTATCACATAGAGCTACACACACACACACACAAAAAAAATAAGTGCACAGATAAATACAAGAGTGTGTCTTATTTTAGGGAAGTGATAGTTTATTACTGCACAAAATAGCTGATAGAGAAAAACTGAAAGATTTGCGGTCCCAGCAAGATAGCTCTTTGACAGTACAGAAAGGTTTATGAACAACCATGCCATCATTCCTGCTCTAACAAAGAAGAACCTATACAACAGCATAAAGTAAAATCAAATAAGATGAACAAACTAACAAACAGAATATAATAAATTCTGTACAGGTTATACACAGCCCAATTCATATTAGCATCTTTTAAGGAAAAAAAATAAGCATATGGATTTAACAAATTAGTGAAGCTAGTATGAGCGAGAGCTCACCAAGAAGGTTCGTGAGAAGAACTTAAAAGATCGTATGACCTACTTCAAACGACGAAATATTTGATCTACTTGAAATGCCATGACTTGTGCATTTATAAATTTTCATTTTCTTTTTTTGAGTTCATTTTGTATAAGATTAAGAGGTTGAAAAAAATGGTGCATTTATTTTTCAACAACTACACTTGATCTTATACAAAACGAGCTTGAGAAATGGAATTTGGAGCAAAAATATTATCTTGTCACAAGTAGACCAAGATCAATGTTCGAATTCATCATTTAAAACTGATTTGATGGTTTTAGTTAAACTTACAGACACCTTTGATGAGAACAAGCTCATAAAAGCTTCACTCTTAATCCACAAGCTACCATAAACCAAATCGGGTTATTACAACTGTCTGCCCACCTTCATGAGAACTTAAATATATTCGAAATGATTATCTTGGAAATGGAGAAGAAAATAAAAGTAGGTTGATCGGGAACGTAGTAAAGTTACACGACAGTTCATGGTAACCACAAAAACTGTACAAAGAGAAGAAAGAATCAATGTACTTGAGGTCAACTCCCATGAAGTGGGGATTAAGCTGGATCCCAAACCACCTGCGATACAGACAAACTAATTCATCATTTTATCCTATTTGTTTCTAATAGGTGTGAAAGTAAAGGACAGATGATACGTTACGCAATTATGCGTTCAATGTAATCGAAGGAAGCTTCGATTATGAAGTCTCCCACTGATTATACATTTCCACCAATTCCAGTCAATTCGGGTGCTCTACACTAGGTATAGCACACAGGCTTTTACTAAAAAACAGAGCGATATGTAGTGCATACCAGTCATCTATGAAGTTTCCAGTGACATGTGGCTTCAGAGAAGCACTTCTATTGCGTGAATTTGTACCGGCAATGTAAAGTGCCACAGAAACCTCACAATAACAAAAAAAAAGGTCATAGTAAGGAAGTAGGCTACCACCAGATATATAAATATATATGTAACAATGCCTTTTCAAAAATAAAGAACTTTGTGGGTAGTATTGCACATATTTTTATACCATTGTTACAACTTTCAGCGTTATGAGAATTTGAAGAATTACCAACATTGTTCCCCTAAGCTAGTATTGGATTTAATTAAATCAATAGCAGGATGTAGGCTTGTCAACCCCAATCTATAAAATTGGAAAAAGAAATTAAAACTTACAAGTAAGCTGAATATAAGTGTTGCTGATAGCAGCTCAATTCCCTTGTCAGCTACGACCTACAATAACAGTATAACTTTCAAATTGACCAACACAATAATGTTTACACAGTCACAGATAAACTGCCACTTTTGCACATTTAGTAGAGCACAGAGCCCCCTTTTCATATTTTTTTTTTCTGCGTGTTTGAATGCAATATGCTTAGAAACCTACTTATGCTCAAAATATCAATGCACATACCTTATAAGAAATTGCAAGTAGCGCAATAATATATTGGCTAAGATGATAATACTGATAGGAACGATAACTTAACTGTAGGAGATATCCATTCCAGGTAAACTCCAGCTCCAGTAAGCATAAGCAGTAAAGCAAGAGAAAGCAAACCTATAAATTAACCAACCCATGTGGAGAATTTTAGAGAAATTGATCTCTTCAATTCCAGATCGAGGCCAGAACTAAATTCCAGCAAAGAGATAACTGATTAATGTACTGGTCCAAATCTCATTTATTTCCTAACTCGATCTTCGTTCTAAAATTTTGGTTTCTGTTGGATTTAATTTATTCACAATAGCGCCAGTTTCATAATCACCAAAAAATTACACGGCCAAGGAAAGGGACAGTCCTACATTCTGAAAATATCTACTCACGAAATAATCATCTAAAAATCATAAACAACAAATTAGAGAAAGTGAAACGGACCGTTGCAACGGTAATGGAGGCGAGAGCCATCAGAGAGTACTGCACCGGGCACGACCTTGCCTGGAAGCACCGACCCAGCAATGGCTAGATAACCCAAGTACGAACCCAACACAACAACCTGTATGACTCATTCTCTTAACATCATACGCTTAATTCGGGAAAATTAGAAGAAATGATGGTAGAGAGTTAGTTTCGTAGCGCTTACTGAGCTCAGAGAGGGCACCAAGGAAGCAAGCGCACCCTTGTCGAACTCCATTGCTCTGATGCTCTACAGCTTCCTAGGGTTAGCTACGCTGCGCGCAGATCGATCGTGAGTGAGCTGGCTAGGTGGTAACGGAGCAAGTGTCAGAAACCACGATTAGGAGGAGTTGTTTGTTATTTTTTTTATTTCTCCTTCTCTTTGATTACACAATTTTGCTGTACCAAATGATTTGGATTATTCGCGGGGCGGGGAAGCGACAAGTGAGCACTGAGCAATCAATAATCAATTAAAGAAAACAGAAGAATTTGCCTTTTTCTAATTACCCCTACAATTTTGGAATTCATCTCACATAAGTTAACTCAAATTTTAGATTTAGATCCGGACCGACTGATCTGCTTTAGCACGAATCAAAGGAACTATGTACATTCTATTTCGCACTGAATTGGTTTTGGATTCTGATCAGAATCCAAATCTAAACGCAAAATTTGAGTTACCTCAGAGAATACGGACTCGCAATTTTGCATCCACAGACCACAGATGTGTTGGAGCAACATGAATTAAACAATTTGTTATGATAACTCATTAATACTAGATTAGTAAAGTTGGTAAAGATGTCTACGGTTTTCTGTCAAATGATATGTTAAAAAAAAAAAAAACCTATTTTTATTTTTCTTTACTAAAGATAGGATCGAAATTTTATTGTACCGTTTATGGATGATGATATTTTTTTTGTTATTAAAGATTGGAATTCAAGCCATCTAATATTTAATATTCACGTGATATTTTTTTCATCTGGATTTCAAAATTTTATTGTATTATTTTTTAATGTTGCAGACAACGATAGAAATAATTAGAAACGTTGAAATATAATCGCTCTTGATTATAAGAACATGTAATGAGTCCGCATCCTCTGCATTAACGCACAATTTAAATTTTCTTTCAGACTATCTGATCAAATTTAAATTAATTTGGTCTCACTTGTAATCCACGGATCCCGAAATTTTTTTTATCTATAACATAATATAAAAATAATAAACCAAAACACTTCAGTTTTTGAGGAATTTGACTTCTACTCAGGTCGCTCTGACATTCTGCAGTCCCAAACACTAGGGTCCGCACAATGCCGATGCGGCCCCAGTCAGGGAGCCGCACAATGCCCTGCGGTCCTATGCAATTTTTTTAAAGCCGTTGGTTTTAAAGCTTTGGAATTTGTGCTTTGGTTTTAATCCGGCGGATGTTGTCATGCCGCTATTCATTACAACAAATAGCTTTGGAATTTGTGCACTTACAAAAAAAAACATATATGGGGCTATACGGGCATTGTGCGGCCCCCTGACTGGAGCCGCATCGGTGTTGTGTGGACCCCAATGTTTGGGGCAGCAGAATGTCAGAGCGGCCTGAGTAGAAATCGAAATTTTTCAAAAACAGAGGTGTTTTTTTTTTTTTTTTGGAAAAATGTTATAAATAAAAATTTCGGCCACGGATCCTCTTGAAGATTTGTGCTAGTACAAAACAAGTGGAATGAATCTAACCTCAAATTTTGTGCAAATACATAGGATATGAATTTCTTGGATTCCTGCCTTTTTACATAGAAGATTATAAATTTGCATTCCAACCTGAACCCTTGCATTAGGTGATCTAAACAGAAATTTTATAATTGAACGGTCCGGATCTAAATCCATGGATCATTTGAAAACATTTGCGTTCCTGCCTTTTTACATAGAAGAGTATAATTTTTTTCTATCGTACTCATCACTCAAATAAAATACGTAAACAACTTTAAATATTTGGTACCAAATATACAATAATTATCATTAAAATAAAATAAACTGAATTAATTGTACAGTTTATAATGAAAATTTACACTATCACTATATTAAGAGTTAATTAATAGTACCAACAACAACACTATTTTGATAACCTATGAATAGGATTTTTTTTATTTTTATCCTTTGAATTTTTTTATTTTTATAGAAAAAGTATTATTTAGTTTTCTCATAAAATAAAATTACATGATAATTATTTATCTAGTCTCTCATTTCAATTTCGTCACAGCATAAATATAGTTCAAACTCGTTCCTTGAAATATACATTGAGCAGACCAGGTGAAATATTTATCAACTAAATTGGCATTCCTACAATCTCCCAATTCCAATTCCAATTTGCATTCAGCGTATCGTAGAAAATATCACATGCACGGAATCAAATTTTCTGCCAACATGTAAACAGAAAATTTCTGCCAACGGGTCTATCCGTCATGGTGGAACCCGCAGTTACCCACAAGGATCACGCAGCTAGAAGTAGGGGTGTTCAACCGGTCGGTTCGGATCAAACTGAATTTTTTTACCGAACCGCGGTTTGAACCGAATTTTAAAAATCTAACCGAACTGACCGAATTAAAATTCCAAACCGATCTAAAACCGAACCAATTAAACTGATTTAAACTTCAATTTGTTCGGTTGAACCGAATACAAACATTTCAAGTTACAAATAAACATTTCAAAACCGGTTGGTTCGATTCAAACCGATTTGGATAACTTTTTTGATAACCACACAAGCCGGTTTTTGATAAACCGATCCATTATAAACCACACAAAATAAACCGATTCATTTTTATTAAACCGGTTGGTTCGGTTCAAACCGATTTGGAGATTTCAAAACCGAACTGAACCATTTAAACCGAACTTTTTCAAAAATTAAACCGAACCGAACCATTTAAACCGAACAACCGATCCAATTAAACTAAAATTTGCCGGTTCAGTTTAAAACCAAATAAACCGATCCATTTGAACAGCCCCCTAGCTAGAAGGGATCCGACTCCGCTGCTTTTCTGAGAGAAAAGCAGGGCCCTCCTTTTCCGATCCGAACCATTCAAATTCGTTGAGATTTGTGTATAAAAAAGTTGTTTTATCGAGATACGTGAATGCAAATTTTTGAATGGTTCGAATCAGAAAAGGAGGGCGCTGCTTTTCTCTAAGAAAAGCAGCGGAGTCGGATCCAGCTAGAAGGATCTCATTCGCAGGCACCTGGTGGGACCCGCAGTTACAAAATGCGAATTAGCGTCATAGCATGCGATACAGAGGAAAAAAAAAAATAACAGAGGGATGTGGGATTCTGGGATCTTCTAAATTGTTTTCCGTGCAGCCATGTATTGAAGCTCCAATTTTGTTAGTCGTGTGCCTGCTACATGAAAAATTACACAAATGGCGCCTCACGTGAATATTATCTTTCTAACATAAATACGATTAGGAACGAATTTAGTTTTGCAAATAAAAAAAATCATTTTTTACTAAAAGGAGTCGATGTTTTTTTTTTCTTTAAAAATAACAAGTATTGAAATAAATTTTAAAGAAATTGGCTTTCTCATAATTTAAATTTCAATAGTTGAATACTTCAGCAATTTCGACCCCCAAGGCACCATGCAACGCAAAGTCTAATAGTTGTTCAAATTTGATCTATATTCGTTTGAATTGTTAAAAATCCGCACCAAAAGCCTCCCGATATCCTCAGTTAAATAGAAAAAAAATACAAAAATACCCCATTTTTTTTTTTTGAAAATTTTAAAAATACTCAAACTGCCAGCGGTTCTGAAAAGAAATGGACCGCCAGGAATTCTACGGTCCAGGTTTGTTTTTCTTTGTGCAAAATTCTCAAAATGAAATTACTAAGTTAAATTCTCAAAATGATCTATTTTTTTATAGCATACCATAGATATGAATATCAAAAATGCTAAACTAAATTTGAAAATGAGAATATTTGAACTAGAAAATCAAAATATAACAAAAAAAATCTAAATCTTAGACTTTATACGTTTACATGAACAATGTGTAGGAAAGAGTATGGTAAATGACAAGAAAATCGAAAATTATACCGCAAAAAACTTAATCGGAAACTTAAACTCAAGTTTTGAGGCTCTTTCCTTTGGTTTTTTTTTGCAATTTTGACTTCCTTTTGTTCAAAATCTTTATCTTCTTCTCGCAAACTTTCTGAAAAGTGGACATATGCTGAAATTGGACACTCGAGCTCCGAGATACACCTGTTTGAAGTTTCTTCTTCATTTTCTGCCTTCTCGATAAAGATATCGTCTCTCTTGTCTTATCTCTTGCCCTAGCCTCACCTATTTATGAGAGATGTCTTAGATAAATACATATACAACCTACACGTGCTTTAGAAATGAGAGAAATGACTTACAAAAAAATAAATAGAGATGCATTATAACAGAAATGTATGGATCGATGACGTGAAAAAGTTTGTATTTCTTTTATCACGTACGGATCATATAGTAAAAGTGTGTACAATTGTTGGAGCATTCATATACACCAGTCTGAAAGAATGATGCTCTTAATTTTTTTAATTGAACTAATATAGTGTTTCTGTTTTGTTATGTCATTTAGTCAGGGTGTTATATTATCCATTAAAAAATTAATTGATGAACAATTTTATTCCTCAATTACTCTTCAATTAATCCTCAATTTTTCAAAAAAAAAAAAACCTGGACCGCCAGAATACCTGGCGATCCATTCCTTTTCAGAACTGCCAGGAATTCTGGTGGTTGGGATATTTTAAAATTTTCAAAAAACTCCAAGCATTTTTGTATTTTATATTTAATTGAGGATATTAATAAAGATGAGGGTTCTAATCAGTGTTCTAAATAGCGCGCTATAGCGGCGCTATAGCGTTTTTGGACCCTAAACGCTAAGCTATGGCATGAAAATACGCTAATTGCGCTACGGCCGCTATAGCGGTAATAGCGGTCCGCTATAGCGCATAGCGTGTAGCGCGCTATTTGCGCGCTATGCATATTGGGCTTTTTTAGACAATTTATATGGGCTTAAATAAAGATCCATAAAATTTATTTTGTATAGAACAAAAAAATAGAATGAATCATGATGCTTAAGATATTTTGTATAGAAAAAGATTGATAGTTTATGATATTATTATGGATATTTTGAACAATAGACTTTTGTACTAGTTCAATATGAATATTATAATTTCTTAATTAATTTGGTGTTATTTATTGTTATATGAAACTTTAGATAATGTTAATATATAGTACAAATATATAATATAATTTTTGTAAAAAAAAAAATACTATTTGGAATAGCTTCCACTATAGCTTTTTTTGTAGCATTCCCGCTATGACGCTATAAACGCTATTTAAAACATTGGTTCTAATACATCATGTCTTTCATACCTTATCATACCTCGTGTTTTATATCTTTATTTTCGAAGTCCAAACTGTCGATCGGAACCGCTCAACATGATATCCATACTAAAAATGCTTGGGATGAAGTTTTATAATTTTTGGAAATTTTTTATTTTTTCTAAGATAGGTACAAAATCACTATTTTTGGACTGTTAAAAAACAGTGATTTCCTACCTATCTTAAAAATTAGTTAATTTTTTTAAAAATTATAAAATTTGGTTGCCAAGTATATTTTAGTATGGATATCATGTTGAGCAGTTTGGATTGATAGTTTTAATTTCGAAAATGAAGATATAAAACATGAGGCATGATAAGATATGAAAAGTATGAAGTATTGGAACCCTCCTCTTTATTAATATCCTCAATTAAATAGAAAAATAAAAAAAATGCTCGGAGTTTTTTGAAACTTTTAAGATTCCTAGATAAAAATTTGTGCGTTATATTAATCATATAATAAATATAAAAAAAAAGTTATATTACATAAATATAATAAAAAGTTTTTTATTATATTTATAACACACAAATTATATTAATCATATAATAAAAAAGTTGCTTACATAAATATCTTTTTTAGGATTCGGTAGATATAAATTTGTGTTTTATATTTTAAAGCACTAGGTATTGGAGTCGGACGATCTGATGGGCAATTCAGTATGTTTAATGGAACCGTTCGATCCGTATTAAGATTCATACACACTTAATTTGTACGAATCTTGAATGGGGGCGGGTGATCACTCAAAAGAGAGCAATGTTTCTTTTAATATTTATAAACTCGAAAATGCTATCATTTCGGACTGCAAGCGCACAATCCTATCGAGTAGTATATTCGAGGTCGATCCACAGGGAATATTGGTTCAATGCTTTGAGCAATCGAATCACAATCTTTCGAAATGCTAGACGAAATATGAAAATTGAGAGATTTTGTTTTGATCAATGTGAATTAGGAAGCAATTAAAAGTAATTAAAATAAAGATAGAGATGATGATTTCTAGGGTTTCGGCACACCATTGCCACTCAATCCGCCTTGACAATATATTCCTGTTGCATATGATTTCCTGTTGTTGTTTAATAAAATACACCATAGGTCACTGCGATTTATGTTACGCAAGAATGACAGATCTTTCACCGAGATTCTACATAGGACACTGCGATTTTCCTTACGCAAATGTCTGATCTCTTAAATACCCCAAATTACTACACAGATCACTGCGATTTTTCTTACGCAAGTGATGGAATTTGGTACGCGTTTTGTTGGTCTGGTTTATGATTTCCCCGCTAAGGTTTTCTTCACATAAACCTAATAGATCTCAACGAGGCTAATTCATACAAATATTTCTCTTACCATTAAAGTACTGTCACTACCCTAACGGACTCAAACTAGATCATTGAAGTTAGATGAAGAGATAGTATATCACAACATCAAGAGTAACAAGGTTTACTGTCTAGCCCTAAGAAAATGAACTTAGCCGCGAAACGGCATTGTTACAAGCACGCCTCTCTTCTCACTTTAATCAAATCTAACCCTAATTACAAAGATAACTATTCCTTCTACCCAGGGGCCTTATATAGGAGTGGAGAGACGTTTAGAGGTTGAGTAGGGGCTAAGAAACTGATCTGGAAACAGCTGTCGGCAGTTATTCCCCAAGGGTCGCCTTCGGATACGGACCGTATCAGGTGATACGGTCCGTATTAGGACCTTGACGGTTAGGATTTAATGCTTCCAGCGCTATCTTCTGGTCTGTGCTAGGCCTGGTCCGTATCAGGCAATACGGATCGTAACAGAGACTTAGTCGATGAGCGTCGCTGATCCGATTGACCCGATTCTAGCTCTATTTGGTGTGAAATAGTCCCAAAACCTGTTTTCTGCAATAAAATATAAAGAAGGGTGACAGTAGCCTTTTTCTCTAATTAATTAAACATAAGTGTGAGAAAATACGCAAAACCTAAGTCAAAACCCTACGTAAATCATTATTATTTTGACTATGATCAGCGGGATGGGATTTGCTATTGCTTTTCAAATAATAGATCTGATACGTCCCTTCCCTGGAGGGCCGGGCCGTACTTGGACTCGGTCCAGTAAACTGCAGGTGCGTCCTGTCCCTGGGGAGAAGGCCGTGTGGGGTTGGGCACTGAAAGCGCAATTTGTCCCGGTTCAAGTGAAATGGGCTGAGACAGTGGACACGCGGGGTGTCGGAGGGGTATTAACGCTCTAATCCTTTTTAATACCTCCTCAGTTTGTAATAAATGTGATCCCTTTTTCTGGAGAATTATCTGCCTTAAATAGGGGGCGCCCTACTATAGCGGGGTCTTGTCAGCATTAATGACGGTCCGCATAACTATTGAGGGCGTTCGCATAATAGGCGATAGTACTCACATAATCTGTCTTAAACCGAACAGCGAGGTCGTGTGTCGACCTCCTTAAGTTGTTCGGCGTGTTAGGCTTTGAGCCTTGTTTCATTTGGTCCCGAGCTGGCCCTGGGAAAGGGTTCGAATCTCGGCCTGTGCTTGGCATCAGGCTGGCCCCGGGGAGGAGTCCGAGTCCCGGGTTGTTTCTGGTCTCGGGCTGGCCCCGGGAGGGGGTCCGAGTCCCGATCTGTTTTTTGGGCCGTGGCCTGTTTTTTGGGGGGCCTATTCTGTTTTGATTTGGGCCGGTCTCATGTGAATTTGAATCTAAAAGTGCTTTATTGGACCGGGCCTGGATTTTAAGGGCCATTGACATATGGACCTATCAAGATCAAAGCAAATTTACACAAATAATTTAAGATGAGTCGAAGCCCACTATTCCTACATTCAAATTGTTTATTTTGGGTTTTTTTGGAAAAATAGGCAGAAACCCTTCCATTGTATAAAAGAAAAGTACAATGACCAATTAAGAAGAAACCAAGGGGACAAAAAAATAGAAAAACTACCCAAACGAAACCCAGTGTCAATATAGGTCTGAGCAGCACACCCATCGTCCTCAACTAGATACTGATCCCCTGACTGATCCAGCAAGGAACCGTACCAAGATTTCAGCCATTATTTAGAGCACATCATCGACCCTAGACAAAACACTAGTACAACCATACCTAAAAACTCAAAAAGACACAAACAACATGCCAAAAGAACACCAGGCATGTGTAGAATATGAGTCACTGAACCAAGCCAAAAGAATCAATAAGGCACTAACAAACGTGCCAGCAAAGACAGGGAAACACTCCCTTTATTACATGGAATATAAAGTGCATGAGAAGCCATAGCACATGGCTTTGGCAGCCAAAGTAGGGCAGCCCTTAGGTGGCCATCAGAACAGGTACCAGTGGTACAGAGGTATCATGAGGCCTCTCAATAGCAGGAAAAGGGGAAAGGGACTGAAAGGGCACCATATCCAAGTCCTTAGGAGTCCAGACATGAGGAAATTATCTCACATACCGTCGTTTTTGCCCTTACCAATAATCCAACAAAGAACAAATTAATAAAAACATATTTAAAACTGTAGGAACAGGTTTATTGTCAAAACATACAGAGTTCCTTGTTTTCCAAATACACCAGCATATATCACTTACAATCATTAACATGGCCTCTCTTTTTTCGAGAGGCAAAGACCGAGCCAAGTGTTGTATATTGCCTAAAGAAGTCCAATCACCATAAAAATTTTGAAATTGGCCCATCCAAAACCAAATATGAGCAATGTAAGGACATTTAAGAAAAAGATGCAAAGCTGATTCTACATCACTGTTACAAAAGTGACAATGAGTATCTCCTTGCTATCTTTTTTTTGTCAACACATCTTTGGTAAGAATTTTATTTTGAAACAATAACCACATGAAAACCTTTTTTTTCCACATATCAGCAATTTGAATTTGAACACCTCTAAAAGAGAGAAAGTTGTATAAAGATGTTGTAGTAAATTGTAATTTGAGATCCCATTTTCATTTAGGACAATCTAGGGAATCATTTAGGGGATAGGAAGAGATTATAGCAACTAGCTCTTGCCATTCAGATAGAAGGATGTCATGTAGGGTTCGCCTAAATCTCAACATGGATCCTCCTGATTCAATTACATCCTGTACACAAATAGAGGGATTATAGCATATATCAAATAGCTGTGGATATGTAGTCGATAAAGGACATTCAAAATGCCAAGTATTGGGCAGCAGCTAGCTAGTTGTACTACTGGCAATATCGTGTGTTGAACCAGATAGATATTCATGGTATCTTGAAGCTGTTTGAACCAAATATATTGTTTATTTTGGGGTATTTTGAAGCTAGGTATTTGGCAGCAGCTCAACGGGCATACATGGATTAAACTGTGCTTATGTATCTGGTATGGGAAAAGGAATTTGTTTAACCCCTGGTTATTATTAACTTGTTATGATGCCATGAGTATGTGATTTCAATCTTTCTTTTGTTTGATCACAGTGGTTATGGGTGCTTTGATTTTATGTTGTACATACATTGATTTCTATTTTGTTCATGGTATCTTGTTAATCTGACAATGAAATTGTCTTTGAGATATTTCATCGAACATATTCAGTGCAACCAGATAGATAGTTCTCCCTAGTACGCACTAGTTTGTATTCTGGCAATATCGTCTGTTGAACCAGTTGGTTGGAGTAAATACCAGGTTCATAAGAAATTAGAGCCTGAAATTCCTTTGTCATCCCACTCGTCTCTGTGATGCATGTCTGCATCAGTTGGTTGTAGTTATGATTGAGCATCATTAAGCACCAAAATCTTCTTGATCTTATGACCAGGTTTATGGCGTAAGCGCTAGCATAAAATAATATTGCTGTGGGTTGCTTGCTTTTTTTTTTTTTTGTATTTGTATTTGTAGATGTTTTATTTAAAAATGTGAGCCTGGATCGAAAGTGAGGTCAAATACAGAGAATTGATACGTGGAATGGAGGCATTTAGTGAGAGTTCATCGGCTTTTAAGTGACTTGTCCGTGTGAGGGCATAAATTTCTGACATTCCTTTGGATTTTTGTGTGTATTAATGAACTGCCATACTACAGCTGGTAATACATCTGCATTGTATCTAATTTCTTTATTATTATTGTACGAACGCAGTTGGTTTCTCTAATTTTTTTTATTATTGTTCCAACTATATATTGATTGAGTAGGGTTAAAATATATCATTAGTTTTGTGCTCAAACTAAATCTCCACATTTCTATCTTTGTTTTCAAAGTTCAAACAGTTGATCCGAACCACTCAATATAATATCCATATTAAAATGTGCTTATAGATCAAATTTTATATTTTTTTGGAAAATTTTTTACTATTTTTTAGATAGGTACAAAATTACTGATTTTGGATGATCCAGAAGCACTGATTTTGTACCTATCTGTAAAAATCAGTGTTCTAAATAGCGCGCTATAGCGGCGCTATAGCGCCGCTATAGCGTTTTTGGACCCCAAACGCTACGCTATGACATCAAAATGCGCTATTTGCGCTACGGCCGCTATAGCGACCGCTACAGCGCTATAGCGGTCCGCTATTCGCGCTATTTGCGCTATACAATATGGGTTTTTTTTTTAAAGCAATTTATATGGGTTTTAAATAAAGATAAAAAAAATCTCAAACCGAAATTGAATTTGTTGCTACTTGCTACAGATAAATCAATTTGAAATTGGGAATATAAATTGAAATTTGAATAGAAAAAAAGTCCAAATTGAAAATAAAATTTGAATAGAAAAAAAAATTATGTCATGAATCATGATGCTTAAGATATTTTTAATAGGAAAAATCGATAGTTTATGATATTACTATGGATATTTTGAACCGCAATTTGAACTTTGTACTGGTTCAATATGAATATTATAATTTCTTAATTACTTTGGTGTTATTTATTGTTCTATGAGACTTTAGATAATGTTGATATTTAGTACAAATATTGAATATACGAAATGTAAAAAAAAAAAAACGCTATTTGGAATAGCTTCCGCTATAGCGACGCTATTCGCTATAGCTTTTTTTTTAGCCTTCCCGCTACGACGCTATAAACGCTATTTAGAACCTTGGTAAAAATAGTAAAAAATTTCTAAAAAAATATAAAAGTTGGTCTCTAAGCACATTTTATTATGAAGATCATGTCGTGTGGTTCAGATTGACTGTTTGAACTTTGAAAACGAACATAAAAATATGGAGTATGGTTGGGACACAAAACCAATGATGCATTAATTTTAACTCTACTCACATTGTTTATTAATTGATTTAATAAAACCAAAAGCATGCTGTTATTAATAAAACCAAAGCACAAAATCAATAGATTTAATAAAACCAAAAGCACGCTGTTATTAATTGTTTGTTCTCTTGTATTTGTTGAGAGGATGTGTATCTTTTTTTTTGCCTTCAGAACTAAGTCTGATTACCAACTGTTGTTTTTTCCGTCTTTAGAAATAAGTCTGAATGTATACTGCTGTCTTTAGAGCATTGGTTGTAAATAGGGGTGTCAACGGGTACGGTAAGGGTTGGGTGGAACTATTTTTATACCCGTATCTGTTACAAATTGTCCTTATCTGTACTCTACTCTTACCTATTACAAATTATTGTACCTTACTCTTACCCGTTATAGTTGTCGGATAATGAAACGGTAGCGGGTAAATAACATGTAATACTAATATAATAATTATTTTTATTATTTATTAAATAAAACAATAATACATATACATTCATTTCACACATATATAGTTCTTTATTGGAAAAAAATTTGATCATGCTAAGTGTAAGTAAACCAATTAAAGTACTATTTTCAATGCTTATTAATATAATATATATATATATATATATATATTTTTTTTTTATAATTACCCAATCGGGTAATGGGTATGAAATAGGTTTTATCCGTACCTTTACCCGTTTAGATAACGAAAAAAAATATTTACCTATACCCGTACTCAATAAATTTACGAAAAAAAATCTTACCTGTATCCGTCTTATCGGATACGGTACGGGTCGGGTAAATGGGTAAAAGAGTGTCATTGACACCCTAGTTGTACATATAAATTGTGTATTTTGTTCAGCTTCTTCGGCTTCAGAGTAAGTATTACTGACTCGAGTTGAAAAGAGATTGAATAATTTGCAATAATCTGTTTGTCCATGCAGAATGGATAAATACATGGAGATGAAGGAGGATAATTACCAAGGGATGATGAACTTTAGTCTGGGACCCCAATTTATCATTTATCAGGATTTGGCATTGTTTAGTCCTGGGACCCACTTTCAGCACATCACACTTGAAGTTCTTGCCATACACAAGGTATCCATCTTTAATGTAAGGCCAGCCAATCATGAGCTACTGCATGCCTCAATCGAAATTTGCACATAAACGGATGCATATCTGTCGGCACTGACTTTCAATGTGTCTTTGAAAAATTCATTTCAGTATAACGTGTTTAGGCCCACGTTAGGCCCCGGAACCGGATCAGCCTCTAAAGTCACTGACACGTAGATTCGGAATGAATTTTAATATTTAAATATCAAATATAATTTTGTCTTAAAATTTACTCCAAAGTTACGTGCCAGTGACTTTAGAAGCAGGTATTTCTTGCTCTATATATGTGAGCAGGAGAATTGGTTCCTTAGGCTCATATTTAAATCATTACCGAAATTGAATCAACTCTAGCTAGATACTTGTCTGAGATTCAGTTTTAATGATTTGAAAGGTACCATTCATATGGTCAGAATTAATGCACTTGGAAGAAAACCAACTACTCAAATCATGCATGGATTAGGTGTTCGTGGCTTCTTGTTCTTTTTGAAATGAAGATATTTTCCTTGAGCGGACTGATCATTTCAGCTAACCAATGTAAGTACCTATATGTATATCTGCTGGTTTAATTCATAGTAGTTGGACCCACATTAGACCTAATTTTTCTCTGGTTTCTTGTTTTCTTGATTTATTTTGGTGCTTAATTCTAGTGATGGGTATCAAGTATCAAACACCATCACCTCAATCCCCGGTCGCAAATAAAAAGGGAAAATAAAGGGTAAAAAAAAAGCAAACAAGGAATGAATTATGATAACAAAGTACAAGGTTCGCGATTGAGCTTTATCCTTGTATCAGTATAGCTAAGAACTGTTAGCAACAAACTAGGAGATGTTTAGCATTTCTTATCAGTATATCGCAAACTTATAATTTCTAAAATCAATTTTTGTAAAACAGAGTTTAAACTAAGAGAATTGTCAACACATTAATTATGTCCAGAAACTTTTTTTTGAAGGTCAGATGGCAAGTTGCTTAATGTCCAGAAACTTGTCTATTGAATTTTCTATTGAGCAAAATTATCTTTTCTTTGTTTTGCTTTTTTGGCACAAAAATGAATGACATACGATTTAGACATGGGACCAAAATATTTATCATTGCAAACGTGAGTAGTACCGTAACTTAGCTGTCATATAATTGTAAAATCTACTTGCACAGGTGTCACTACTATAGATGTCATTGCTATCAGTTAAGAAGCCTTGATGAGAGACCCATCAAGCATAGAAAGGGAAAAGATGCATGCAACGAACAGCTGCCATGGGCCTATGCAATCAGCATGCATATTTGCTCCTACCCACCTTTCCATTAATAGAAAGTAGGAACTATGGAATAATTTTCAGATATGTCCTTCATTCTTTTTAATTCCAACTTCCAGCAAAATCATCACCTATCTTTGGAATTGAGGAGATTTTTAGAAAGACTGTTAGTCCAAATTGTTTCGGGACTGCTATTTAAATGAGTTTTAAAAAAAATAGATACATAAGTCCAGTGTATATCTAATTTTTATGATACATTCATTTGATATTTTGAAAAATATTACGTAAATTAGAACAAATTCAAATTTTAGATGTTCTTAATTATTTAATGGATGTGTATATATCAAACTCGAGTGAATTTGAAATATGATTGCTCATTTAATATAAAGTAATAAAATTCTACTGTTTAAACTATAATTGTTTCATTGTTTGATAAAACGTTAAACAACTTTCAAATCTGCCCAAACTTGATAGAAATCCATGCTATATATTAAAAAAAAAAAAGAATAACATCTATAGTTTGAATTAAGTCAACTAAACTTAAAAAGTTAAACTTCTTACATTAAAATAAAATTTAATCTAAATCATATATGTTGCCAAACGAGTCCATATTAAAGTTTGCAGAGACATTGACAATAAAAAGTTCTCTAGGGTTACTTCCGAAATATCCATATTTCTATAATCACTGGCCATCCCTATATAAGAGCCATTAGCTTTCTTGAGAGCAAGTCAAATACAAACACAAATCCAAAGACCAAAACTCCATAGTCATTTTAAAAAACCCTGAAAATTCAAGCCGAAACTAAACAGGCATTCCCAATCCATGGCGCGCTCTATCTTCGCTATAATCTTAGTTACTTGTTTTCTAATTTCTACTTCATTCGCACGGCATCTCCATGAATCGACTACAGCGAAACCACCTTCTTCTAGTAGCATGCACCTAAACATTGCACAACCACCAATCATAATTGAACAAGAACATGGAGTTCTCAAGAGGCATCGAAATATTGACAGGTCAAAGACAGGAGGAGAGATCATAATTGCTGGACTTGCCGCAGCTACATTGGCAGCAATTGTTTGCTACATTCGCGTCACTAGGCAAGAAAATGAAGAAGGCAAACTCTGACTTCCAGTTTATATATGTTAAAATAATTAGTTAAAGTATTTACATGTATAATATTTTTGTTAAAAAAAAATAGATATTAGACAAACACATTTCTCTTTAATTTGTTTGTGTGCATGCATGCGTGCTTGGGTTTTGGTTTTGGCGAGTTTTAAGGGTAAAGATTACAACGGAGTAGTTTTGGCTTCATGCATCGCATGAACAGTGTGCAGCACTGTTTTGATTCTATAGTATGTGCGTTGCATGAAGCCAAAACTACTCTGTTAATAAAATATTTAGCCGGTTTTAGAGATGCATGCCTATTTAGTAGTTTAATTCAGTTGTACAAATTAAAGTTGTTATATGTAAGAGAGATTGAGGTGTGTATAATGGAATGATTTTGGAGTTTCCATTAGTTCGACTTTTTTTTTTAAGCCAAAGTTGCTACCGGCTTTCAGTAACAAAAATACCATTTAGTATATAATTAAAACTAGACTCATCGCTATCTAACTACATAGATCCCAACAAGTTATCAATTGTGCTCCCTGTTTCAGTTTCAGTACGAGAAAAAAAAAAAAAAACTAAGAACTAACAAGATGGAAGATTTAAAATGATTTTGTAGGAGTTTCAACAAAAACCAAATATCTGAGCAACTTCGCCGTGCACCCGAAAATTTTTTAGTTACCACGGTAAAAATTCAAAATTAATTAGTTACCATCCTAAATTTTAAAATTCAAAACCACTACCCACGCTACCCTAATCCACGCACAATTTTTTTTGGTGTGCCAGCTGGATTTGCGTACTATTTTTTTATGTTCTGTTATGTTGTGCGTATAATTTGTAGTATAAAACATTGATCAGATTGTGCATATAATTTGTAGTAATTTGCGCGCCAACTTACTTAGTTTAAAACGCTGTTCAGATTGTGTGTATAATTTGTTGTAGTAATTTTTAGTTCAAAATTAGTATAAAATTTTATTTGTTAAGTGCGTTTATTTTCTAAAATTTTTCCGTCTAATTTGATGCGAACATATAATTCCTAAATACCACAGAACAAAACATAATAGAACATGAAAAACAAACTTAGTCAAAAATTTCAAACACAACAAATTAAAGAAAACTAAAAAAATTGGTGCGCAAGCCCAGCTGGCGCACGCACCAATTTTCTAAAATTTTTCCGTCTAATACTCTAATTTGATGCAAACATATAATTCTAAACACCACATAACAAAATAGAATAGAACAGGAAAACAAACTTAGTAAAAAAATTTCAAACACAACAAAAGAAAACTAAAAAAAGTTGGTGCAGAAGCCCAACTGGCGCACGCACCAATTTTCGTGCATGAACTAGGCTTGCGTGGGTGGTATTTTTTTTTTTATTAAACTAGTATTTTTGTGCATGAGAACATGAGATTAACATACTCTCTGCTTTTCTCCTCTGCAGAAACTGACACTCTCTGTTTTTTTTTTTCTTTAATCAAATCTCTTCTATTCCAAGGGCCGCACAAAATTATAATTTTGAGAGGAACTATTAAGTCCCGCCATTTACAAAGTTCACTTGAACAACCTTAGAAAATATCTAACTAAGAATATAGTGAACATCAATTACCTTTTTCCTAAAACCATAAAAAATTTACACTCTTCATTTGCACAAGTCATAACAAAAGATCTGAATTTAGGAGTGGGGACAGTTAGATGGGCATCTAATCAAATTCAGTATGCATGATGTCTGATCGTAGTCGTTCGACCTTCGTTAAGATACGTAAGCACTTTCCACAAGAATTGTAAAGTTGTTAGTGTGAATCTTGATGCCGATCGAAGGGCACCGACCAGGCATCGCCCCTGGCCCCAATTCCCTGAATTTATTACAATTGAGCCCCACAACTTATAATTAACAACAATCCTTCAAGTAGCATAGTTATCTTGTGCTGAAGTTCTTTTCAAGAATTCAGATAAAGAGAAATTCCTTTAATAGTGTTAGGCATCCATCATGATCACTTGATCCGTAAATCATTTCCTTAATTGCCCCTGAAAATTTTGTAATTAGAACTATTAGTTTAACATTTGCATAAGTTTTGTTGGTTTACCTTCCTCGAGTTATTGAATTATCAAATTGTCTCAAATCAAATTTTTCCAATTCCGGAGGAATCATGGGTTCAATCTTCAAAAGTTACCCGCTTATACGGATTTTATGCGGATCTTGACGAAAAGTGCACGAATCTTGAAGTAACTCAAATTGATCCAACAAACGTTCGTACCCGAAACGAACAAATCTGACCCCTAAAGTAACTCAAAATTTGATTTTGCATATGGACTCGATCAGAATCCAAACAAATCTGATCAGAGGTGGAATGCACGGATCCCTTCAATATTCTTCTAAAAACAATCGGACAGTTGGATTTAAACTTAAAATTTGGGTTACTTAAGGGGATCTTATCCATACCCTATATTTCAAGCACCGCTCAGATAGTCCCCAATCAAAGGGCAGTCTCAATTCTCAAACCCACGTTCCGATGGATTCTCCGACCGATCCCAACCCAACCACCGCCCTCTCCACCTCCCCCTCCACCTGTACCTTATCCCGCGTATCTAGTGGATGGAATGAATTAAATCACGAACTTATCCTGTCCATCCTCCCGCGGATCAGCTCTCTCGACCTCATCGCTGGCGCCAACTCCGTCTGTTCCTCCTGGCGCGCCGCTGCGAGAGATCCGATCTGCTGGAGGATCCTCGATCTATCCGATTGGGACGCCGTCACTACACGGTTCGGTGCTCACATCTCCTTTACTCAGGTGCTTCAGCGAATCTTGGCGTTCTCCCGTGACTGGGCGCGTATCGAGAAATTGTACTTCCCTCCCTCTGTTGATGGTCAAGATCTAATCTTTGTCGCTGACAGGTGAGGCTATTGTTAAATTTGCTCTCTTGTTGTTTTATTATTCCGTGCATTTTTCATTTTCTAACTCTTGTTAATAATCTTGGAACTGATTACCTATATCCATATTGTGTCCATCTTAACTCACCTTATTTTTAAATGAAATTTGAAATAATCAACTCAAAAATATGCAACTTCAAGATTATGAACTATGTAGTATGTAGAGTAAGGTTGTGCTGGCAAAATTCATACTGTGTTCGTATCTACTGTATCAATAAATAGCAGGATTTGATTGGTGAATCTCATCTTTCAAGTTCTAGTTCTCTTTTAGATAGTTTTCTTAGTCTAGTAGGGAACCATTATCTGCCTAATATAAAGTTGCCTTGTTAATTTCATACTGATGTACACGAGTATTTGAATCTTAAAACCATAGAATAGGAACTGTTGATTAGAAATATCCAAATCCTAAATCTGTACTCAATTTAGGTGTTGTATTGTATGATTTTTTTTAACATAGTTAGCAGCCTGATGAGTGTTACAGAGGAAACTGTGTAGTGGTTTCAAATTTTGTACAAAAGGCAGTATCTTAAAGGAGAAAACGCATATCAGAATGAAAAATGTCATACTGCAATTTAAGTAGTAAAATGTGCAGATACATATATAAAAATGGTCAGATTGCTTATATATTCATCAGTAGTAAAAGTCCCTTGATATTTTATCTCATTTTTAATTCAGGCTTCCAAATTTAAAATACCTAAGCCTCCCAAATCCTGAGATCCAAGAAGACGAGTTCTTTATTGCTCTACCAAAATTTGAATCCCTCACAGGCCTGGCAATTGATCAGTATTTTGGTCAATCGGTTAACATACTTTCTTTTCTCCAAAAGAATTGCCCTTATCTGACCGAGTTCAAGTTATTTGGCCAAGAAGACCGTCTAGAGCATCACCATGCCATGATCATTTGCTATTTTCTACCCAACTTGAGAAAGCTAGAGATCCCGATCAGGCTTTCGAGACGGGCAATACTTGCATTTCTTGAAGAATTGCACGAGTTAGAATACCTTGATATTTCCGGGTACCAGGATTCAGTTATTAACAATGAAATACTAGAGAAGGCATCGCGGCTGAAGGTATTTATTTGGCATTCGGGTCGGGAGTTGGGGGAGTTTGTGGTGTGCTCCAACTGTGGGGGGGATGAAAGTGTCACGATGCCTTGTCAGTGTGCCCTTGGACAGAAGATGATGGAGTGGTTGGCCGACCCGTAATTGCCTTGTCAGCATGATTGAAGGGAAGGTTTGTAGCTGTTGTTAGCTTTTGATGATTCGTATGGTATTCTCTGACGTTAGCGTGTCTGGTTGTAATGGGATGGATAAATAGTTTGATGTGCCTGCATGAGAAATGAAGATAAAACAATTCAATTTTTCTACTTTTGTTGTTTGTGCATCTGGATCGAGAGAAGTTGATGTTGAGAGATGCAAATAATGATGCTGATGAAATATTGTGGTTATTTTTACCCCTTGGTAAAGGTCATTTTAAGTTTCAGCTGCAGCTTTAGTTTTATGATACCCTGGTCATTCGTTCAATACTTAAAATAGGACTATTGAAGTAAGATGATGAGTTGAGTGCTGTGATATGTTTCATATTTAAAGATATTTCTAAGTTTAAAAATATAATAGATGAACTTCTGTCGTTCTGTAAGATCTATGAAATATATATTACAAAAGGAGAAGAGAGCCCCATTTATGTGAAATCTTTTCAAAGGCAAGATAAAACTAAAAATGCAGCCTTCGTGCACTTTGATACATAAAAATGCATTTTCTGCAAATTCTAAAACTTTTTTCTAAGCTTTGCTGCATCTGTGATTAATTTGAAGGACTTTAAAAGTATTAGCTGGTGGTTTTAGGTTAGGGTTTTGTTTGTAATAGCCTTTATCCGATCATTTCCCTCTTTTAGGTTTCTTCTTAGCACTTTTGTGTTGCATGTACTTTCTTAGTAGTAGTGAAAGGTTCATATATGCTTCTTTATATATTTTCACTTCTGCTGGTACTAGTTTTGCTGGGCACCTTTAAGCATATATTTTCACTTCTGCTGGTACTAGTTTTTCTGTGTAACTTTTAGATATCCGTGAGATGGATTGGAAGTTGCACATCTGTAGGTTCAACATGATTTGCATTCTTATAATCTTATACCCAATGTTTTTTCGCGCCAATTAGATCTCCTCGAATCTTCATATCAATTGATGTATCAATCTGGATAACTGGAATAAACCAATCTTATATTTGTTGAACACTTCCTCTATCAATACCTTGGTGAGTATTTAAATTATGTTTTATTATTGGAACATGTGACTTTGATCAATCTGGATTTTTTTACACAGATTGTTTCTAATGTGTTGGTATTTTTACACCTACATGCTTAATCTTGACTACAATCGTGAACTGCAAAGTAAACTTATTACGCAGTCATTATTCAGTGTCGCAGCTTTATTTTGTGATTAAATGCAACTGGTCTCGTTCATTCTAATGGACTGAATCTAAGCGTGTAAATTATCATCTCGGTACTAGTGTTAGATATCATATGAGCTGGGTTGGGGAAATCCTTTGGAGGAGCAAATTAAGGCCTTCTTGGCCAGGATGATTCATGTTTTGTATCAAGCTGATTATCATTGGAAAAAGAACACTTGTTCAAATATATAATATTATCAAATTTACAAACATGCATAACAGAATTTTATAATTAGCACTCGTGCACAAGACTTACTATCATTATTCATAGCATATTTCCATCAAGCAAACATATATAAAGGTCGAAAAAATGTGCTTCTACTCAACAATTTTCACCCCCATGGCAACCTGTTGTCCCTGCATTTCGCTCCCATAATTCACCCCCATGGCAACCTGCTGCCCCTGCATTTCGCTCACATAGTTAACTTTTCCACGGAGAACTGAAATTGTACTGCAGCTCATGACATCTGCACCACGGCAACGGTCAATTCGAACTGCATTACAACGGCTGAGTTGTGCAGTCTTGCATCGATTGACACAGACATTGCCGGTCCAGTCGACCGTGAGCATCTTGCACCTATTGATCGAGACGTTGCCACAGCTCACCAGGTGTGCAAGTCTGCAACGGTTTACTCGAAGATCACCAGCTCCGTTGACATTTAATTCTTTGCAGCGGTTAACAAAAATGTTTCCTGTCCGGATAATTTTATCAGAATTAGTGTTACTAAATTGCTTGGATAGTTTGGGTTATCATCATCTGAGAACTCAATTGACTTGTCCATCAATAACCACCACAATTTTATTTTTTTTTGTCCAAATTCAGTGACTCGTTTAATTTCAATTCAAATTACTCAAAATCATTAATTTAAGCAGCAAATTTAAGATAATTAACACAGTTAACATTATACAATTAGAATAATTGGTGAAATAATATCAGTGTTTGAGAGTTTGAGAAATTTTATATTAAACAGACTCTTTTTGCCAGTTTAAGGAAAGCAGTTCAAGTTTAACGAAGCATGGTCGAGTTTGGTGAGCTTTGCAATACTGAACTCGGTATTCGTGGTTGATAATATGGTCTATGAACTTATACAATAGAGCACTTCTCTGTGACAATTAGATCTCTAGACTTCATAACAAGCCTCTTCACTTAATTTGTATCTAGTCCTTGGATAATTTAAGATTTCTGTTTGATTAGAAGCAAAAAATTGAACATTTTCTAGGTGCCTACTCTTCCAAATCTGACTGGTACATACCACACAGATAAAAAATCAGGAAATGATTCTTTCAAGATAAACAGTTCAATTCAAATAAAAAGAAAAGAAAAATAGTATGGAGAGAGGTCTAGTACCATTCATGGTACCGCTACCGCATCCTAATCTGTCGGGTTGCTTGAGATTGTTGTCATTGAATTGTTAATATTTACTTGATGATATGCACTTTTAATTTCAAACTAACTATGAATTATGCAAAATCGGTTAAATAGAGATCATTACCACTCTGTTCAATCTGGACATGCTTGCACCGTGTAATCGAAATCTCTCTAACCCCTTCAACATGAATATTGGTACAGTGGTTAAAGGAGATACTACCAGTATTGTTCCCTCTGACATGAATGCCCTCGAAACGGCTAACATAGAGATTGCCGGGACTTGTTATTCTCGCAATACCATCCCTCGATTTGAACACGCCTTCTGTAATCACTGTTTCTGATCCATTTATGATCAGCGTGAAGTAACAGTTGGGTTGTTCCTGTTCCTGTTCCTGTTTTTGTTCCTGCACTATCCCCATTTTATTTTGGTTATCACTTTTGAGATGAAAGAGTATTTCAGAGGATTTGTATTTTGGGTATTGACTATTGAAGAGTGGTTTAGCGACTTTATATAAGGATCTCTTTTCTTTGCTACTAAGCAAGAGGGTCAGGGAATTAATTAATTGTGGATGTATATCTGGTGAAGAGAGTCTGAAAATGATGTAGCTCTTCTCCAGTTGTTATTCATAACGTACATCTCCATGTAATAAAATTGTTGCCACGTCATTATCAGAGATTGTGATACATTGTCATGTTGCCATGTTGGCTTTTACTTGGTTAAAATCAAATTTCGATAATTTGTCATAGATAAATTTGTATATTAAAAAACTAACATTTGGGGTATAACTTGTAAATTAAATTCAATATTTGCAGTAGTTTGCATATAATAATTATATTTTTATTAATTATGAAATGTCTCCAAATTGTATAAACTGTAAAATTTAAGCTGCACCTGAATCCATAATCACATCAAGGACAATAAAAGAAATAAATGTCATTCAATACATCCATCATCAAAACATATATACACTACATGATATTAGTTGAATGCAGTTTAACCTCTACTTGTTATTTTTCTAGGACACCATTCTCACCGTACAAGCGTAAGCGAGACTGTGGATTTTATAAACTGGAGACTTATTAGGTGCAAACATTTTCTTCTTTGACTTTTCTTTTTTTTTTAGAGAAAAAAATATAGTCAAGCTAGCCCATGCTTTTTAACTTTTATTAATTCAATCCCAACAACATTTCGACGGAAGTAGCTTGGTGTAACTTCCAACTGCATTGCTCACTAAATGAAGACAGTTACGCGTCACCTTCAGCATATTAACGCGGGAAGCAGGAGAAAGGGGATATCACAGGATTTCTATCCTGACCCGGAATTAAATGCCAAAATTGACAAAGAACCCACACCAGAAACACGGTTTCGCTCTATTGGGCCTTAGACCAACGACAACCAATTTCATATAGGTGATTGTAAGGCCCAAAAAACAGAATTCCACAATCAAGGCCCGGATGTAGTTAGATTCTCTGTAAATGAGCCCAATCAGTCCAAATTACTTCTCTCCAGTTTCCATCATCCAGTCTATTCATCCACGCCTCTCCATTCCCCGCAAATAGAGAATTTCTCAAAATGGATCGAAATGTCCGGCGACTCCTCAACCGCGTGTCCGTGGTGTTCGCCATCATCGCCACCGCCTCTCTCTTCCACCTCTTCCACCACTCCTCCCGCACATGCTTCTCGTCCTCCATGGTGTACTCTCACCTCACCCTCTCTCGCTCTCCCTTGCCCACATCCTCTTGCGACGCCTTTTCCCGCCGGGTCTCCGCTCCCGAAACCCGCTTTGCGAAGCTCCGATCGTCGCGCTCCTATCTCCGCCGAGTACATTCCCTTTCCGGCTCAGTCTTCGACCAGATTCGATCGCTTCATCTCCTCTCCAACTCGTCCCATGTCCTTTGCGTTTCTGCTGGGGCGGGACATGCGGTGGACGCGCTACAGAATTCCGGCGTAATGGATGTCACCGGAGTGGATCTAATCGACTATCCACCTCTCGTCAAAAGGGCCGACCCACATAACTTACCGTTTTTTGATGACGTGTTTGATCTTGGGTTCAGTGATGGATTGGCAGGCGCATTGTACCCGGTCCGGTTTGTGAGTGAACTAGAGAGGACGGTGAGAAGAGGCGGTGCCGTGGTGTTAGTGGTGGCAAGAAAGGTGGCCAAGGTGGACGAGGTGGCGGACCTTTTCAAAAGGTTGAATCTTTTGGAGGTTAGAAGTGTAAATTTGGATGGGTCAAAAATGAATTTGATAATCATGAAGAAAAATGGAACAAAGTCATCGTGAGTTGAGTGTTTTTACGGTATTTTTTCGTTGTATATATCTATGTATCAACATTTTTTAATTAATTTGTGAAAAAATTTAGTAGGGGCTTCTGTTCATATTTCTCTCTCTTTGACATATTGAATTTTGGCTCTTGACTTAAGAGCTTTGAATGTTAATTGAAACTCTATCTAACAAAACAGTGAGTATCATTGACCTACTGAAAAAGTCAGGCCACATTTCTGGGATCATACCAGTATGTTGCTGGTATAGTAGAGTATGGTACCAAAATACATATTTAAGTCTTCAAAAATGACATATTGGCTTGGAGCTGGCCAGTACAACATGGCCTGTTTTCGCTTTGAAAAATCAAGGTAAAAATATTTCTTTGATGGAAAAGGGAACTGGTGAGGTGTAATGCACCACTTTTTGTTCCAAAAAAATAAAAAAAATAATAAAGGATATTTACTTTCAAATTTCTCCAAGTCATGGTTGCTCCTAATTGCAGGATCTAACAACTTGAGCATGCTATCAAGATTAATATTAATTGAGTTGACAAGAGCACCAATAAATCTCCTCCTCAAACAATTATGCTGAAAGCTCATCAGATCTTCAACATCTGGAAAAGAGGTACCACTTTTAGTTGGTTTAATGTGTTCTTCTTTATTTGCTCCCAATTTTTTTTAATGGCTGCCATTTTTAAATTTATGGATAGGTTTAAGATTTTATGCAAGAAAGCTAATAAAGCTTTGGGTTTAATGTGTTCTTCTGTATTTGCTCCTATTTTTCTTTTAAAAGGCTGCCCTTTTTTAAATTGATTGATAGGTTAAGATTTTATGCAAGAAAGCTAATAAAGTAGTGAACCAATATAACATCCTACAAAAGATTTTAGCATTTCAGACGCTTCTTTTGATGATGCAAGTGTTAATACATCACTTAATTTTATTTTGGGAATAAATTTCTGGATAGTTTTTTTTCCGAGAAAAGAGACTACATTTCATGTAAACTTGTAATTTTGTAATATTTTTTAGCTCCCACAACTGTAACTGGTAGCATCTCTGGACTCAAGCCTGTTCTATATGGATTTTATGTTCATGCACTTGGTGACACCACCAATGGCTGCATGTCAACTGGTACGTGTTTCTCTCTTTGTATTTGCAAGGATTTTTTCACTTTTCTTAGAAATTTACTGTAGTTTGTTAACTTGTCAGCTGGAACCAATACATGGTAGTTTGACAACTGCCCATTATCAATTTTTTGTCGAGTGAAAGAAAAAATAAAATAAGAAAGAACATTTCTAAATGTTTTTGTGTATAAAAATGTGTCAAAAGGGTAATGATTTGGACAATTCATGATGAATACTAACTCAGTCCTCCACAGGAGTGAGACATGGAATTTACTGTAGCAGTGATATTTTGCACCAGTGAGACATGGAATTCATTTTTTCAGATTATTCATTTCATTTGATTAATTATTGCTTCTCTGATCCTCAAATATCAGATCTTGGAAAGGTTCTCCATCCATATTGACTTTGCAAATGTGCTTCTCCATCCATCCTGACAGATTCCCATTTTCACTAATTAAGAAGGTATAATCCCCTCTGTTATAACTTATACTAAATTTGGTAATTGTTTTTCTATCTTAGCTCCATTTATCTTTTAATGTAGTATATTCATTTGTGAGGTTTTCATTACTTAGTACAAATTGAAGTTTTTTTTTCACATAGTACTTCCCGGCAAAATTAAAATGGTGAACAAAAAAAAAAGAACTGGCCTTTGGTCTAGTGGCAAAAGCACATGGTCTCTATGTGAGAGGTCATGGGTTCGAAATCCGGATCGAAAAAATTCTTTATTGTAATAAAATGGAGTATTAAATAGTTGGGTGGCTTGACCTCCAACCTTTACTAAAAAATATGGTGAACAAAAAATAGTGCAGATAGTCATTGGAATTACTCATTCGAGAGATTAGTTTTATAATGTTTATCTTTGCTGCATAATGCGATTCTTTCGTTTTACATGAGCTGGTTAATTATTATTGTATGCAATTGTTGTGCAATGTGCAACTGTAAGACATATTGCATTGGTAATAAAATGCATATTTATCTCCTTGTCTCTCAATCATTTATTTTTTTCACATAAAATTATAAGATAAATAAACAATGCAATGTCCATGTTTTATAAGTTTTTTTTTTTTGTATTTATCTTACTTTTCAAATAATTTTCTATTTTGGTTGACTTGTGTAATTTACACACATTTTGTGTCCTTATAAAAATGACTTTTGTAATTCTTTTGTTCAATTTAATCGTGATTTTAGGTCACGATACCACAAGGAGAGAAGTGAGTAAAAAACAACACATATGTGAGATAATTAACAAAGCACCTATAACAAATCGTGCCCCCTGCTCCGGCTAGGGAGAAAGGCAGAGATGCAAACATATCTTCCAAGGTGCCACGTCAACCCTACCGCGGACCTCGCGGGGGGGGGGGGGGGGGGGGGGGGGTGTGGGGGTGTTTGCAAGGCAACCCCGCAGAGCAAATGAGCGCCATAGTGGCACTTGCCCTGGGAATGAGGTGCCACGTCAAGGGTCGGGTCGGGTTGTGGCAATTGGGGTTCTGTCACTGACCAGGTGGCCCCACAGTAAATACTTTAAATTCCTATATTTTATGAGCTTGTTTGTCATTTTGTTGATATGATTACAAGTCATCTGGATTAGGATATAAATTTGGTATTTTATAGCTGCTATTTATCTCATTTGCAAGTCTCATTAATGAAAACAAGCATTAGAGTAAAATGTTAGGTTGAGAAGCAGCATATCCGAGCAATTTCTGTAGTTCACAGTTTAATCCAAGTAGTTTTGGTACCCAATATCTGAGCCATTGCGTGAGCAATTTTTGTTTGTTTATTGTTCATTTGGTAATATATTGGGACAAATTTGCCAATATAAATCATGATAATTGTATTGTGCTTCTTCGTTGCAAGCATCTGAAATTTTAGTATTAATATTGACTAATACATGATTATACAATCAATTCATAAATTAATTACATTTAAAGAAAATAATCAAAACAGACATTCAATCTCCACGGTAACACGTGGGCACTTGACTAGTATATGTACATAGAGTAGAACTAGGGTGTTCCTAAGTTCACCAAGTCCTTTTGTGAATTCTATAATCTATCGGATTGGCTTCAAACGACGAATTCAAACCGTTGAAATTCTTCTACCTTACGAGTGATGCGTCTACATGTAAAATATTTTAAATTTTAAATTAATTTTGTATAGAGTCAAGTGGTCAAAAGACGCTAAAAAAATAAATGCATTAAAAGTAAATTATAAACTTTCTATTGACAACTTGACTTTATACTAAATTAATTCGAAACTTTAAAATTTTTACATATAGATGCATCACTTGTAAGGTAGAAGGATTTTAACGGTTTAGATTAGTTGTTTGAAGCCAATTCCATAGATTTTAGAGTTGAGTTCACGAAGAGGCTTGGTGAACTTTTCTATTCTATATACATATATGGAACTTTATACACCCCCTCCCTTTTATAAAGTTCCATATATATAGATATATAAAACTTGAAATATATCCTCATTCTTTCATCTGTTCTTGTAAATGGACCAAATGGTGCTTAGCTTCTCATAAGATATCAATGATATATGCTTTTTGGGTGATTTCATTGATCTTTTTTTTTTATAATTTAATATATCTATGTAGTGAATCTATTCAGTTTGTAGACCATATCTTGGTCATAATGCTCTTGGCTATGAGTTTTGTTATTTGATTGGCTTAGTTTCGTTTTTGCATTTCTCTACATAGGCTATGGTCCCTGAGATGCTTCGCCACATCCTTACTTTATGAAAAATTGAAAGGTTATTATTAAATGCTGTTGTAATATTTAAAATTTCCCGATTTGGAATGATCAAACTCTTCCGTGTCTTTTTTTGAAAGGTCAGCTATCTGCCATGTCATCATGTCGTTTCATGTCACCTAATAAACAAAGAGAGATACTATTTTGAGAATTTTCTTTTCTTTATACTAGTTCAACCCTTATTTAATGAATTCGGATCAGCTCAAATTCCAAAACAAATGAACAGTAATTCTGAAATTCCTACAATTCGAATTCAACCATTGAATTTTTTTCGAGAACGCATCTCGAAACAGCTTGTTTTTACTTGAACGCATCTCGAAACAGTTCAACAGCTGGATTCAGATTGCTGGAATTTCAGGATTACTGTTACCGCTCTCGGATTTCACCAGATGCGCTTCCTTATTTAATACCTTTATTTTTTTTTTTTTGCCTTCAAAACTAAATAACGGTTATATACAATATATTGAACGAAATTATTAAATGCTTTATACAAAGAAATTCTCCCTTGCTTATTTTATGTGAATTATAATTTAAATATGCAATTTTTGCAGACATATGATTAAGCAACTTAATTGTGTTGTCGTTTCATGGTGAATACATTTTTGTCAACTTTATGAAAAGAAGTATTAATTATAAGGAATGCATAACCCTAATTTAGATATCATGACAGTGTATTTCACATAAACGTATTGACATAAGGTCTGTCTTTATGAGCACTAAAATGGACTAAATGTAAAAAAGTAGTAAATCAGATTGAAAAAAAAATATTTAATAAATAAATAATTTAATAATAAAATCTACATAATAAATACAACCAGCACACATGAACAATTGAATTTCAATCAATTATAAACCACTTGAGAGTAGGTCCAATGGGCATCGGACCTATTCAGGTTCGATGGGTTTAATCACCGTCTATTGGCTTTAAGATTTGTGCAAAATGCTTTAAAATCCGTGCATGTCTGTTTCAATTTCGTGCGCATCAATCTTAAATTAGATCTAACGGTCATCATGGTCGTTGAACCTAAAAGTAGGTCTGATGGGCATCGGAACCTACTCCGTTCTCATTATAAACTTGCAAAATTAAACATTAAAAAAACTAATATAAAAAATCACTCTAGGACCCTTGTTCTTCACTTTCGAGGACAAGGAAATAAAAAATCTTGGTGAGGCTTTCAATTGGGTTGGATTCAATTTGCAGGTTTATGTTTCAAATTATATTTATTTTCTCCATCTTCTTTGTTCTGAAAACAATATATAATATTGATAAAAATTTATTAAGTGATCATCATCAACCCTTTGTTAGAAATGAAGTTGATATCTTTTAGAATTTGATCTTTCCAAAATCAAACAAGGGGATGAAAATGGAATAAAGTACTCCTTTAATATTAAATGTTAGAATATTTGCTATCTTTTAATTTCTTACTTAATATGGCATTAATCACAAAATTTTAGCATATATAGTACATACAAACAACTTTTAATAAGAATAAAACTGGTATAAAGAGCAAAAAAAATGTCTCAACTATCAATAGTCAATATTATAAATTGTGCTCTCAAAATAGCATCTTCCTTAAACAAATGACAACAAACAGACAACCTATCATCCTTGATACTTTTGAGCTTTTTAATGCTACTATATTTGTTGATTCCATGCCTTTTGTTCACCAATAGGCAATAGGTCGTTTGTGTGAGGTTTTACCTCACTAAGCTATATATTTTACTACCTATGGTATCTTATTATCTTTAGGTGCATTTGTCCGCTTATGTCGACATATAATATCAGAATAATTTCAGAGAAAGCAAAACGCTCTTCTTTTTCAAAAATGTAAAAGAAAGTTGTGGGAATCTAAATTGTTTGGTTTTTTTCAAATGTTTTATTCGAATTGATTGTACTAAATTGAAGTTTACTAACTTTTCAAATTATTTGTACTGAAATTTTGTTTTCAAAATCTTAGGGTTGTTCGGCAACATAGGATTAATGTGCTTCATTTAGCTTCCTTAGCTACTTAATTCTGCCGAACGCTGGTTACCTCTTTCTTTAGTTTTTAGCTTTCACTTAAGATTAAGACCACCGAACATCGGTTCCTTAGCGCTCCTTAAGCTCTTAATCATTCACTCTTAATCCCTTGACAACCCTTAGGTAGTGTTCGGCAACATGGCTTAAGAGCTCCTTAGTGCTCTAGGAGCCTTAAGCTTACTGAACGAGTACTCCTTTATCAAGCTTAATGCTACATCCTTAGAGCTCCTTTTGCCCACTTTTCTTAAGTTTGCCCAAGTTTTTAAGCTATAGTTTCACATGGCTTAAGCATTTTGTCAAGCTTAAAGCTTTCTTAAAAAAGTTACTTTTCAACTTTATTGTCGAACGGGTGCTCCTTAGTGCAGCTTAAAATTTAAGCTTGATGGGGCTGCCGAACACTACCTTAGAGATTTAGATCCTTCCTTGCCCAATATTTTTGGGGCAAATCACCTGTAGATTCCTGGCCCAAAGGTGGAACAAAATCTCAAATGGGCTTTAGATTTATATCTTTATGTTCCTTTTGGAGCTAGATTTTAGAGATGCTAAGAATAATAAATTTGAAGCCTCCAACATAACGAATTATATGCCAGTTGTACAATTCGTGATCTATTTAGTAATTGCAATACAGGTTTTATTATTAAGTTCGTTGAAAAAATGAGAACTACACCAGAAAATAAAGCAGAAGGAAGAAAACACTGAAGCCATGCATGGCAATTGAACTTGAACAATTATAAAATTTGGCACCTGCTTTCATTGCGAATCACTTATAGGATATTTTTTAGTCCACCTTTTTAAGTTTTCATACGTCCATTTGTTAAAATCATATCTATATAATTTTAATTCTCATAATTTTCTTAAATAAAATGGGCTTCGGCCTTTTAATAAGAAAAAATAATTTTAATTCTCAAAATGAATCTGATGATCATACGAAAATCACATGGTTAGCTAGCCTTGCACTTTCGTACGACACCAGACGACCAGACACATCTATACAATTTTTATTTCTACCATAATAAAAAAAAATCAAAACACTCTAGTTTTGTGAGAATTCGAAAACTACCCAGGCTGCACAATGCCGCTGCGGCCTCAAAGACTGGGGTCGTCCAATGGCTCTGCGGCCTCAGTCTAGAGGCCACACAATGCCCCTACGACTCTATTTTTTTTAGGTGAACAAATACAGTACAGATACATTTTGGAATTTGTGCATTTGCTAGTGTATTCTATTTTAATTGTCATTTGATCTTCTTTCTAGCTAATTGGGACCTTCTTTCTAGCTTATTGGAATTTGTGCATTCTCATATGTAAAAAAAAAAAAGTTGGGGCCGCAGTGACATTGAGCGGCCCCCTATTTTGGAACCGCAGCTGCATTGTGCGGCATGGGTAAATTTCGAATTCTGATCAAACATGAATGTTTTGGTTTATTTTTTTGTGAATATGGCAGAAATAAAAATTTCGGTGTTACGGAGAACTATATAAGTGTTAAAAAAATTAACCAAGTATTTATGAGAATGTCATTTTTTTTGTTAAAAGTAACTAACAATATTAAAATTGCAAAAATCACGTTGTTTCATTTTCAAGTAATATATATTAAAATAAACTAGCTGACTATGTACATGTATAAAAAAAATATCAAAAGAATTAACTGCTGAACACATTCAAAAGTATATATTACAAGAACAACGAATCCTTGCAATTAACGATAGACTGACTACTTTTAGCACAATTTATCTTTCATAATTTCATATCATTGTAAATGCTTGCAACAAAGTACATCTTGTCCTCCTCATGATTAAAAAAAATAGATTATCTGATCTATCATTTTTTTCATCTCCATCAAACTTTAGCATCTAGTACTGTAATACTTAAAGGCTACTTGAAAGAATAATTCTTGTGTTGAAAGTTGATCAGAGACTTTACATTGAATGGAAACTGCCAAAAGACCAGCACCTACACCTACCATTTCTCTCTCTCCTCACCAGTCACCACACACCTCAAGGTTGTGAATTGTGAAACAGGAGTATGGAGAGAGCAACCCGGCATGTTCCCTTTTGTGCGCTGTGGGGTGCCCGACAGATAGGGAACACTAGACTTGAGACTTAGCACAACCACCTCTCCCGAATCTCATTTTTCAAACATGGGACAGTGTATATAGTGACAACTAACTTATTTCATAAAATCAGAACCATCATATTTACGTCATCACATTTAAATCTTCACAATTCAATAATTAAATGTCAAATGTCATGATTATCATACATGTAAAAATTTGATTCAAAGATGTTTAAGGTTGCCGACATTTTTATTAATATCCAAGTTAATTACAAATTAATAAGTTTACTCATGATTTCCGATATTTTCCAAGAATGTCCAAACCGGCTATTTTTATGGCCGGTTTCCTCTCCCCAGTTTATGACCGGTTTTCTCTCTTCTTGTTTTTTAGAGCCACGAGCAAGATAATAAATCTAACACTGAAAATTCGAATTTTTTATTTAAATTTTTGTTAAATTACTTCTTTTGATTTATAATTAGCATATTTATACTAAAGTGCACTAAATTACTTGAAATTATTTTGATTACACTATATTACATTAAATTACGCTAAATTATGTTAAAGTATGTTGAATTACGCTAAATTACACTAATTTCGCTAATTATAATGAAATACGATAAATTACGCTAAACTACGCAAAATTACGCTAAATTAGACTGATTTTGTGCACTCTTTTATAAATCATAAAAAATAGTAACAAAGTTCAAAAATAGTAAAATTAGTATTCTACAAGTTCATTATATAACTAATTTACTGAGATACTTAATTAGATTGAATAATTGAAATAAAAAATCTTAATCGGAAACTTCAAACTCAAGTTTTGAGGCTCTTCTCTTGTTTTGACAGTCTGAATTTCCGGCAATTGCCAAGCATTGCAGATATAGACGCTATACGGTATTTTCGATTTTCCTGAAAAGTGGTCATTTACTGAAATCGACCTTGAGCGCCGCTTTTATGGCCGTTTGAAGTTCATCGTTTCGTCATCGTTTTTCGCCTTTTCAGTGAAGATATTGTCCCTATTCATATGTAATTTAGCGTAATTTACCGTAATTTAGTGTAATTTAACGTAATATAGGGTAATTCAACATAATTTCAAGTAATTTAGCATATTTTAGTATAAATATGCTAATTATACATCAAAGAAGTAATCTAACACATAATTTACACACAAAATTCAAATTTTCAGTGTTAGATTTTATTATCTTGCTCTTCATAGTGTCTCTTAAAAAATAGTTTCTAATTTTAAATCACTATGAAGATAAAAGAGAAACAAAAATAGTTTCTAATTATACATCACTATGAAGACACAGTAATTTACCGGAATTTACTGTATTTTAGCGTAATTTAACATAATTTAGCTTAATTTAATGTAATATAGTGTAATTCAACATAATTTCAAGTAATCTAGTGTATTTTAGTATAAATATGCTAATTATAAATCAAAAGAAGTAATCTAACAAAAAATTTAAAAAAAATTTGAATTTTTAGTGTTAGATTTCATTATCTTACTCTTCGTAGTGTCTCTAAAAAAAGAGAGAAAAAAAGGAGGAAAACCGGCCATAAAAAGTCGGGAATCATGAGTAAATATTAATTTGTAATTAACTTTGGATATTAATAAAAAGTCGGTTTAGGTTGTGCCAATTTTGAGGACAAACTTTCTAACAAATTAAAAAAGTACAAGAAGCCACATATTTAAGCCTTTTAGTTTTGGAAAATTTTAAAATTAAAATTAAATGCTGTGATTGTAACATAAGTTGGATATTAACGCAAGTTAGTTTAAAAAATTTGCAAAAAATTCTTATTTGATCATACTCTAATTTACGTTAACATCCAATAGTATCTATATTTTAAAAATGCTGAAAAATAAATATAAACTTTACTTTCAAATAAGATTTTAATATTTGATCACTTTAAGCAGGCGGATCCAACATTTAAAATTAAATATAAAAAATTATTTATATTGATTCTTTACATAGCATCACAAACACAAGTCAATTCATATTTTGAGAAGTTTAAAACTTAAAAGGTTTTTTAAACTTTGACAATTTATATATGTAAACAATCTAGTTGATATTGCTATGAATTAAAAAATATTATTTTTTTACTCTCTTTTAGATAGATAAAAAATATTACTTTTCGAATGGCCCCAATTTTTAAATAAAGTACTCTTTTACCTATCTAAAATATAAAAAAATTCTAAAACATATAAATTTTAACCAAAAAGTATATTTTCAAATAAAATTCATATTTAACTGTTTGAATCAAATATTTGAGTTTTGTAAATTCATATTACAGTCACTCCCAGAGGTGAAAACGGTAGTGGTAAAATCATATCCATATTATTTTTAAATTTTGTGGATACAAATACAGATTGAATATTAGACAAATACGGATACAGATATAGATTGAATCGGATATTTATTAAAAAAATATAAAAATATTATTTAAAAATACCAAAATTCATAATATTTATCTAATTATAAAGATAAATAGCATAATTTGTTCATAATATTTTAAACTATATGTTTATATCTACTATTCAGTAATAATAATTAAAACGTAAAATTATATTTATATTTATATTCAGATAGAATATTCAGATATGAGATATATATCTAATATTTTCAAATACAAATTAAATACAAATATAATATTATCCACACCGTTTTCACCTACCACTACTGATGCATAATTGCATATTAGTGCCTCTTAGACAATCTAAACAATGTCGTTATCAAGAAATCTGATCCCCTGTGTCAGTAAAGGTGATACAATGATTCATGGGTCGCAGTCAAAGGTGAATAATAGAAACAGTGAAAATAGGGAAATGCATGCATGGATGGATGGGGATTGGGAAGGGTCGTTGTCGGAGGTAGCACGTGTCGCCTCTAAAATCGAGTCATGGTCATTGGTCAACAACAGATGGGGCCTTGACAGCTTTTCTGTATATCCCCACATGGCCTTTGCCCCTTCACCTGTCCCTACTGCCTATATATTTTCACTGTTTAACTTGAAATGGATGAGATATTATTATTGTCGTTATGTTACTCTTGCAAAATGCTAATCGGCACCAATTTGTATTATACAAGCTCACCACAATTCATGTCTTTAGTTAATAAAAAAATATTTATGTTTTGAGTAAATGAAGGATTAATGTTTTCTATATAAATATTGGTTCGTATTGAGTTTTAAACAAAGATTTCAATAGCGTTTATCGCGTCATAGCTGAAAAAACGGCGCTATGGTCATATAGCGCTCTATAATGCGAAATAGCGCGCTATAGCGGCGCTATATGGCCATAGCGTCATAGCTTTTTTGGTTAGAAACGCTATAGCGCGCTATTTAGAACATTGGTTTTGAACTTGACATTGAGAATATTATTTTAGCAATAAATATTTTTCTTATAAATGTGGCTCTTATTGAGTTATAAACCTGGTTCAATTTTATTGAGGACAAGCCAATGCAGGGGCAGAATTAGTAAAATTAGTTAAGGAGGACTGGAACTTAAAAATACATATATAATTATTAATTTGTAGTTAGTGTAATTTAAGCTCAAATTTTCAAAATCACAAAATAGAGTTCTAACTAGTAACCAATAAACTACGTATCTAACATTTTATAGGGGGGGGGAGCTGAGCGGACAAGTATCCTCCCAGGTACTGTAAAAGATTCCCTCACTTTACGTTCCAGATCCACTAATTGTAAAAGATTCCCTATTACAGTACCAGGGAGGATCTGAATTCGGCTAGCTATAAAAACTTTGAGGAAATGAAATTTAATTAAATTTCAAAATAATGATTAAAGTTTTCAAAATCATGAGTGGCCTAGCACCCCTAGGCTAAGTGTAGATCCGCCCTTGAGCCAATGACCAAACCAATAATTCAGTCTCATTGATTTCTACACCAACGACTACATATTGTCTGTCCTCAATAGGACCAAACTATTGATTGAGTTATATTCTCAAATTAATTATACATTAAATTCAAAAATTCACAGCTTCTACTAAAACTGAATTAATAATTTAGTCCCAATACTTCCTAAATTTCTGTGACACCACAAGGTACAATTTTCTGAAATCTACTGAGACCAAACCATTTATATGATAAAAAATAATTCATCCTTTTTTGATAATTTAATTTTTCAATTTCTAACAATAAAAATTGTATACAAATACAATATCTATTGATAATGTACAAATTAGAGGTGCAAACATATTGGATACTAATCGGATAGTGATAAAACCATCGTATCCGCTTTTATTTTTCGAATACGAACACGAATTGATAATAGACGGATATATACGGATACAGATTGGATATCGATATTTGTAGATATATACATAAATATTTTTATAATATATTAATCTATAGTATATATCTAATATTCGGATATGGATAATTAAAATTCAAAATCATATCTATATTCGTATCTGCACGGATATTCAGATATCAGATATCCGTATCAAATTTTCGAATACGGATCCGATATGGTCGCATATTATCCAATCCGTTTGCACCCCTAGTACAAATACAATATCTATTGATAAGGATGTTTGTATCTGTAGTTCTGTACCGACTGTTCGCATAAAATGGGACTAAAATTTGAATTAAATAGTAGTAGCATTTTTCTTTTATAAATTAAATAGTAGTAGCATTTGTTGTGGATTCCCGATAATACGGCGGATAACGACCAGGCAACCAAATGTTTAGGAATTAGGACCTCTGCACAGTAACTTCAGTTTGTCGTCTTCCATCTCTCTCTACTCTCTATCAATTTTTAAATGTTTTTCAAATGCCACATTTCAAGTGGCTGTTAATTGTCGCTGTTGGTGTGTTGGGGTTGTGTGGGATCAATTTTAAAATACAGTTTATATATATGGTATGAGACTACATATATGGATTTTTATACGGATTTTAAATGAGAATTAATATATATATATATATATATATATAATATATATATATATATGAGTAGGCTACGGTGCTTTGCAAAGTAAACCCACCCCTTTACTTCGGACCACTTTTTGGATTTTGAAAATCCAAACAACCGATCCGAACCGTTCAACATGTTCTAAATATTGATATGTGCTTGGAGACTAAAGTTTACATTTTTTGGAATTTTTTTACTATTTATTAAGCCACTTTGAAGTTCTGATCCTGTGGTCTAGAAAATTTTACTGTTTTTTACTGTTCACCGTCTGATCAACGATTTTCAAAGTGGCTTAATAAATAGTAAAAAAATTTCAAAAATGTAAAATTTGGTCTCCAAGCACATTTCAATATTTAGAACATGTTGAACGGTTCGGATCGGTTGTTTGGATTTTTAAAATCCAAAAAGTAACCCGAAGTAAACCGGGGGTTTACTTTGCAAAGCACCGTAGCCTTACTCTGTATATATATATATATATAGAGGAGGGATCCACTTACAACAAATTTGAGTTACAACAAAGTTACAACATTCATTTTTTTCATTTTCAAAGTCCAAATCGTCGATCCAACCGTTCAACATGATCATCTAAATAAAATGTACTTGCAGATCAAATTTTATATTTTTTTGAATTTTTTTACTATTATTAAGATGGGTACAAAATTCAATGGTCTAAGTATGGCTATTTTTTGTAAAATACTTAATAAATAGTAAAAAAATTCAAAAAAATATAAAATTTGATCTGCAAGTACATTTTATTAGATGATCATGTTGAACGGTTGGATCGACGATTTGGACTTTGAAAATGAAAAAAATGAATGTTGTAACTTTGTTGTAACTCAAATTTGTTGTAAGTGGATCCCTCCTCATATATATATGACAAGTATGCGGTAATATGCGGTATATGGTAATATGTAGTATCATACAAATAAGTATGTGGTATCATACAAATACAATATCTATTAAACAAGTATGCGGTATCATACAAACTTCCGTATTGCGTTTTGTTGTTCCAACTAGTGGTTTTCCCCTATAAGATTTTCTTCACACTAGTTTAATATTTTTCCTTGTCCTTGACTCGTTCATCGTAATTCTACTTACCATCAAGGCACTGCCATTTACCATGACGGATTAAATTAGATCATCAAAACCAAGTAAGAGATTATAAAATACAAAAGCTTTAAATGAACAAAAGGTTACACAACATAAGGTATATATATCAAAGTATCATGAGTAACAAAGTTTACAGTCTAGCTCTAAGAATCTAAACTTAGCTGCGGAACGACATGTTTACAAGAGACTCAAAGAAGACACAAACAAGTAGCGCTTCCTAACTAGTCTCAACACACTCCTCTCTTCTTACTTAATAAAATAAAACACCAAATTATACAAATATGCCTTCCTCTTCAGTCCAGAGGACTTATATAGGAGGAGGGGGCGCCTGGAGAGGGAGTCCAAGAAATCTGATCTGGATACAGCTGGAGCAGTTATTCACCAAAGGGCGCCTCGGATACGGACCGTATTGGTTGATACGATCCGTATTGGAACTATGTCGCTGAGGGACTTAATGCATATCGCGCCATCTCTGGTCCGTATTGGGGCTCTGGTCCATATTAGCCAATAGGGCCGTAACAGAGCCCTAGTCGATGAGCTGCGCTTATCCGATTGACCTGATTTTTGCTCCAAATGATGTAGAATAGCCCCAAAACATGTTTCTACGCTAAAACAAAAAGTAGCAACAATAACCTT